>JAJHSJ010000001.1:129529002-129627015 GCA_021015155.1 Magnolia officinalis | reverse complement strand
GATTTGCATATTGCATTGTATCATCGGCATCTGATATTTAGCTTACTTGTCTCCGCATTGCACAGTTGATCTACATTACTTCATCGGTATATGAATTGTTTTTATATATTTTGCATCTCATTGCCTGGATAAGGTTGATGATATTATGGGCCTATCGGTGTTTTTGCTTACTCTGACTACTCTGATATTGCTTACTTGGCACTTCCCTTGTGCACACACTTTCACCACTCACTAAGCTTGCTTTTTATAAGCTTATGCATGATAGAGGCGTGCACGTGGCGTTATGTTGTAGCAGCGTTGAGCTTGGAGCATGCAGCGGATTCTGAAGCCTTTATTTTCGATATATGTATTCCCTTTCAACATTGTATTCAAATGATATATTAATAGATATGTGATGATGATGTTGCCTTTATGATTTGGGTAAACTTGTGGTTATGCTTGTTACGAGTTAAATGTACATTGGAAAATCCTCCTTGTAGGATCCTAGGATTGGAATCTGGCATATGGACGCTGGGAGCCGAGAATCAGGCCGGACCTTCTAATCATAGGATCAATGGTTAGTTTTCCACATTATACAATCTTAGGAATATCTAAAGCTAGTGAAAAGTAAATCTGGAACGTCTGTGTTGTCGGATCTCTAGAAATTGAGGATTAATGGTTGATATTAAGATCGATTTAGATTGGAACCTCTCATCATCTGTCTGAGGTTCTGATCATCTAAAGTGACCATTGGACTTCACCTAGATGCCTCACTTGACTCTTAGGACCATTAATAATCGATTTGGATGAGACTAACTGTCGGATTTATAATAATCAAGTATAAAATCCAATTATCACTAAGTGTGGCCCACCTAAGCTATACTCAAGTCAGATGGGTGGTACATCTTAAGTTGATCCATAATAACTCACTCTAAATATATAAATATATTATAATACAAAATAATTTTAATCATTTGTAATAATACATATATTACTTAAATTATACAAATTATATATACCATTTATTTTACATTATTTAAACTATATATAAAAATAAATGTATGTCAACACATTATTGTATAATTGATGTATATCGACTAATAATTACATTTTGTAATTTAAAAACTACATATTATTGTACCATATATATAAAATACATATATCACTTAGAATAATTTTTTATATATATATATATAATATATATATATATATATATATATATATAAAAGGAAAAAACAAATACACATATATATTAATATTTTAAATTAAATACGTTTAATTAATAAATAATTATTATATAAAATGTAAAATAAATACAATGTATCATACGTGTATATATGTTTATAATATATATTGTATCATATAATTTTTATTACTTAATTATATTATTTTGAAACTAATGGACGGGCCGGATTCCACTTAAGATTTCCATGGGCCCGCGCAGACCACCAATCGCACACGACATTGGCGTGTATAGCCCACCTAAGTTGTGAATCTACCCCATTCTTTAGGCCAGACCCTAAGTTCGGCTGACGAAACTAATGAACGGTGTGGATCTGTCAAAAGCATCACGGGGCCCCACCCTGAGTGGTGCGTGTACACAGCAGGTGTACACCACGCTGCACTTGTCCAAGAGACCCAGTCAAATCGGGTCTGACCGCAATACACAATGAGGAATGAAATTCGAATTCCTCCCCACCGAAATAGACGGACGGACAGGGCCATTTCGACGAGTCTTGGCCCACCATCGGGGGTCCTTTGGCTGATCCAAACCGTTCATAATATCCAGGACATCGGTTTAACCAATCCTTGCCAAGTTTCAGCCATTGGATTGCACACACTTGCACACAATCTCAGCCACAAATCAGCTACAAAGCACTCGTTTCCAAAAACGGAAACTGTTTCGTGCTGCCAGGTGGCGATCCATGTGAGGATCTCTCCTCCAATTAGAGCTCTATTTCAGACAAATCTAGACCGTCCAAGCACTGTTCACGCGCAATGGGGTTTTCCACAGGAAAACTGACGCCTAAAACCATGTTTGTTTGCAGTTTTAGAAACCAGGGACCTAGGACGAATCCTAATGGTCCATTGTCCATCCAACGGTGCTGGAGAGGTAATTCTAAATATTAAAACAAGGAAGAAGAAACCACGCAGTTGTGCCTTCCTTCTTCTCCTTGCACCAACATGGAGAAAATCGAGCCTTGACGCTCTTTCCTTCCAACCCATTGAGAAAGCTTCACTAGGGTTCGGTTCAAAGCTTTCCTAAGCTCCTATGGACCAAGCTAAAAGTGCCCAAAATAAGCAAAACGGAGAAAAAACCCCCTGTAGTAAGACTTGCCATTGTAGACACTGAAAAATCGGCGTCCACGTTGTTGGCGTTGGTGCTATAAAATGTTGAGTGTATGGTGATGCTGGGGGGTGATTGAGCTGATTTATGATTGTTGGAGTCGCCACTAGCCGAATGATCTCAAAATCCCGCGGTCGGCTAGAACCACGGAATACGTAGGTTGGAGAAATCCGAAGATTCTCCGACCTTAGATTGACTCTGGTCTACGATCCGGGATTCTGGGTAAGGGACCTCGGTTACAAAGAGGGAAGGTGTTAGGCACCCTCTCTGCCCGTACAAGTGTACGGTCTCGACTTAGTGTGGTAAAATAGTCTCAAAGGATGATGATGATGGATGGTATATCATGATGGGGACTAGTCACACGTGGATTTCTGATGTAGCAGGATCCGAATATTTCGGCAGGCTACAGAGCATACGTCCGACAATGTGTCTGGAGGACGGATTGTGATGATGTTATGCAAAAAGATAAGAAAAGTGGACTAGATCACTAGGAATTTCTGATGTGACAGGATCCGATGTACGGCAAGTCACAGAGCATACGTCCACTAGTGATCTAGAAAAGCAAGGGGGTTGAGAAGGGAGTATATGTCATGTTGAATGCTTGTAGGATGATAGATCTTTGGCTTGATTCTTGAGTAGGCTAAGACATGAGCTGAACCATGATCATTTTGGGCTAGGCTTTTTGGAAAGGTTGAGGTGAAGGCTGGGAGATGGCTTGGAAAACTTGGGCTTGAAGGCTTGGGAGCTCCTTCCCTTCCTTCACTCTCTTTCCCATCTCTCTATCTCTCTCTCTCTCTCTCTCTCTTCTCTCTTTTCTCTCTCTTCTCTCTCTCTTTTCTCTCACTCTTTTCTCTCACTCTCTCCCTCTCTCACTCTCATCATGTCTTGAAAATGAAAGGGGAAAGGCTATTTATAGCCCTTTCCAATGGTTTTTGGTAAATTAGAGGATAAGGGGAGGGCAAATGTTGATGTGGCATATGATGATTGGTGAGAGGGAGAGAGATTGCCACATGGCATGCTCCATTGGCTAAAGGGGTTGGTGGTAAAATGGTAAATAATGAGGATGGGGCGGGTAAACGTATAAGAAAGTTGACTTTGGACGCTGGGACAGCTGTCCCTGCTCAGACCGCACGCGGCGGAACTCTGATTACCGCCGGCGGTAATCCGACAACCGCCGGCGGTAGTCGGACTACCGCCCGGACCTGGTTGAGTCCGGAACTCGTGTGACTGGCTCCTGTGTACTTTTCTGGGAGGAAGTGGTAATTCGACTACCGCCGGCGGTAATCCGATTACCACCTCGGTACGGTTCCCTCGAAATTCATCCGGTGAGTCCTTTTTTGGGTCCTTAGAGTGAAACAAAGTTCGTTTTGGATATTTGGCCCAAAATGGCTTGAAATTGGCTCGATTGTTACCCGAAAGTGACTCAAGAAATGGATCGGTTCTGGACATGGTCTGGATTGAATGAGACTCATGATAGCTCGGGTTAAGATTAGGGGTAGGTTTTAGGATATGATCATGGTTCTCGGATTGTCTTAACAAAATCAAGATATTAGCTGGGTGGGGTGTCTACAGATGCCCCTCTTTGACAGAGGTTGCAAGCAACCGAAGGTCAAAGCAAGTGGACACCCCACCCTTCTGGTCAGAATGAAGGGTAGCGATTCAAATCTATTGCTTACCATTGTATCATTGTCAGTTGACTGTTTGGAAAATGATGACTTGCACATACCACGGGGGTTGAGAAAAACGTTGTGATTGCCTCCTGCGCATTTGTCGCGGCTTTACGGATCACCAATCACAACCCTTCACATCGGATTGTTTACAGCATTGGAGGGTAAGTCTGAAAAGTAAGGGCCCCTGCGCATTTGTCGCGGCTTTACGAGGATTCCCGTACTGTTAGGTCTGTTGTTCCTTTGCTATGTAATCACCCTAGGGATGTTCGTTTCATTTGATCGTCAAAGTGGTTAGCTGCCCTGCGCGTTGGTGCGGCCTTACGGGGAACTCACTACGCCGACTTGGACTCGATCAAACTTTGCGAGCATTCCGGGCTAGGTATGTGCAGGTAATCTGTTTGCCATGCAATCTGCTGAGTCTGACACTTTGGTTACAATGGATCGTCTTCACTTCGAGTTTGATTATTCTTTCCAGAGATAGATCCACTCATTTTACTAGCATTTGTACGACTGTCCAGATATAGAGATCTGGCCAATCGTACATGTATCATGTACAGACTTGATCGTTCGTCGGGGGAAACCGGAAGAGATCGAATCTTATTTAGCTATGTGCACTGTCCGCAACTGGAGAATATGGAAGATTCCTCAGTGTACTGCGCGACGCGTGCGTTTTTTGAAAACTATCCTCTTTAGAGCTAGGCTCCTTGAGGGTTTATAAAGCCCCTCTTTTTTTTTTTGATTTTTTGGAAAATATCCGTTCGATCTCGCGGGTGGCGTCGTCGTTCGGTTTTTTTTTTATTTTGCAAGATAAAACAGTCGCGTTGCCTCCACTAGCGAGTTGGTGGGGCTAACGGCTTTATTTGAAAGTCAGATGACCTCCACTAATAAATCAATGGGGCTTAACATTTTTTAGAAGAAGCAAACCTTTCAGGCCTATACTTACTGGGATTTATTTTAGAGTTACTTGGTAATTTTTTTATTTTTTTTTTTTTGAAGATTTTGAGATTTTTGGAAAATTCGGAGGTTTTGTGGAATTTTTGAAAACCTTTTGGAAGATTTTGGGATTTTTTGGAATTTTTTGGAGTTTTTCTGGGATTTTGGATTTTTTTGGGATTTTTGGAATTTTAGAATTTTTGGAGATACTTTTTTTTTTTTTTTTTTGAGGCTAGCTGTGTAATCTTCCGTATTTGATATGAAATTTCAGCACTGTCTCCTTCAGTCTTCTCATTGTCATTTTATCTTTATCGTCCAATTGAGTACGCAAGAGCACATTACTTGGTCTCACCTTCCGGAGTGGATCTGACCTGAATTATATTTTGAACTGGGCCGGGGTGGTAGTCGGACTGCGTCGGCGGTAATCGGACTGCCGCCGGCGGTAGGTGGAGTACGAGTACCGCCGTTGACATTTGCCCGTTTTGCAGCTCTGTCAGGTGCTGCAGTGATTAGTGATGACACCTCTGTTCTGAAACGGTACTCGAGTACCGCTGGCGGTAATCGGATTACCGCCCCGTCCATCTTTTCTTCCAGCAAGCCATGTTCTTCTCTGTTCATTCTCTTTGTCCCTTCCTCCGATATTTCCATCCGTCTGCTCTTGATCGTCCCTTTGTCTCCATTTTGTCCTTTCTTCTTTGTCTCATCCATCCATTGTTCCTTTTTTCTTTTCTGATTCATCATGGCCAATCATGATGATGAGTTAGGTGTGTTTATTGATGGTGAAAAGGTGGGTGAGCCCACAAATGATGGAGGGGATCCTTTTATGGATGGGTTGATGGAGGTAGGTGGAGGAGGGATGTCTCCCTTGAAGAGGTAAATGTTATTTATGGCTTGGATTCTTCTTCCTTCAATGGGGAACATGGGATGGGTTAGATGGGTTGGATGGATTTGATGAGTTTATTCCAGGGGGCCACCAGGTATTGTGGATGTTAACATGGTGATGAATGGTTTGAATGGTGAGGATGGTTGAGGAACGGAAGGATGGCGATAGATGGTGTGGATGGCTTGATTGATGGGAGGATGGCTATAGGTGGTGTGGATGCTTTGATGGATTTGAGGATGGCTATGGATGGTGTGGATGGCTTGATGGATGAGAGGAATGGCTATGGATGGTGTGGTGCTTGATGGATGGGAGGATGGCTATGGATGGTGTGGATGGCTTGATGGATGGGAGGATGGCTGGGGGTTGTGGATGCTTTGATGGATGTGAGGATGGCTATGGATGGTGTGGACGGCTTGATGATGATGGATGAGGACTATGGATGGTGTGGATGGCTTGATGGATGGGAGGATGGCTATGGATGGTGTGGGGATGGCTTGATGGATGGGAGGATGGATGTGGATGGTGTGGATGCTTTGATGGATGTGAGGATGGCTATGGATGGTGGGATGGTTATGGATCAAATTTGGGTGGGTGGCACTGCTTCGTCTTCCTCTTGTTTTATCGATTCTTTTGAGGCCTTTGGGAGCGCCCTTTCGTCGATCCATCCTTCTTGTTGACCACACATGGTCACCTGATCTCCAAGATCACTGTCCTTTGCCATACTTGTGAGGATATGGCTCGTCGGCGGTATGATGATAGCATGTTCACGGCACACCGTCTGGAGAAGGATGAGACCTTCTATCTGCGCATGAAGGTAGAGGGGCTCAGGCAGAGATTATTGCTACATGAGAGGTTGGGGCTTACCTGTAGTTCTCGATGTTGATCATCTGCTTGTCCGTATGCATGAGAAAATTTTATTTTGTTTGTGTTTTATGAAGAAAGAAAAAAGTACTTTGTAAAAAGATTTTCACAGAAAATAAAATTTATTTGTCCAAATTGACCAGTGTTTGCTTTTGGATTTGTGCTTTGGATGGATGAGGGATCAGAATTTTGGGCTCAGCCCACGTTGTGTACAGTATTCTAGACCGTGTTCTTTTGGGGTCTTGGTTCCTGAGAAGGTGACTAGTATCGCATCCTTTAGATTTGAGTAGAGTTTGATAGAGAGATCCGAAATTGCCTTCCTTGTAACCTGGTTGCGATGCTTGCTATCTCGGCTTCTTCTGTACCTGCACTTTTATTTTATTTTTTATTTCTTGCCATTTTTACCCGTAGCGCCCTTTCAGGTTTTCACTACGTCTGGCTCTTCCCGTCATTTTTGCCCGTAATGTCCTCTCGGATTTTCACTACGTCCCGGGTTTTTGATCTTGCCTGTCCCTTGGCAGCTTTGCTATTTTTACCCTTGGCGCCCTTTCAGGTTTTCACCAAGTCCGCTACATGCCTGCTGTTTTTACTCGAGCCGCCTTTTCAGGTTTTCAACTCGCCCCTTCGCTTAGGCATGCCTTTATTCTTTTTCTTCTTTTTTTTTTTTTTTTTTTTGGAGTGCTAGAGTGATGGGGAATTCCTTCATAGCCAGCCGATTGGCTACCTGTTTATCCTTGTCTTTAATCACAATCGTAAGCTGCTTGAAACTATCGCAGGATAGATTCTAGGGATGCGGGATGGATTTCTTCACTTTCTTTTTGGATTTTCTTATTGTCTTTTCTTCTTTTTTTTTTTTTTTTTTTCTTTTTGTTTTGTTTTCCTTCTTTCTCTTTTTTCTCCTTTTTTTTTTTTTTTTTTTTTTTTTTTTTTTTTTGGACATGATGGGTGTTTCTGGAAAGGGTAATTGATGGATATATACAGTTTTATTTTTGGTAAGGAGGTGAGAGATGCAGCCTTTCGATTGTAATCGTTGACAAGGTTAGGTAGGGTTACCCATGATAGATTTTCACGTTGGGCGGCGTTGATGGGCTCGGGAAGATCCTCGCCTTTCAGATTGGTGAGCCGAAGAGCACCTCCTGGAGTACTTCCGAATGATCAGTGGTCCGTCCCACAATGGTTTGAATTTTCCTCTGGATCCGGCAAATGAGGCGGCAGGATACGTTTCATGACCATGTCACCGACTTTGAAACTTCTCTTTCGGACCTCTTGTTGTAAGCTCGAGCGATCCTTCTTTGATAGCATGGGAGTGGCTTAGCGCTCGCATGCGCTTTTCATCTGCCAGATGCAGTTGATCGTACCTTGCTTGTTGTCACTCGCCTTCCTCGACTTCACTTTCCAGCAGTATCCGCAGTGAGGGGATTTCGATTTCGACTGGTAGTACTGCTTCCATTCCGTAAACGAGTTCATATGGAGTTGTGCCTGTAGCAGACCGTACAGACGTGCGATAAGCCCAGAGTGCATAAGGAAGCATTTCTGACCAGTCACGATATGTCTTCACCATCTTTTCGAGTATGCGGATGATAGTCTTGTTTGCGGCTTCCACACCACCATTCATCTGAGGCGGTAGGGGCTCGATCGATGGCGTTGAACTTTAAACTTGTCGAGAAAATCGTTCATCCTTTTGTTGACGAACGGAGTTCCATTGTCAGTGATAATGGCGTGAGGGACCCCATATCGGCTGATGATGTTGTTCTTTATGAATTTGACCACATGAGATGCTTGCAATAGTGGTATAGGATGCTGCTTCTATCCATTTGGTGAAGTAATCTACTGCCACCAGGATATATTCATGCCCATTTGAAGCTTTAGGGTTGATCTTGCCTATGATGTCGAGTCCCCATACAGAGAAGGCCATGGTGCCGTCAAGTTGTAGAGTTCGGAGGCAGGTGCATGGATCTGGTTTGCGTGCTCTTGACACTTGAAGCATCTCCTGACGTGCTTGCAGCAATCTGTTTCCATTGTAAGCCAGTAGTAGCTGAGTCGTAGAATTTTCTTTGCCATCATGTGTCCATTCATATGCGGGCCGCATAGTCCTTCGTGGATTTCTGACATAATGTGGGCTGCCTTTGTCTCATCCACACAGCGGAGAAGGACTTAGTTGAAGGATCGCTTGTAGAGGGTACCCCTGATGATCACGAACTGAGCTGCTAGTCTTTGTATTGTGCGGCGATCAGGCAGAGCCGCTCCTTCCGGGTACCTCTGATGTTCGAGGTATTCTTTGATGTCTGTGTACCATGGCTGATCTTTTGGGCAGGTTCAGCTTCTTCGATTTGTAGGCAGAATGCAGGTTCCTCCTGGAGTTCGACAGTGAGTTTCCCATTCAGCTAACTTTTGGGATTTCCAGCATTGAAGCGAGGGTAGCTAGAACGTCCGCAAACTGATTCTTGACCCGAGGCATGTAAGAGAACGTGATCTCCTCGAACTCCTCGATCAAATTTCCAGATAGACTGTAAGGAATCAGTTTCTCATCCTTGGTCTTCCAATCGCCATTTATTTGATTGATGATGAGTTGCGAATCTCCGAAGACTTGTAACTCTTTACGTTGAGGATGATGGCTTCTCTTAGACCGGCGATGCATGCCTCATATTCAGCTACATTGTTGGTGCACTGGAATGCTAGTCTTCTAGATATAGGAACTGAGACGTCTTCGGGGGAGTAGAGTATGACGCCTACTCCATTCCCCTTCGAGTTTGCAGCTCCATCGAAGAAGAGTGTCCACTCTCCTGCCTTTCTTTCCTCTTCTCCCTCGATCTGGAGGATGTCCTCGTCGGGGAAGAAGGTCTTCAGAGGTTGGTAGTTGGGCAGGGAGTGTGCTGCTAATGATCGGCCAGTGCTTGCCCCTTGATTGCCTTCTGGGTGACATATGTGATGTCAAACTCAGAAAGCAGTAGTTGCCATTTGCGATCCTGCCCGTCAGTGCCGGTTTTTCGAACAAGTATTTCAACGGGTCCATGCGAGCGAGCAGAAGTATCGGGTGAGCGATCATGTTGTACTGCCTTAGCCGTTGTGTTGCCCAAACTAGGGCGAGGCATGTCTTTTCTAAGCTGGAATATTTGGCTTCGTAGCTTGTAAAACCGTCGGCTTAGATAATAGATCGCTTGCTCCTTTCTTCCCGTATCGTCGTGTTGGCCGAGGACGCATCCGATTGCTTCCGCTGCGACAGAGATATACAACAGAAGTGGCCTACCTGGGGTAGGCGGCACGAGCACTGGAGGATTTAGCAAGTATCTTTTGATTTTATCGAAGGCCGCCTGGCAGTCATCATTCCATTCTTTTGGAAGGCTTTCGTAACAGCTTGAATATGGGTTCGCAGACCGGAGTGAGTGTTGTGCGATGAATCGGCTAATATATGGATTCGCCCGAGGAAGCCCCGAATTTCTTTCTCAGTCTTGGGTGGTGGCATCTCGATGATAGCTTTGGTTTTGGTTCCATCCACCCTGATACCGTCTTCGCTGACAATGAAGCCTAAAAGCTTGCCTCCGGTTGCACCGAAGACACATTTTTGCGGATTGAGGCGGAGCTTGAACTTTTCCAGCCTGTCGAAGAGCTTTTTGAGATCTTCAAAGTGTCCTTCGATCGTACGAGACTTGACAATCATGTCGTCCACATAAACTTCCATCTCCTTGTTTATCATGTCATGAAACAAGGCAGTCATGGCTCGCTGATACGTAGCTCCTGCATTTTTCAATCCAAAGGGCATGACCCGATAACAGAAAGTTCCCATGGCGTGTGTGAAGGAAGTCTTCTCAAGATCTTCGACGGCCATCTTGATTTGATTGTAACCGGAGAAAACCGTCCATGAAGGAGAAGATCTTGTGTCCAGCAGTATTATCCACCAGTGTGTGTCGATATGAGGCAGCGGGAAGTCATCTTTAGGGCTTGCTTTGTTGAGGTCCCTAAAGTCGATGCACATTCTGACTTTTCCATCTTTTTTTGGAACTGGTACGATATTTGCGAGCCATTCCGGGTAGTTGGAGACTACCAGAAATCCCGCGTTGTATTGCTTGATGACTTCATCACGGATTTTCAGGGCCCATTCTGGCTTCATCCTTCGCAGCTTTTGCTTGACTGGCTTCATTTCTGGCTTTGTTGGCAGATGATGCACCACCAAC
The DNA here is from genome assembly GCA_021015155.1 of Magnolia officinalis. NCBI lineage: Eukaryota > Viridiplantae > Streptophyta > Magnoliopsida > Magnoliales > Magnoliaceae > Magnolia > Magnolia officinalis. The sequence goes on along the minus strand of JAJHSJ010000001.1, from coordinate 129,616,170 downwards.
TCTCACGAGCGTGGCCCTGGCATGTCCTCGTAAGAGAAGGCAAAGTTGGACAACCTTGGTTTCAGAAACTCCATCATCTTCTGCTTGTATTCTGGAGGAAGTGATTTCCCGATACGCACTTCCTGGGGGATTCTACCGACCCTAAGTTCACAATTTCGAAGTCGTCTGCCACAACATTGGCTTTTGTTTCGAATTTTCGAGGGAATCCTCGAATTCGAGAGCGGTATCATCACTTCCCTCATCCGGGGCTTCATCCAAACCATGAGTTCGAAGTCTAATTCTAGATTGAAATCATATGAATCGACTTCAAACTCGTGCATATCATGAGAAGTGTTTGGCACAGTGATTTTTGAAAACTTTTCTATTGTTTTTGTATTTTGAAAGTTTTTTGATGTTTTGTGATTTTGAGGAATATATGATGTTTTTGTATTTGAAAGATTTTTGATATTTGTGATTTTGAGGAATATATGATGTTTTTGTATTTGAAAGATTTTTTGATGTTTTTGTGTTTGAAAGATTTTTGATGTTTTGTGTTTGAAAGATTTTTTGATTTTTTTTGTGTCGCCAAGATATCCTGAACAGGACGGTTGTCGCAAACCATGATTGTCTTGTCCTGGTTCGTGTAACATCCCGGATTTTTGCCAACCTGGGATTAGACGTCCTTAGGCATTGGGTCGATCCTAGACCTTACCAACTTGTCAAAACTAAATCCCACAGTCAAAAATCGCTCCTTAACCCATTTCCTCACAAATCCCACCCTTCACTACCTTGTGCTTTCATTTTTCAAAGCACTTTCGCCCTAGACACTATCTTAAACTAGCTAAGTAGTAAAACTTGGATCACTTTATATACAAACTATAAAGGCCTAAGTACCATCTCAACCAGAAAACAATTAGGATTAAATCCTTTAGAAATTTAACAAAGTTAACTAAGTGCAAACTCGATTAGCCATGAAATCCGCTGGGGATCGCTTTAAATACGATCTGCAAGACCCAAAACTTGCAGAATTAGTGATTCTAGGTTACCTAAAGTCTAAAGCCAAACTCATTTCCCGGCTGCTCTCGGAATGAAACGAAACTTCGTATTAGGTTTAGATCGCACATCGGGAGTCCGATTAACTCGAAGCTAAGGAACTAGGACCGCCCCACTGGGCTTGACAATCATCTCAAAAATCAGATGATTCCGATGTCCGACGGCCATTATTTCGATCCGGAGCGAGGGGTGTGTGAAAAACACTATTCCTTTTGAAAAGAAAATATCTGGAATAGTGATCTGGCACCTTTCACTTGCGCATCAGTATTAAGCAACCTGACCGTCAGAATCAGACCAAATTACACCCTCGGATCAGGAAAAATTTCATACACATTTACATGTACTCAGAAATTCTGATCGTGGCCCACGGACCGTTGAACTGAAAGTGGTCCGCCACGTGCGATCTGGGAACGATCGAGCCGAAAACGTTAATCCCACGAGATCCGCAGAGGGTGAGCTTAAGTCTGACGTTTGGCTCAAAGAGGGCTACCAGAACACCCTTTTGAGCTTGGAAAGTGACGGAATACCTATATTAGCAGTAACCTTTGAACAGGAGTCTATTTCGGTGAGTTTTGAGGCTATATAAGGACCTTAAACCCTCTCCCATTCCAGCCATACGAATTTGGATTTGAGAGAGGGAAAAGAGAGAGAAAGTGAGGAGAAAGAAGTGGGAGAAACTCCCTGCCGTCGTTCCCTGCCACCACACGGGCAGGCTGCACCATCTCGTTCTCATCGCTTTTCCGGCGATTCCAGTCCCGTTTCTAGGTAAGAAACCCTAACCCTAACCTGTTTTGGGGTTTATTTAGACTGTTGTAGGTTGTGAAATAGCTAACCTATTCGTTTCTCTAGGTTTGCCAAACTGCCGAATACGGAAGCTTAGCAAACTATCGTCTCCGTTACGATCCTACGACCAAAGGTGAGGACTTTAAGCGATATAAGTTACGTTTTTCAACGTTTTCAATGTCAGATAATGATAGATTCATGATCTGTATGCAAATGCACATGTACAAAGTGCTTTCCGTTCCTGTTTCGATTAGCGATAAAGAATATGGATTTTCACATACTCTAGATATACGTATAAATACCGTATACGTATTTTTCTTGGGAAAATGTTTGACATGTTTATTTAATGTTTGATTATATCATGTGTGATAAAATGTTAGTTTGGCGAAAGAATCGCAAAAATACATGTTCATGTGAAATGTCATGTATGTTGAAATTGCGTATTTTAGAAATTCCGCATATGTGCGGATTTTGGAAATATAATTGTCATGATTATTGTAGTATGATTATGGTATACATGGATAAAATACTCGTTTGGCTAAAGGATAACCCTAATACATGTTTTACTAACATACACCATGTATGTTGTAATAGTGTATTCTAAGTGTTTGTGGAAATGGCTGAATGAGTATAGAATTCTCATTTGTGCGCGCCATGACTAATTGTCATGGATTCATGATTGATGTATGGGCGATACCCCCTTGACGAAAGGATTTGCCCTAAGTCACGCCACGGCCAAAATACACTATATATGCTAAAATGTGTGGCCCAAGTGTTTGTGGAAATGACTGAATGAATATGGAACTCGGATTCCTGCTTGCCATGACTATCCGTCGTGGTGTACGCGTGTGTTATGATTGGGGCAACTCCCTAGTGAAAGGATTTGGCCTAATGCCTATGTGATCGACATATGTCGTGTATGTTGATGTATGTTTGTTTAAGTGTTTCTTGAAATGTCTGAATGAGTAGTAGTTAGCAAATTGTAAAGTATAAGGGTGTTGAGATATGATTCTCAACCTCTTTTAACTATGTGTATGATCTCCTTTGATAGTTGTGTGATTAGGAAATGTGAACATGTACAAACTCATGCTTGTGTTGTGATAACATGCTCAAACTGCTTTATGATTTTAACTATGTGATGCATATGTTTAATTTATATTTATGTTGTTTGATCCGTCATGGGTGATGGGGGAGCGGAGCAACGAGTGCGTGCAAACAGCCCTGGCAGCCCTAAACGGATAATACCAGATGATTGTATGATTTGAATCCTGATCTATTACTGCTTTTATCTCCTGTAATTGATTGTGTTTGGGGCTATGATTATAGTCCAGGCAATCGGTAACGGGATTGAACTCGTGGCTGAGATTCATTTGCCACGTGGGATGTGTTCGACGAACTCGAGTCGGGCGTTGCCTGTCGGCAGTGGCTAGGCCACACGAAGTTGTTTTTGCACTTCATGTCGTGCAGCTCAACGGGCGATCGTGCTAGTCGAGCTCGTCAAGTAACCCGATCTGTCTTATGTATGTTCACCCTGTTTGGACGCTACTGCTTGAACCTAGGGTACCAAACTTACCAGTGAAACCCCTTTTAACCATGGTTACCTCGATCCGCTAAGACGCATGAGCCGGGCATGGTGGTATGGGACACCGTGGTCGAGCTGTCGCCTGCGCTGGGCCATGTGCCTCCCCGTAGTGACCATTGCGCAACCAACTCGAGAGCCGAATACGGTGGTATGGGACACTGTATTCGAGCTGTCGATACCTCGGCGAGAGCCGAGTACGGTGAGATCTGTGCTCGTGCTGACGGGCGACGAGTCCTCCGTAGTATCATCGAGTACACTCCAAGGGTCGTGAGTGTGGATTGCCACGAGTCTTTCACAGCAACTAGAGTGTGAGTTGAGCCGAGTACGGTGAGACCTGTACTTGAGCTGACGGCTAGTGATTGAGCCGAGTACGGTGAGACCTGTACTCGAGCTGACGGCCAGCAATTGAGCCGCATACGGTGAGATCTGTATCCGCGCTGACGGGTGATGAGCCCTTTGCGATGCCTTCACTACGTTTCTCAAACCATAACATCGTATGAGAGTAACTAGGATTGACGACCCTAGAATGGATCATGTTTGGGAATGATACAAGGAGGTGGTACCTTAGTTTCCCAATACTGCTGTTTGAAATGGACTAATAAAAACTTGGTAATCATGAGCATCATCGCACCGCATGTGCTTTGTAGATGTGGCGCACTGAGGGAGTAAGCATTCGCGAACGTAGATGATGTCGCTTGAGGGTGGTTTGGCAAGGGCATACAGCATCATGTCATTTCATTCTTGCATTTAATAAAGAGTAGTTAGAATTGTTGATTTGTACTGCTTTATCATTACTGCTTGATTGAATTGATAACATGTTAACCTATGCCTTACTGTTCCACTGAGTTGATCATCACTCCCACGTTACGGGACGGTGTTCCGAACACCCACCAGATTTGTTGAGTTTCAGGTGATGGCGATGCTTGTGAGCAGAGCCGGACTACTTTTTGATGATAGGAGGAGTTCTCCTATCTGTATCTCTCTGGCAGGTCAATGAAGACCTGATATTGTATTGACGGGGCTATGGTACATGGGATAGGAGGCATTACACTTCCTCACATCTGGTACATTTTAGAATGCACCTGTATTTATTTAACCTGGTAATGTTATCACACTCTGGAGACTCATCATAAGTTATATATTTTATCTATCTATCACAGTCTTCCGCTTGCAAATCTAACTATCTCTGGAGTATGATATGTTGTTTGGCTTAATCTCACTCATGTTCAATGCACGAATACAGTCAACATTCAATCATCATTCATTTTGTTGCATAAGTGATGTTCTGGAACTCGGGAGTTGAGATTATGCTCGACCCCCGATTTTCAGGGCGTTACAGTTCGGGATACCAATTGCTATTTACATTGGCGTTTTTTTTTTTAAGGCTGATGCTAGCGAGTGGTTTGCTAGCTGATTCGATTGTTTGGGGGATGGCTAACCATTCTGTCTCTTTTCCCCTTTCGACCTTGCTGATTTGCCCTGTCTGTTCCTGTGGGTCACTTGTCTCGATGACCATGATATCTGCCGGGCTGGGCTCAGAGTCAGAATCTGATTCGACCTCTGTGCCCAGGAGCTGAAATTCTTCTTGTTTCTCGGATTTCTGGGACGGGATTTGGACATCCGTCCAATCCAGAGCAACCCACTTACCTTTGTCAACCCAATGGATGGGCTGCTTCTGCCCTGCATTTCCCTGAATGGACGTCTCCCTGTTCTGGCCCACCTTGCCTGCAAAGGACCTTCCCAGTTTTGGGTCACTTGCGGGTGGACTTGTTTCCATGCCCCTAGTCTCATGCGGTGGATCTGGGGGTTTTGCCCCTGGCTTTGTGTGTTCCTCTGATGTCCTGAGGATCCGATCCAACCTATTGGTGGCCAAATAGACTCTTGTCTAGTCTGTTTTGCGAGTCTAAGTGCTCGAAATTGGTCCTCAAGAGATATCATTTTGTTCTCGTGAACTATCCCAGTTTTGACAAACTCGATGGGTGTGCATTTAAACAGTTGGCCCTTTTTGGCTTTTCAGCCTGATCTTCCAATGTCGGCTGATATCCCAGTCCCTGTCTCTGTACATTGGCATGTGCTGGTTTTACTACCATAACTTTTTCATGGAACTTGGTACGGTAATTCAAGACCAATCGTTCAGCCGGGGGGATGACATATTCAGCAGCTAGAGGGCGAGGGTTAGCGATCGCGTTTACTTTTTTGAATTCGAAACTATGATATGGAATGTCGCCTTCTGTAGCTGAATGTCAATCACCGGAATGTCAGTTTCTGGATACTGACGTCACCGGGAGGATGGTTTCTGGCTCAGCCAGATACTATGAAATGATTCGATTTCCTGAAGGGAATTTAAACCCTTTGATGGAGGGTAGATGGGATGGCTCCAACAGTATGGAGTCATGGCCGCCCCAAAAGAAGGTTAAATGAGGCAGGGATATCGATGACCTGAAATGTGACAAGGGTCATGTCTGGTCCAATTTGTAATTCTAGGTCGATTTCCGCCTCCACTTGCCTTCGGGAATTATCGAAAGCTCTAACGCTCATGGTACTGGGTCTGAAGGAGGATGGTTCTATCCCTAACCGTTCAACAGTCCTTAAAGGGCAAACGTTGAGACTGGATCCATTATCGATGAGCACAAGTGGGATCTTGAAATTCTTGTGGTGAGCCACTATGTTTAGTGAACGCCTGTGCTCACGGCCCTCAGGTGGTAGCTCATCATCAGAGAAGGTGATGGCTTGTGGTGCGAGAAGTTGACCAATCATACTTGCCACCATTTCGGGGGATACGTCAGGAGAGATATGGGCATCATTCAAGGTCTTTGTAAAGATTTCTCGATGAGACCTTGACGTGCATAGGAGTTCCCAGATGGATATTTGTGCGGGAATGGTTTTGAGTTGGGCTGCTATGTCATAAGCAGCATCAGTTTTGCTAGTGGTTCCCGATAAAACTCCCCGAGTTTCTTTTGAGTTCTGACTATCTCTCCTGAGGTATCTCCCATTGTTACCCACCTCATCGCATTCTGGTAGTGCCATGGGACTGCCTTCGGGTTATAGGAAGGAACCGCTCTTCCTTCCAAGTATACTAATGGTTCTTGAGGCTGAGGGGTCATTACTGGAGCAGTTTGTGGTAGGCTCTGTGATATCTCTTGAGGTGCCACCAAGTTTTGATTAGTTGTGGCCATGGAATTTTTCTTCTTTCTTTTGATGTGAGGAAGGGATCCTCTGGGCATGTGCCAGTTAGTGAGGCATCAGGAATTGCGGGGCTTGAACTGAGGGTGCCCCTTGCAAGGTTGGGAGGGTTAGGTCAGGGAGACCTATCGGGAAAATGACAGGTTCAGAATTCAACCTTTTTGGATATGCCGAGGATGGAGTTGAGTGTGTCCCTTGGAGGGCGAGGTTCTGAAGGTATGACCTGTTGGGTGCTGCTTCCAAAGTCACGAAAGGCTGAAATGTTGGCGCCGCTTCAAGAAATATGAGATGTTGAGTAGCTGTGTGCTGCTTCGAGGGATACCTGTGGCCCAGGCGATGGTGCTTGCTGGTGTCCCCATGTGTCCGATTGGTGTGTCGGGCATGATTGCTTGGATGGAATGATGTGGATAAGCATGTGTGGGTTGATCCTTCAATGTGATTGATGGTAGAGGTGCTGGATGTGCTGGGTCCTGCCTGATGCGAGGGCAGGGGATTTTGGAGAATGTTGGCTTGAACTGCATTGCTGGCCTGTGGGGTGATCGCAATCTTTTGGCTTTCGATCAAATCTTGGACCGCATGTTTCAAAGCGAAGCAGCGGTCCGTCAGATGGCCAGGAGCCTGATGATATGCACAGTATTGATTTCATTGTAACCAGGTGGCAAGGGATTAGGTGGAAGTCGAGGCTGGAGGGGTGTCAGCAGTTGCTTTTGCATGAGCATTGTTAGCACTTGGCTGTATGATTGTGCTAACGGAGTGAACTTCCTCCCTAACATTCCTTGCTTGTATGGTCCTTGCGCATTTTCCCTAGGCTGTTGCGATTGCTGTTGAGATGATTGTGCCTGATATCCTTGTTGGGTTTGCTGGGATTGGTACTGCCTATTCTGTTGTGGCTGGTATTGCCTGTCCTGCCGTGGCTCTGGTGGTGGAGCATACTGGTTGCCTTGAGTGTTAGCGATGATGTTGTTAACTTCAGAAGTACGCTGCACAGGAGCAGTGCTGCTTCCATTCCCGTATCCAACAGGTTTCCCCTCGACTTTGTTTCTTTTGATTGAGGGGGTCTGATGTGGCCATGGGGAGATGGTTCCAGCTCTGATCCCAGCTTCTACTTGTTCTCCGGCTCGGATGAGTTGGGAGAAGTTTACGTATGGATACGAGATCAGATATCCTGAAATGAAATGCTGGGATGTGCTGAGTGTACAATCATGGATATCTGCTCTTCGTCATCGATGGGGTTTCTCATTCGAGCTGCCATGGCTCGCCATCGTCCTACGTATGCTGATAAAGATTCATCGCTTTTTTGCCTCAGGGCAGCCAAGTCGGCTCTCCTTGGAGCCATGTTCAGGTTATATGAGAACCTGTCAATGAATGCTTGGAAAAGTTTTCCCAGGTTCTGATTTGGTGGCTATCTAATGAGGTGTACCAATCCAGAGCGTCACCCTTTAGGGATTTCTGGAAAAGTCTTATCAAAGCTCCATCATTCCCTGCTATCGCATTGAGCTCCCCACAAAAGGCTTTTAGATGTGCTGTGGGGCACCCACTACCGTCGTACCTTTTGAACTTTGGTACCTCAAAATTTGGAGGTACCCGGGCGTCTGGGAAGGGACAGAGGTCCCTGAACTTGGTGGATGGGTGATCCACTCCTTGTTGTCTTTGAAGCTGGTTTTGCATCATTTGTATCTGTTCTCGTAACTCCTCGATCTCTGACTTACCTTGCTGCGGGTATCTTGCCCCTTGCTGTAGGGCTTGTGCTGCTTCTTCTTCATATGGATCCAGAATAGGGGTTTGATGGAAAGAAGGTGGACTCCCAGTGGCGGGAGGTAGCTGGAATTGAACATCACTCCCTTTCGGAGGAGGGTGGGATATTCAGAAATGGCTCCCGCCTGGGGTATCTGCCAATTCCGGGATGTTACTCCCGTTAGGAGGAGTGAGCTGGACTCGAAACTGGCCCCCTTCATGGGCATCCGCCAGTTCTTGTCTGTGATTTGCATGTGCTGTGACCGGATTGTTGTGTGATGTGTTAAGTAGAGATGTGGGGGAGGGTTGCTCCCGATTGCTTGTGTTGTTGATCTTGTGCTGATTCTTCTGGGAGAGGGAGCACAGGATTTGCTGGAGGAATGAGAGAGAAGGCAAAAGGGGTTTGAGGGAGTGAGCTGTTCTGTACACTAGGCTGGGTCATTTGTGTATTCGGTGTGGCACCTGGCACTAGGCGAAGCAGTAGTAGTAGCTTTGCATTGCTCGAAGTAATAGCTCTTGTGTGGTGACATTGGCTGGCAATTCTGTCGGAGCTATTGGTAAGGGTACGGGTGTAGGCATGGGTGCGGGTGCGGGTGCAGGTGCGGATATTTCGGGAGCTGGTTGTGGTGTCGGCTCTTCTTCATGGGTCGCTTGAGAAGTCATGGCTGCACGGGATCGAGTGGTCATGGTTCGGATCTTTGCCTAAGCAAGTGTAAGCCAAAGAGATTTTTTTGTGTTTTGTATGAATGTGATGAATGTCCCTTGAGATTAGTATACCACACGTTGTCGAGTCAGGTCTCAGCTAGTGCATTCTAGACTCTCCCCAGTGGAGTCGCCATTCTGTAGACACTGAAAAATCGGCGTCCACGTTGTTGGCGTTGTTGCTATAAAATGTTGAGTGTTATGGTGATGCTGGGGGTGATTGAGCTGATTTATGATTGTTGGAGTCGCCACTAGCCGAATGATCTCAAAATCCTGCGGTCGGCTAGAACCACGGAATACGTAAGGTTGGAGAAATCCGAAGATTCTCCGACCTTAGATTGACTCCTGGTCTACGATCCGGGATTCTGGGTAAGGGACCTCGGTTACAAAGAGGGAAGGTGTTAGGCACCCTCTCTGCCCGTACAAGTGTACGGTCTCGACTTAGTGTGGTAAAATAGTCTCAAAGGATGATGATGATGGTATGGTCATGAGGGGACTAGTCACACGTGGATTTCTGATGTAGCAGGATCCGAATATTTCGGCAGGCTACAGAGCATACGTCCGACAATGTGTCTGGAGGACGGATGTGATGATGTTTATGCAAAAAGATAAGAAAAGTGGACTAGATCACTAGGAATTTCTGATGTGACAGGAACCGATGTACGGCAAGTCACAGAGCATACGTCCACTAGTGATCTAGAAAAGCAAGGGGGTTGAGAAGGGAGTATATGTCATGTGAATGCTTGGGGGATGATAGATCTTTGGCTTGATTCTTGAGTAGGCTAAGACATGAGCTGAACCATGATCATTTTGGGCTAGGCTTTTTGGAAAGGTTGAGGTGAAGGCTGGGAGATGGCTTGGAAAACTTGGGCTTGAAGGCTTGGGAGCTCCTTCCCTTCCTTCACTCTCTCTTCCCATCTCTCTCTCTCTCTCTCTCTCTCTCTCTCTCTTCTCTTCTCTCTCTTTCTCTCTCTCTTTTCTCTCACTCTTTCTCTCACTCTCTCCTCTCTCACTCTCATTCATGTCTTGAAAATGAAAGGGGAAAGGGCTATTTATAGCCCTTTCCAATGGTTTTCTGGTAATTAGAGGATAAGGGGAGGGCAAATGTTGATGTGGCATATGATGATGTGGTGAAGAGGAGAGAGATTGCCACATGGCATGCTCCCATTGGCTAAAGGGGTTGGTAAAATGGTAAATAATGAGGATGGGGCGGGTAAACGTATAAGAAAGTTGACTTTGGACGCTGGGACAGCTGTCCCTGCTCAGACCGCATGTGGCGGAACTCTGATTACCGCCGGCGGTAATCCGACAAACGCCGGCGGTAGTCGGACTACCGCCCGGACCTGGTTGAGTCCGGAACTCGTGTGACTGGCTCCGTGTACATTTTTGGGGGAGGAAGTGGTAATTCGACTACCGCCGGCGGTAATCCGATTACCACCTCGGTACGGTTTCCCTCGAAATTCATCCGGTGAGTCCTTTTTTGGGTCCTTAGAGTGAAACAAAGTTCGTTTGGATATTTTGCCAAAATGGCTTGCTTGAAATTGGCTCGATTGTTACCCGAAAGTGACTCAAGAAATGGATCGGTTCTGGACATGGTTTGGATTGAATGAGGACTCATGATAGCTCGGGTTAAGATTAGGGGTAGGTTTTAGGATATGATCATGGTTCTCGGATTGTCTTAACAAAATCAAGATATTAGCCTGGGTGGGGTGTCTACAACCATTAACGCCTGGTCTTCTTCCTCGTTGGAGAACGGTCAGGCGAACAACGGGTTCTAGCTTCGTCTCGTCCACCATGTAAGCCATCTGGTGACAGGAAGAAAGAGAAGGAAAAGAAGAAGAAAATAGAGAGAAAGAAAGAAAGAGGCGGACTCATTCCAAACGCTGTCTGGACCAACAGAGGAAGAGGAAGAGGAAGAAAGAGAAAGGAAAAGAGAAAGGAGAAAGAGAGGAAGAAAAGAAAGAAGGGAGAAAGAGAGAAACAGGGAAGAAAGGGCAGAGAGAGAGAGAGGTTGCTGCTGCCTGGTCGAAATCGAGTCCAGCGAGTCGAGTTGGGTTTGGACCTTGGTCCAAACGTTGCTGGACATTCCAGCATCAAAAAAAAGAAGAAAAAGAAGAAGAAGAAGAGAGAGTGAGAGAAAGCAAGGAAGTAAAGGAAGAAAAACAAGAGAGAAAATGAGAGAGAGAGAGAGATTGAGCCAGGCCATTACCTAGTCGAACCAAGTCGACTCGACTGTCTTGCAGGTTTAATCCAAATGGGGGCCAGGTGGAGGATGAGTCGATGACTAGAAATTCTCTAAGGACTACTTTAGACGCCTATTGTTGAGTCCAAGTTGAGTGGTGTGGACTCTGAGATTGGATTTATGCAAATTGAGGCGATCCGAGCTAATTTCATTTCTAATCAAGGTGCATTGACTCCCTAACCACTTTCTATTAGCTAAAAACATATTTTACATGTATATAGTAATAATAACAAGATAGGTTATATTAATCTGCTTGTGTTGGTGGAGTATAGGTATTCAGTAGAGACTACTTTAGATCCCTCTTGTTAAAGCCAAGTCGGTGTGGACATTGCGATTGAATTCAAGTTGAACTCGTCTAAGGTGAGGACTCACCCTTTGAGCTTCCCACTTAATTTCATTAATCTGGATATAGATGATGACATGATTCCTCTAATCGAGTTACTCATCTTGCTATTGAATATGCTAATTTGTAGTGAAATAAATTCATGTGTTAGATGACAATCATCTCTCTTTAATTATAACATGCACAAATAGTTTGATGATAACATGCTATTTTCTTTCGTTGTACATGCATTGATTAACTACAAGTTACCATTTACACTTAAGTGATGAAACGAATGGAACCTATCTTGGACTTACTATTATGCGGTCCCTATTTGCCTTACATGGCTTGGATCACACCTTTCCTTACACCGCCTGGATTGCATGTTGCCTATATGGCTTGGATCGTCTAGTTGCCTTCGTGGCATTGATAGATTATTGGTGCCCTCTTGTGGCTTGATGGTTACATCCATATATCTCGTTGCTTCCTAGCCATTTTGCGGTGTTCAGTCGTACCATAATTTTCGGGTGGAGCTAAAGTCGTTTATCAATTTTCTAGCCATCTTGCGGTGTTCACGTACAACATAATTTCCGGGTGGTCTAAGGTTTGTATGTTATTTGTCTCTTCATCTGCATTGTTCAGTCGTACCATGATTTCTGGGTGGAGCTGAAGTTCGCTTATCAATTTTCTAGCCATCTTATGGAGTTCACGAACGACATGATCTCCGGATGAAGAAGAGGTTTGAAGGTTGATTTTCTATTCACCTCATGGATTTCATTTGTACCATGATTTTCGGGTGGAGCTGAAGTTCGCTTACCGATTTTCTAGCCATATTGCAGAGTTCACGTACAAATGCGATTCTCAGGTGTAATAGAAAGTCGTATGGTTGGTTGTTGGTTATCCAGACATGTTTCCTTGCATTGCGACTATCATTACATTTTGCTTATGATGAAATTCTGTTGATTTGTTTGATTTTCTTAATATGAGTATGACTATGAAATGCCCTGTTTAACGTATCTAATATCATTGCTTGTAATTTATATTGGATTGTGAATGATGAGTGCGTAATCTTAGAGGGTGCTCCTCACTGTGATAGCCATTGACGCTATCGAACCGTAACAGTTGATGCAGGTATAGGGCGAGCCGATGTTGTTCACTAGGTTGTTGGAGCAAATCGAGTAGCTAGGGAGCTAGGCGAGGTCCCTGCGTCCCATATTGAGCTCCACCACTAGTTGATAGATTCCTGTTTTTGCTTATATGAACTTTGTTATTTGGGATTGTATAAGTCCTGTATGGGCGCTACATGTGGAATTTTGTAATGATCAGAATGTTTTTATTCGTTGCATGGTTTACTCTAGTTTCGTTGCTATAACTTTGATTAATGATAAGTGGTTCAAATTTACACTGAATTTTTGAGGTTAACACTCAGGTTTTTGGGAAACAGGTCATATACTTGGGTCCTAAAAACACGGGGCGTTACAAGAATTGCAATTCTATCCCACCTAATCCCATCTAATACCTTGCAAAATGTCCCTTAGGATCATGCCTTGAAATGATCAGTCAGATGGACAAGGTGGATAAGTGGATAAATCGCATACATCAAAGTGGGCTAGAGCCTAGAACATCCGTATGTAGCTAGGTCGGGGTAGTAGTGGATGTCCTGTGAAGCCTTTGGCATGAAGTTCCTACGCTTGGTAGGACCCACCACCGTGATGTTTGTGAGAAATCCACACTGTCCATACGCTTTGAGAGATCATTTTTAAGATACGTGACCAAAATTTAAATGGATCCAAAACTCAAGTGGGCCGCATGAGAAGAAATAGTGGGGATTGAGTGACCTTCATATCAGGTAATTTTCTGGTGTTTTCACATCATCCTAATGTGAATGACCTTATAAATAGTTTGGAACATAGATCCAGGAAGGTTTCAACAGTAGAAAACTCTTTCTTCGATTTTCCCTCTCGTATGGCCACCTTGAGTCTTGGATCCACTTTGATTTTTGGTTTCATGTCTTAAAATGATCCGAAAAAACATATGGATGGTTCGGATTTCTCACAAACATCACGGTGGGCCCCACATAGGAACTTCCTGCGAAAGGCGAGGAAATCTGCGCCCGTCACTCTAGACGAGACTTTTTTCCTATGACCCACTTATGGTCCACCAACCTTTTTAAGACCACTTATTTTTATCTTCCAAGAATAAGCCCCTGCTGTACGGAGAGCCTTTCACCGGACCAAAATACCCCCGCCTTTCCTTCCGGAAGCGAATTAGCTGGTATGTGAAGACGAGCGCCGACGCTCTTCGAACTCCGGTTGTACGAACGGTTTAAAAAAGATCAAAGTTACATGGGCCGTTATGTATTTATTATATCCATAACGTTCATCCATATTTCGAGATCATTTCAAAGCATTATAAATAAATTTTTTAAAAAAAGAATCATATCCAAAGATCAATGGGAAAATTGATTTTCACTGCTAAAATTTTTGTAGGGCCCACCACAACATTTATTTTCCATTCAATCTATTCATAAGGTCACAAAGACATGGATGAAGAGGAAAAACAATTTTCATAATGATCCAAAACTTCTGTAACCCCTAAAAGGGTTCAATGGTAGACGTTCAATCCTCCACTGCCTTTTATAGTGTGGTCCACTTGATAGCTAGATCTGTCTTATTTTTTGTGTCAAGCCTTAATACGAGTTAGCCAAATAGATGGATGGTTTGAATATAACACATACTTCATGATGGGACCCACAAAAGCGGTGGAGGATTACACCAGGAAAAAAAAGTGTTATACCTCATGATATGTCACTTTTTTTTTCATGGAGAACTTTTTTACCCTACATTTTTCTTTAATACATACATACATACATATATATATATATATATAGATAATATATATATATATATATATAATATATATATATATATATTATATATATCTCTTTTTATTCATTTATTTCTTTATTCATTTAATGAGTATATCTTCTAAACCAAAATGAGTTACTTGACGTACCATATATGATTTTGAGGTATGAGAAGCTACTTTAGTCAACCTACCTGGTTATTTTCGAAGATTCCATTAGATCGATGGTTGAAAATTCATTTCATTCACTTCGTAGTCAATTTCATTCATTTCACGGTCAATTCCATTCACTTCATGGTCAATTCCATGCATTTCACGATCAATTCCCTTCACTTCACGGTCAATTCCATGCATTTCACGGTCATTCCCGGCGATTTCTCTTCACTTCATGGTCAATTCCATGCATTTCACGGTCATTTCCCTTCACTTCACGGTCAATTCCATGCATTTCATGGTCAATCTCGGCAATTCTCATTCACTTCATGGTCATTTTCATTCATTTCACGGTCATTTCCATTCATTTCACGGTCAATTCCCTTCATTTCACGGTCAATTCCATGCATTTCACGGTCAATCCCGATGATTCCCCTTCACTTCATGGTCAATTCCATGCATTTCACAGTCAATCCCCTTCGCTTCATGGTCAATTCAATGCATTTCACGGTCCATCCCCTTCACTTCATGGTCATTTCCAGTCATTTCACGGTC
Organism: Magnolia officinalis; assembly: GCA_021015155.1. NCBI lineage: Eukaryota > Viridiplantae > Streptophyta > Magnoliopsida > Magnoliales > Magnoliaceae > Magnolia > Magnolia officinalis. The sequence goes on along the minus strand of JAJHSJ010000001.1, from coordinate 129,601,017 downwards.
AATTCGCTTCACTTCACGATCAATTCCATGCATTTCACGGTCAATTCCCTTCACTTCAAGGTCAATTCCATGCATTTCACGGTAATTTTCGGCGATTCCCCTTCACTTCATGGTCAATTCCATACATTTCACGGTCAATCCCCTTCACGGTCAATTCCATGCATTTCACGGTCAATTCCCTTCACTTCACGATCAATTCCATGCATTTCACGGTCATCCCGGCGATTCCCCTTCACTTCACGGTCAATTTCATGCATTTCACTGTCAATTTTCTTCACTTCACGGTCAATTCCATGCATTTCATGGTCAATTCCCTTCACCTCATGGTCAATTCCATGCATTTCATGGTCAATCCCCTTCACTTCACGGTCATTTCCATTCATTTCATGCTCAATTCCCTTCATTTCACGATCAATTCCATACATTTCCCGGTTAATTCCCTTCACTTTACGGTCATTTCCATGCATTTTACAGTCAATTCCCTTCACTTCACGGTTAATTCAATGCATTTCACGGTCAATTCACCGAGCCTAAATTGAAATTGAACGATCTTAATATGAAACTGAACAAACTTAACATGAATTTGAACAAGCTGAACTTGAAATTGATCGAGCCTAACATGAAATTCACCAAGCCGAACTTGAAATTGATCGGGCCTGACATGAAACAAGCCTAACATGAATTTGAACAAGCTGAACTTGAAATTGATCGAGCCTAACAAGAAATTCACCAAGCCAAACTTGAAATTGATCGGACCTAACATGAAATTGACAAGGGATGGTGATACTTCACCTCTTTTTTAGGCTATGGTGCCTCATCCAACCTACATAGTACTCTTGCAATTCGATCCAAACCAGATAAGTCATATGGCCCATTGTGAATGGATAAAGTCAACATAAATATCCAATCAGTCGTTATAAGACTTAAATGGTAGTGAATTACATCATCCACCTATAACTTAATGTTTATACTAAAAACGAAAATAAAATAAACTTTCGACCATTGATATGATGGAATCTCACAAATCTGCTAAGTTGGTTAGTTCAACCAGCTTCCCCTTTGAAAAACTCATTCCAATTTATAACATAAGATCATTTTAAGGTCGGGCCGACCGACACCAAATCAGGTAAACCCCGGCTGAACCCGGTCGACCCATCACTCTAGATGATACATCCTGCCAGTGCATCCATGATTTATACACGTGTCATGCATGAAAAATTAAATTAAATAGTCTTACTCGTAGACCCCACTCTAGATGGGTCATCAGCAACCAAATGCCACACCGCACGATGCCTAGCTGGTGATCTGGTAAAGTGGGCCGTCGAAATAGGTATTCAACGGTTGGAATTCAACAAACCAACGGTTCATTAAACAGAGACTACAATTTCTAATGAATGCAACTTCAGTCTTATGTCCCGTCTATTTTGTATCCCATCATTTGGACGGTTTGATGTATTTCATGGATTTGTGTAATCATTAGTAGTAAATACATATAAACGGTGGTAAATAAGACATTTCGGCAAGTGCGCTCTGGCAGGTGCGCTCCACTCTGTGTATATGTTATATGCATACCGTCCATTTATTTATTTTCTATCAATTTAGGGCAAGAGCCCAAAGAAGAGGAAGATCCAAAGCTCAGGTGGACCACACCACGAAAACCGTGGCAATTGAATGCCTACTATTTAAAACTTCTTAGGGGCTACAGAAGCATTGGATCTTCCTCAACTTTTTTGGGTCGTGCCCAAAAATGATCTGACAAAGTGAGTGGACGGTGTGGATGAAATACATATATCATGGTGGGGTCCACAAATGTTACCGACTTAATAACTCTCTTTTAAAGAATCCCCGCTGCCAACATCCGTAAGGGACGCGGATTACGTCCTGCCCCCACCCGGACGGTAATCCGTCCGTGCAGGCTCTCTGGGCCACTGTGATGTAAGTTTTTTATTCACGCCATTGAGATTTTCTCTCAAATCATTTTAAGTTATGAGATAAAAAATGAAGTAGGTTCACATTTCCAGTTGACCACATCAAAGGAAGCTACAGTGATATGACACTCACCGTTGAAACATTTCTAATGGCTATCATGATGTTTTTTTACTATACAACCTATTCATTATGTCACGTAGACGTGGATGAAGCGAAAACATAAATATCAGCTTGATCCGATCCTAAGAAGTTTTTAATGGTGAACTTTTAATCCCCAATTTGTGGTCCGTTTAAGCTTTTGCGTGGCTATTTTTTTTTTATCATAGCTTAAAATGATTTGAGAGAAAATATCAACAGCCTGGATAAAATTAGTACATCATGGTGGGTCCCAGAGAGCCCTGCCCGGGCGGATTACCGTCCGGGCGGAGGTAGGACGCAATCCGCGTCCCATCAGTAAGTACCATACAAATCATCATGCTTATTTACCACTAATTTACATGCATTGAATGGAAACCAACAGGCCAGTGCGTGCGTATGAACTGTCACGCTCTACCAGAGTATTAAATATACACTATTTAATCCAAGCACTGGCCGCTCCCTCTCTGCGTGCTTCCCAGAACAAAGATGCCTTCGCAGCTCCCGCACCACCGAAGAGGAAATTCGAACAGATTTCTCCATCCGACGCGACGAACGGCGACATGATGCAAGTCAGCTGCCTCCATTCCTCTACGGTTTTCCTCTTTCTCGTCCTTCCTTTCATTCAAACCTTAATCTTCGTAATATTTACATCTTAGCTCCTCTGCCTGCAACGACAGTGCTTGAAAATCTAGGGTTTCTTTCTTTTGTTTATTTCTTATATTTTTATTTTTGTATTTGCGTGTTCCGTGAAACCCTAAATATCAATATCGTTTTCTTTTATTTGCTGTTGTCATTTTATTTTTTATTTAGATTTTATTCGATCTCTATATCGACCTTGATTGGAGAAATGGCACTCTGTAAAAATAGGTTGGAATCAAGGGGCAAAAAGATGTAAATTTAAATAGATGGCCATGACTGAAAACTAGGGCTTTCTTCTTTCTGCTTGCAGGTCCATTGAAACCCTAGACTGCCTTACGTGCCTTCATCCGAGTTGAATTCCGAAGCTGTTTTTCGTTTTTATTTTTATTTCTTGTTTGATCAATTCGAATATTGATCTTGATCTGGAAAATGGCGGAATCAGTAAATAATTCGAATCAGGTGAAACCGGAGTTGCTGTCAAACGGTCATGCGGCGGAGCATCCACTGAAGTACAAGCGGCGGAAAGTCTCTGCTGTCCGAGACTTCCCATTTGGGTGCGGGCGGTTCGCCCCAAAAATAAACCAAGCACAGAAAGAATCCTCTGTTGCGGCTGTTGAGGCGGAGAGCAGTGGAGGTTTTGTGGGAGCTGTCGATTCTGAATCCCTTGAACCTTTGAAATGTTTGGATCAGAATGGCTTGCCCAAAACGGCTGAGTCGGAATTGCTCGAATCAGCGAAAGCTTTGGAACCCAAAATTATGGAATTGCAAAAGACTTCAGATCAGGCTGAGTTGGTCAAATTGGCAGAAGCTTCAATACCCAAAACTGTGGAAGTTTTGAACAATCCAAATGAGAGGAAATTGGTTGGAACATCAGAGAATTTGAAACCGGAAACATCAGAATCATTGAAATCTTTGGCACCGGAAACTGTGGAGTTGCCAAAAAGTTTGGGTCAGCTCGAATTGTTGGACGTGGTGGGAAGCAGCTGTCAGCCTGAACAGATGGAAATTCCGAGTATTTCTGGTCAAATAGAACCTTTGCGGTCACCAAAGGGTTCTGTTCATCTTGGCCCGAAAATTTCAGATCAAATTCAGTCGTCTACTTCTGTCGCTGAAGCTGTGGAAGAGCGCCAATATAAGAAATACCCTCCTCGGAGGAGAATCTCTGCTATCCGAGATTTTCCTCCCGGGTGTGGGAGAAATGCTCCACGCATGAGTAAGGAAGAATGCATGAAACTTATTGCTCGTTCTGGGAGCGAGAGCATGGATAATGAGAAGGTGGTTGAAAGTCCATCGAACGGAATGGTGGGGACAGTCAAGACTGAAGACATTGATGGTAAATTGAAGAGTAATGACACCAAGCAAATTGGTGAGAAAATCCAAGTTGGGGATGTTATTGAGAGTAAGTCGAAGGGGAGCGTTAGCAATGAGATTGATGGCATAGTTCAAGATAAGTCTGTCCTGAAGAGTGTTAAATTGGAAGGGAAGGATACAAAAGAAATTACTGAAAAAGTTAAGATTATAGCTGCCCATGAGACAGCTTCCAGGGGTAAGTTGAAGGTGGAGGATGCAAAAGAAATTACTGAAGAAGTTCATATTAGAGCTGTTGCCCGTGAGGCAGCTTCCAGGGGTAAATCCAAGGTGGAGAATACAAAAGAAATTGCTGAAGAAGTTCATATTAAAGCTGAGGCAGCTTCCAAGAGTAAATTAAATGGAGAGCATGCAAAAGAAATTACCAAAAATGTTCAGATTAGAGCTGCCCCCGAGACATCTTCTGGGAGTAAATTGAAAGGAAAGCATGCAAAAGAAATTACTGAAAAAGTTGAGATTAGAGCTGCACATGAGACAGCTTCTGGTAGTAAATCAAAAAGGGAGGGTACAAAGGAAATTACCGAAAAACTTCAGAATACAGCTGCCCGTGAGAATAAGTTATCTCGATCAGACACTCCATCTCAATCTGTGAATGAAAAGGTTCGCAAAGAAGTTGGAAGTTCAGCAGCAAAGACAGGCAAGGAATCAATGAGGGAAAGCAAGGATAAGAGCTCTAAGAGAAAGCTTATGGCGGAATCAGAAGAGGAAAATGCTGTGGAGAATCAATCTCAAAGAGAACAGACTACAGGTTCGGAATTGCCTAGTGGTAGGGTGATTGTGCAGGCTTTGATGGCTGCACCTAACTGTCCATGGAGGCAGGGGAAACGGCCTTCCAAGCACATGCTCAGCTCCCGTTCCAGTGGGGGAAGAAACAAGCCAACATCAGTTTTCAAGAAAAAGGAGGATGGCAGTTCCTCGCGGAATTCAGAAAGTTCGGAAGGAAGAATGGCAAAGAAGAAATCGCCTCCTATGGGAAACGCTGCTTCTCAATGTAAAGAGATTGTCAAGTATGAAGAAGATTCTTTACCATACGATGATGAAGAAGAAGATGAGAGCATCCCTCTCGGTCAAGAATTGAGCTTGAGTGTGATACCGTTTGGTCTACTGAGTTCAAGTGATAAAAGTGCCCGTAACAAAGTGAGAGAGACTCTCCGTCTATTTCAAGCAATTTGTCGTAAGCTTTTGCAAGAAGAGGAAGCAAAGTCAAAGGAGAAGGGCAGACCACCAAACGGATTGATCTAACAGCTTCCACACTTCTCAAGGCAAAAAATAAATGGGTAAATGCTGGTGAGGTATTCTTGGGAAATGTTCCCGGGGTCGAAATCGGAGATGAGTTCCGCTACAGGGTAGAGCTCGCTATTATCGGCCTACATCGTCTGTTTCAGAGTGGTATTGATTACACAAAGAGAGGTAGAATGATTGTGGCCACTAGCATTGTCGCTTCCGCTGGTTATGCAGATGACACGGACGGCACTGATGTCCTGATATATTCTGGCCAGGGAGGAAATCCTGGGGGCGGAGATAAGCAACCCGAAGATCAGAAACTCGAGCGTGGAAACCTGGCGCTGAAAAACAGTATTGATTCCGAAACGCCGGTCCGGGTGATTCGTGGATTTAAAGAACATAAAGGCAATGATTCCCAGGATACAAGGGGAAGGACAGTCACGACATTCACGTATGATGGGCTGTATATGGTTGAGAAATATTGGCAGCAAAGAGCATGCCAGGGCTTTTCGATTTTCAAATTTCAGTTGAGAAGAATACCAGGGCAACCAGAGCTCGCTGTGAAAGAAGTCAAGAAGTCAAAAAAATCGACAGTGCGTGAAGGCCTCTGTGTGGTGGATATTTCTGAAGGAAAGGAGAAGATCCCCATCTGCGCTGTGAATATTATTGACGATAAACGCCCGCCACAGTTCAATTACATAACCAAGATGATCTATCCTTCGTGGTACGACCCAATTCCTCCAAGGGGCTGTGAGTGTAGCGATGGATGCTTGGATTCTGAAAAATGCTTTTGTGCGGTTAAGAATGGAGGGGAGATTCCTTTCAACTATAATGGTGCTATTGTAGAAGCAAAGCCCCTTGTCTATGAGTGTGGCCCATCTTGCAAATGCCCACCATCTTGCTATAACCGCGTCAGTCAGCATGGTATCCGATTCCAACTAGAGATCTTCAAGACCAAATCAAGGGGTTGGGGAGTCAGATCCCTAACATCTATTCCATCTGGCAGTTTCATTTGCGAGTACACGGGAGAGCTGCTTCAGGACAAAGAAGCTGAACAGAGGACGGGCAATGACGAATATCTGTTTGATATTGGGCACAACTACAGTGACCATTCGCTTTGGGATGGCCTCTCGAATCTCATCCCTGACTTACAATCAAATGCTTCATGTGAAGTCGTGGAAGACGTGGGCTTCACCATCGATGCAGCTCAGCACGGCAGTGTGGGAAGATTTATCAATCACAGCTGTTCTCCTAACCTTTATGCGCAGAATGTTCTTTATGACCACGATGACAAGAGAATGCCTCACATAATGTTTTTTGCTGCCGAGAACATTCCTCCCTTACAGGAGCTGACTTACCACTACAATTATACAATTGACCAAGTTCGTGATTCCGATGGCAATATAAAGAAGAAGAATTGCTACTGTGGGTCCCATGAGTGCACTGGTAGGCTGTATTGAGACTGTTTGTACTGAAGTTATGGTGGTGCCTGTGTAAACTTGTCAAGAGATTTGGGTTGTGCATTATGAATTTTTATGGGGGAAGATCCTCAGCTAGTTGTGCATTATGAGTTTGTTGCTGGCATTTTTTGCTTGATTAATGGATGGGGGATGCTGCAGATTTCATTCTTTCTTGTGTAGCTACTCGCCAACTTGTAAACATGGATTACAGGTGAGAATGTCTGTTGTCTTTTGGCTTTGTTATTTTATATTTGCTATTATTGATTTTAGTCACTAAGGGGGCGTTTGGATAGTAAGTTACTTAAGCTACTTTTGCCTCAAGTAACTTATCTTGGTTTGTACTTATTAAGCCAAAGTGATTAAGGGCCCGTTTGGATACCACCAAATAAGTTACTTTTTTCTACTTACAGCAGTAGATAAGCATACTTATTTCAGATAAGTAAGTTTGATTTATGATTAGTTATAAGTAACTTTTTTTTACTTGAAAGTACATAATCACTTCGGTTACTTTTTTTAAGCTTTTCTACTTTTCATAAATTGCTGAAGAGAGGCATCAGGAGAGACAAGTATGTTGTTTGCCAAACATACTTATCTTCTTAATAAGTAGAAACTAAAATAAGCTACTTCTGGAATAAGTAGCTTATCCTGAGCAACTTATGATCCAAACGTCCCCTAAGTAACATTAAGTAAAAAAGTTACTTACAATTGATCTTAAACCAAACTTATCTCAAATAAGTTACTTATCTACTGTTGTTAGTAGAAAAAAGTAACTTATTTGGTGGCATCCAAACCAAACAGGCCCTTGGATACCACCAAATAAGTTACTTTTTCTACTTACAGCAGTAGACAAGTAAGTTTGGTTTATGATCAATTATAAGTAGCTTTTTAATTTAAAGTTAAATCACTTCAGTTTAATAAGTAGAAATCAAGATAAGCTACTTAAGTCACAAGTAACTTACAATCAAAACGCCCCCTAACCGTCATAGAAATGATGCATGGTTTTCTGCATATTGCTGGTGGACCAGCAGCCTCGATTGAGCCATTAACTATGTAATGTTTTGTTCTCTTCCTTGTGGTATCAGTACACTTGACATGCACTGACTGGATTCATTTTGTCCTGCCACTTCTTCAACTCCTACAATAGATTCAGGAAATGGGTTTTGTTCTTGAATTGTCTTAATGATAAGATCCCATTGCCTGTCTCTATGCTTTTGCGTTATTCTTCCTCTTGGGCAAGCGACTGCATCCATATACTGTGATTTTGAAATGCAAAAGGGTGGCTCTGTGAGTCATATTTTGTGGTGTTCGTGAGCGTTTTAACCACAAACATCTGTCGTTTTGAATTTGAACAGTAAATGCTGGGAAAGATGTGATTGGAATTTATTTCTTTCTGGATTCGGTGTCTCACCAAATTGCAATTTATTATGAATTCTGTAAAGCCCTTTGGTCCGCAGCTGGAATCTGTCTTTGGTGTCTCTTTCATTGTATGGCCAGTTACATCTACTAGTTAGAATTCTCATGATCCGTCGACTCAGGTTATCTGAACACAGGTGCAAGCCGATTGGATTCTCTGGTTTAGCAGTTGCAGTTTCCATTTGAGAGCACGGATGAAGGATTTGTGGGTGTTATTTGCGATCTCGGTAGAAATATGCTACCTTTTTCAACAATGACCAACGTGTATATTCATGGACTACAATTAGAGGTGAGCAACTTAGGCCCGATCCGGTGGATCCGACCCGACAGACCCGACTCGGTACCGTTCCAAACAGAACCGACGGTCTGATCGGGCCTGATCGATTCTGATGGTCCAGATCTGAATGTATTTCGAATCGGGTTCGGATAGCACTGTATCCGAACAGATCCGGTCCGAATACCAAGACTGAATGGGTCCGAACCGACCCGAACAGACCCGACCCGGAACAATGTCGGGTATACTATAAATACCCTTTTTTTCACCCAAACATTTTACCCTAGCTCGTTTTTTCCCCCAAACCTCTCCCTCTTTTTACCCTAGCTCGATTTTTTCCCCAAAACTCTCCTGCCCGAACGAGAACGTGCGAGCTTCCTCTCCTCTTCTTCTTCCTCTCCTCTCCTCTTCTTCTTCCTCTTCTCTCGTCGCTCGATCGGAATCTGGTTGTCATTTCTTCTACTAAAGGTGAGTAGAAGTCTCGAAGCAGCTGTTCTGGCTCCAAATTGAGTTTTGCTAATTTAAATGGCGCAAACTGCTTTCATGGTGTGTGGATGGGTTTTGAAACATGAGCTGCGTACTGAAATGATAGATTTGTAAATGTTGGATATAGTCTTTCGACAAGCTTGTTGGAAAATGCAGAAAATTGGTTTGGGCATGTGGCTTTGAATTGAGAAATTTTTTGTGAGTTGAAATGAACTTGGGAATGGATGGGTGGATATTTCCTGTTTCCTTCCAATAGAGGATCTACCATCTTTTTATTTCCTTTTCATGCTTTCAGGTTGTCTGTCATAAATGATTGACAACTATAATTTGCAGGTCCGGGATGAGCTTGAGCACCTTCTAGATGATGATGATGATATGGCTGAGATGTATTTAACAGAGAAGCTGTTGCAGCAACGCCTCGATGGGTCAGCACCTCTTTCTTCTCTAAATGACAGAGATGGCATGGATGATGGCATTCTTCGCTCTGATATAGATGATGACAGGTACTCTTTTCTTTTTCTTTTTTCTTTTTCTTTTTCTTTCTTTCTTTCTTTCTTTCTTCTTTCTTCTTTTTTTTTTTTTTTTTTGAATGATGACAGCTGTTCTGGCTCCAAATTGAAACAAAATTCAAATACCAGGAAGACTATTCCACTAAAAACAGTAATGAATGACCATTAAAAACTATTTGTAGGCCACAGGAAAACAACCGATCCGAACCTGGCCCAATCCGATCCGACTTGGTTTTCCTGACTGAGTCGGACTCCGATCGGTCCAAGGCAACATGGGTTAGGATCGGATTGGGTCAGAGGACCAAGACTCGGTCCCGGATCTGACCGAGTTCGGATCAGGCCATGCAGAAATCGGACCTGGTTGAGTTGGGCCCAATCCGATTCGACTTGGTCCAATGCCCAGCTCTAACTACAATGTCTAAGTTAGCACTGCCACAAGAAATTCGGCGGTCTTGGGTTCCATCCAGAAGGCATAATAGCAGGTAATGGGATTAAGCTGTAAATATTCTCACAAGGGGTGGTTCTCACTGCATACAATTCTGGAGTAGTAGAGTTCCCAACTAGTAAAGTTATTATATGATTTTGAAGTTTTTAGCTGTCTTAATGCGCAGTGTTTTTCTAAGCTTTTGTTGTTTTGAAGGAAGCCAATTCCTCTGCGAGTGCTGGTAGAATAGCTTATCGTGTTTATTTGATATCCATTCTGTCCATCATGTGGCCCATTTCAATTTCACCCCATGTCCCAAAAATAGCCAGATCCAGAACTTATGTGGTGGTCCACATAAAATCATGCCTAAAATGGCCTACCTGATTTCTGGAAAGGCCTGGCTTTTTGGGCTTTTCGGGGTGTCCATTCATCCTGGTGAGGTGCATTTTGATGAATGGATTGGATGACATATACAGAACACTCTGGGCCCCACCTTATCTGGAAGTTTTAAATGGTGGGCATATACGGAGCTCTCTGGGCCCCACCTTATCTGGAAGGTTTTAATGGTGGGCTTATACGGAACACTCTGGGCCCCACCTTATCTTGAAGGTTTTAATGGCGGGCGTCCACATTCCAATTGTTTCCAGTGATGTGAGCCACCCGTTTCTTGGATGGACTTGAGTTTTGTTCTTGGATGAGAAGCCTGAAGGGGCGCACCTGAAGGCTGCGGCCGTGGTGTGGCCCAGTTGAGTTTACCATCTTCATTTTTGGCTCATATCCTAAAATGACTAGGAGCAGATGGATGGAGTGGATATGACATAGATATCATGGTGGGGCCCAGAGAGCTTAGGTTTTCAGGGGGTTTTTGTTTTTCTGGGCTATAAGATTTTGCTACACTAGTATCTGGCAATACATCCACCGTGCTGTGAGAAGCATGCCAGTCCAGATCGTCCAACCATGCCATTCAGTCGATGGACACTTACTGGACGATTAGGATCATCCTATGTATGATCTTTAATATGGGATACAAGCAAAATGGAAACCAGTATTTGGATGGTTTGGATTGGGAAGCAAATATACCATATTTATACCATCTTCATAAATTTCAGCTTGATCTAAAAGCTTTGTAGGCCCCACAACATAGAAAATGGTGGTGATTGTACTTTTACCGCTGAAATCTTCCTGGGTCAATTTTCTTTCACGCTGAGGGGCCCACCTTGATGCATGAGTTTTACACGCACCATCCAGCTATTTGTACGAGCTCACATCAGGGTACGGGCTCAAAATCAAGGCTTTCAAATTTCAGGTGGATCATACCGCAGAAAACGGTGCTGGGTTTTCCACAGTTGAAACTCTTTTGGTGGGCCCACTGTGATATCTGTCTGTCTGTCATTGAACCTGTCCATACGGTCACCTGGACCTGGACATGGGAGAAGGCCTACAGATGGGGCAGATCCAAAGCTTGATGAACCCCACCACAGAAGCTACGGTGGTTTTCTGTCCACCGTTGAAACCCTTCTGTAGGGCCCACCATGCCTTTTTCACTCAGACCTGTAGGAAGGGAAGACATAAATGTCAGCTTGATCTAAGCTTAAATGGACCCCACTGTAGGCAATTACGGTGATTGACTCCCACCGTTGAATCTCCTTGTGGGGCGTACAGTGATGGTGATGTGCCCTCCCACCTGTTCTTACGGTCACACAAACCTGGGAGAAGGGACAACACAACCATCAGCTTGATCCAAAACCGTTGTGGGCCCACCCCAAGAAACAGTGTTGATGGAAATCCACGACAAGAAAGAAATAGTGTAGATGGAGGACCCATCGTTAAATCTTCCTTTGGGTCTCACCATGATGGTTATTTGCCATCTAATTGACCGTAAGGTCACTCGGGCCTGGTCGTGGCCCGGCCATAGAAAGGAAGCAGATTCAAAGTTCAAGTGAGCCCCACCCCCCATGAAACAGCGGTTACTGAATGTCTACCATTGAAACCTTCCTGGGCCCCACACTACCGTTTATAAGCCATCTAACCAGTTGATCGGATCACAGAGACCTTGATGAAGGGAAAATACAAGTGTCAGCTTCGTCCACAAGCTCCAGTGGACCCCACTTCCGAGAGTAGTGGTGATTAAATGCACACCCAGCCAAACTGTCCCAGGTCTGCGGTTGAAGAGTCGCCACCCTGTTCGAATGGTGGTGAACTATCACCATGTGCTGTAGATTTGGATCCTGTGCTTCATTTCTTCCGTCGATGATGGCTTTCGACTTTTCAGCAAGTGGAAAAAAAAAAAAAAAAAGTGAAAAAGCAAAAACAAATCACTAAAATATTTAAACAAATTTCAGCAAATAAGTAACTGATGATTAATATTTAATCTTTAAAGTTAATTTTAAAATTTGATTTTTTTTTTTAAAACATGTTAAATTCCGCTGGTATGAAAAATCCAACAATGATAACCTGGCATCTCTCTCTCCCTCGCCCTCCCTCCCTTTAACATTAATGGGTTAGATTGGATTTGACTGGAGGAACCTGCATCAACAACGCATCCACTGAACATATTAGAGAATAGTTTGACAATCCACACCATACAAATAGCTGGCCTGATTGTGAATTAGAGCATAGGCTAAGAATCATGTTGAGTATATTATAGTAATTATTTGATTTTGCTAGTTGAATTTGGACCACTCATTATTTTTATATTTTTACCACGCATTAGACAACCACTAATTAGATTATTACAATTTATTGATCACTTGTGATTTCCAACCTACAGTCCATCTATTTGCCCCATAATTTGGATTGTGGTAAATGCCGCTCGATGATCAGAGGGTTTCTTCTCCACAAATTGTGCATACCAACATTAGCCAGGTATTTTTGTTTAATCAATGGGAGATCGCCATGTGTTAATACTATAAGTTCGATATTAGGAGAATCGTATTCGTATCCAAAGATATCTCACACTACTTATATTCAGTGACATGAATTTCATTATAAATATAGTGGCATGGAGTCATATGCATACTTTTAAAGGAGTAAAATGTCAAATGACATGTAGCTGTGATTCGTGTGAAGCAAGGTACCTAATACATGTATAAAAGACCCATCGAGGATCTTATCACATATCTGGATATGATTGCTTGGTAAGGCCGTCTCTAACCATTCTTCCAAAATGGGAGATCTTCTCATAGATATTTGGAGCAGTCTTCCCAATATCCAAAGAATCGGATCAGTATTTGAGTGGATGGGTATTAATGGATAGAGACCAATATTGAAGCATATTAGAATAAAAAAGAATGGGAGCAATATTGAAGCATATTAGAATAAAAAAGAATGGGAGATTAAGATTTGGTCCTATCATCGGAACTAAAAATATGCAAGGGCATGATTGGAGGAAGGGTGGAGGTGACTCTAATCAAGCTGAATCTTAATGCAACAATGTCTTGAAGGTCTCAAATATGAGAGCATCTATCTAAAAGTAGATATCTGAAAATGGTTTACGAAGATCTCCTATGGAAATACTAGAAGCCGTAGATAAATCATCAAAGAAACCAAGCAAGGGTTTTACCACTTCGACAATCTATAAAAGGAGAATGCGATAAAGAGCTTAAGCCTTACTTTAAACACATTCTATCATTTTTTATATTTACTTTTATATTTATTTTAGCATAGCCCAATTTTATCATAATCTCTTCAACACCATCACTACAATATTGTAGGATTAGCATAATCATCCACAACCTTATGTTGATAGATCCTGATCAAATGAGTCCTTGGACGATCATAATTTTGATTGTATTCCACTAACCATACACTTGGATAGTCTATTCATATAGATGAATTAGGCATTTATCATTCTTATTTTTTCTAGTTCTTTTTTACTTTGTCGATTGTAATAAACCTCATTTACATGTTAATCAAATTGGCATCGTTTTAGTCTTTTGTTTATTTGTTCATCTTTATTCTTTTGAGAAATTCATTGGCTATAATTATTAATGAAAGAAAAGCCCTCAACGTAAGACTCCCAAAAAAAAAAAAAAAAAAAAAACATCATGAAGGACTAACCCCTACTCTTTTGCAAATCTAATCTTACTCAGTCTATCTCAGCGCCGGGGTGCCAATGTTCGATCCAACATTGAATCAAGTACGATTTTGGCACGACCACACTTCTTAATCACACACGTCAACCAAATAGAGGTCCTCGCTCACACGTGTGTCCTCGTGTTTGATTGAATTACGTAAACATGATCACGCAATGTAAATTTGGCTTATCACTTATCTCTAGTGAACACAAGCTTTGAACGGTTTGGATTGTGATGCATGTATCCTATATATAATTGGGATTGCAATGCCCAACCATGCTAATGTGGCAAAATTGTGCAAGATCCAACTGCTAAGGTTGTCCTCACGGTGAAGACAAACCGGGGCCATCCGTGTGATTTTCATCTATCCACTGTTTGTTTTTCTTTCAAGCTATCCATTTTATGGCCAGAAAGTTCGCTCGTCCAAGTGTGCGATAGATGTGGACTTGAATGAGCTGTACATAAGTAGTCCTTGTCCACATGACTCCTGTAGTTATACATGTGTGACTTGCTCTAAAAGACTCGTATGTAGGAAAACGGTGAATGAGCTTCAACCCATCATCTTTTACTTGTGCATAAAACCTTCAACTCTTGATTTTGGGCGACCCTTTCAGGGTGCGTCAGATGAATGGATTGGATGGAATAGGAACGCTACACTTGCCACCAAAACAATGTGGAAGGTTCCAATGGCAGAGGGTACTCATCTCTTAGCTTTGCTTTTCTTCGTGGCATGGCCTACCTACGTTTCAGATTGGCTAGGGTTTAGGGCCAAACATGCATTTGTAGGCTCAATTATGCACGGCGTGGGTTTAATATACATGTGTGAGCGATGTCGCGCTAGTGTTCTGAATTGGGTGGTATTGAAGAAGCAATTCGCCTTGCATGCAAAGGTTTTCTAAAATATGTTACCATCCCAAGATTTTAATAGCTTAACTTTACACATTAGATCAATCCTAAGGCTTTTAGAATATTTGTTAAGTTCTTAATAATTAGTATTAGAGTCAACAACACGCCTTGTGTTGTGTTTGAATTATAGAAGGGGTGACTTATGAAAAGGACAACCTAAACCAAAGTAAAAACCGACACGACATAAGATAATACAGAATATTTTGAAAAAGGCTACTTAGAAAAAGATGCTAAAGTGATTGGCACCGCAAAGTGGGTTGACATGATGTGATGTCAGCTGTGGAGTGTGGTGGAATATTACCGTCCCAAGAGCTTAATGGCCTAACTTTAGGCGTTTGATCAGTTACGGGGCTTTGCACAGTTAAGTTCTTAACATAATACATGTGGATGTAATGTGATAGGTTAGGACTCTTCCTTTCGAATCTCAATGGTCTCCTAAGAATGAAAACGGTTTATACGGCTAGTCTCAACTTATATACGAAAGATAACAAATAAAATCTTTTAAATTAGATTTTTTTAAAACCATTTAAAATTTGACTCATCTCCTCTTCTAGATGGCCGATCACTGTAACATATGTAATCAGATCTAACTATTCAATCATCCCACCCAACGAAGCTTATTATATAAATACGGTTTTCGTCATTAAGAAAACCCCAATAATAAATCCGGACTTATGTTAGGATGTATTCGATCAAACCTCTTACATGTACTGATGCGTACATGAGCACACGTATGGAAGATCTAGGCCACGTGGACATTAGCCAACCGTCCATCCCTTTTGTAAATGTGTGCCGCGCATGGTGACATGACCTTCTCTATACTTTGGGACAAGGCATCAGAGATGTCTCTGGTCGCTCCAGATCGCTGGATTTATCAGATTTTTTCACAAGCATAGGAGAAGAGGATTTTTGCATGTTATTTCACTTGGGGAAGGTTTTCAAGTCCAACCAGTTGGACTGTAATTACAGTTGGCTCAGCAGATAACTTCCATCTTGAGTACTTATGACACTTAATCCTTCCAATAGGTTGGCCCACCGTGAGGATCACCAAATGCAAAAACCTATCCTATCCACTCATCATATGGGACACACCACAAACTATTTGTAGCCATTGATCATCATGAAGTTGTTAGGTAGGAGGACCATAACATGCGGTCTAACCGTTTGGACCTGAGACCTTGTTTCACCTAATACCAATAAGCTCAAAAATTTGTATTAACTTAGCATATCCTGATTACTTGCAATTAATGGGGAGAAACGGTTATGTGTTTTTCAATGGGCGTGGGTGGGTGGATCCCTGACTGTGGCCCCACTTTGATGTATTCACCTTATATCCATGCGGTCCATCCGTTTTAGCAGCTTATTTTAAGTATGATCCCAGAAA
Source organism: Magnolia officinalis (assembly GCA_021015155.1). Classification (NCBI taxonomy): domain Eukaryota; kingdom Viridiplantae; phylum Streptophyta; class Magnoliopsida; order Magnoliales; family Magnoliaceae; genus Magnolia; species Magnolia officinalis. The sequence continues at coordinate 129,584,787 of JAJHSJ010000001.1, read as the reverse complement.
ATGAAGAAGATCCAAATATCAGGTGGACCACACCACAGGAAATAATGGTGATTGTCCATTAAAAACTTCTTTTGGGCCAAAAAACTTTTGGATCAAGCTGACATTGCGTGTGGTCCATTCATCCAGGTCTTTGTGACCTTATCAACAGGTTGGATGGCAAATAAATATTCCGGTGGCCGCTAAGAAGTTTTTAATGGTGGGTATTCAATCACCACTGTTTCATGTGGTGTGGTCCACTTAAGATTTAGAGCCGCTTCATTTTTTTTAGATCATGCCCTGTAATGAGCTGTAAAACGTGTGAACGGCGTAGATGTGAGGAAAATACATAACGGTAGCCCCACAGTCAGGGATCACATCCACCCACCTCGGTGTATCCGGCGATGAACCGCAGCCGTGCCCAAAATAAAGGGTTCTTGTTGACTCGAGCGAAAGAGGGCCATTGGCCGGAAAGAACGGTGCCGGATCACATAAGCCAACAACGCACGCGTGCGTGGCTGCAACAATGCGCCGGACGCGGATTAGGTACTACCCCGCCTGTCCCGAGCTCGGAATAGGCTGGGGCTATGAGGGGCCAACAGTGATGTATGATCTTATCCGTCCATTCCCTTTTCCATATCATTTTAGGGTATCATAAGACAAAAATTTACTCGTATCCAAGGCTCAAATGGACCACACAGTGGGGATCAAACTACCACCATTGAAAACTTCTTCGGAGTCATCGGAGTCTTGGATCAAGCTGATATTTGCGTTTTTCCTTCGTCGAAGTCTACGTTACCATATGAATAGGTTGGATGGAAACAGAACATCACGGTGGGTGTCATTATCACTGCTGATTCCTATGGTGTGGTCCATTTGAGATTTGGACCCCACTAAGTTTTTGTATTACATCTTAAAATGATATATAAAAATGGATATACGGTATTGATACATCTATACATCACGGTGGGCCCCACAGAACCCCAACCTATTCCAAGTACGGCAGTACCTAATCCGCGTCCCAATGTGCGGCTTGCCGCCGCGTTTAGTGCCACTCCCACTAACACACCTGCACCTCACACTTCCGATATTTAAATACCAACACGTCTTCTTCAGTCGCCACGTTGCACCACTCGTCCTCCACTCAGGCAGCTGTGTAAGGAAGCGGATTGCGTAATGATTAACTCAACAGACTAGAGGGTACTGAGTAAACTCTCTGGGACCCACATGAATGTATGTGTCTTATCCAAGCCGTCCATCTGTTTTTCCAGATCATTTTAATGTACAAACCCAAAATTGAAGCTTTATCGAAAGCTCAAATGGACCATACCACGGGAAAAAGTGGGATAATGACGTCCACCGTTGAAACCTTCCTATGGTCCACATTGATATTTATTTGTCATCCCAACTGTTCATAAGTTCACACAGACATGTGCGAAGGGAAGACGCGAATATCGATCCAAAACTTCCGTTGCCCCAAATAAGTTTTCGACGGTAGGCGTTCAATTACCACTCTTTCATGTGATGCAGTGCACTTGATCTTTTGATATAGCTTAATTCTTGGTTCATGCCCTAAGATGAGTTGTTAAAGCGGATGGACGGCGTGGATATAAAAAAAAATAAATCACGGTGGGCCCCACGGAGTTTATTCAGTACGCTAAGCGTACTGAGAGTACAAAGTACGCAGTTCGCTTCCCCTGTGAAAACCCCCGCCTTTTGTTTTTAGCTCATTTCCCTCCAGGGACACTACCGGACAGAATCCCAACTCTCTGAATTTTCACCATCATAGCTGAAATCCAGGGTTTCCCGAGATGATCTGCTCGGGTCGAATTCTAGCACTGTCCATCTCTCCAACTCCTCGATTTCCTTCTTATTCTCCCAAATCAAATGCCAAATTTCTGCAGGAAAGGGTCAAATCCAACTTGAAATGGCGATTGATGGCGAACGATCCCGAATCGCCTTCCTTTGCACCTTCGATCGATGCAGCGGATCCTACCGACAAGAACGCCGCAGGGTAATCTCGTTTTCCAATTCGCCTTTCGCTATATCTGTCTCTTCTTCTCTGTCTTTAATTCTTCTTGGTTCCGCTGACTGTTCGTTGATTTTGGTACTTCCTTTCTTTTCCGTTTATTTCTTCTTTAGAAGAAAATCCATGGATGCTTTTGGAATATACTTGTAGTTTCTTTACTGATTTCTTCTATTCAGGTCTGCATCGAATAAGGACAGGGCTTACCTTAATGATCCAGACCGTTCGTCTGGTGGCCCTGCTGTGGACGAGCACTTCTGCGCAAAACTCCCTCATCAGGCAACCGGCGACATTCGTTAACTATCCTGCATATGGATGCGTATTAAGAAAATATAGCCCATGATCCATATGCGGTGGTAAACTGCCAACTGATTGGATTGTTCTATGGGTTCTTGCCCATTGGCCGTCTGCTGTGGGGCCAACTAGATGGACTATCTGTTCTATTAAACTCGGTTCCACCCACCTGTATGGAAAGAGTTTCCGCACCAAATACAGGCATGGCCCACCTTAATGATCCAGACCGTTCATCTGGTGGGCCCTGCCGTGGATGGGCACTTCTACACATAACTCCCCCATCAAGCAACCCCAGGCATTCATTAACCATCCTGCAAACGGTGCTTATTAAGAAAATATTACCCATGATCTGTATGTGATGGGAAATTGCCAGCTGATTAGATGGTTTGGATTTTTGTATGGATTCTTGCCCAGAGGCCATCTAGTGTGGTGGAAACCAGATGAACTATCTGCTCACTTAAACTTGGTCTCTCCCTCCTGTATGGAAAGCCAGTGTCCTCATTGAATACAGGCAGGGCCCACCTTAATGATCCAGACTGTTCATCTACTGGGCACTACTGTGGACGGGCACTTCTGCAACAAAATCCCCTCATCAGGCAACCCATGGCATTCGTTAAATATCCTGCAAACGGATGCTCATTAAGAAAATATAACCTATGATCCATATGTGATGGGAAACTGCCAACTGATTGCATGGTTTGATATGTGGTTTCATGTCCATTGGCCATCTGCTGTGGGGCCAGCTAGATGAACTATCTGTTCACTTAACTTGGTCTTACCCACCTGTGTGGAAACTGATGCAACCCAATTTCAGAACTCATGTGTGTCAAGCCCAGTTAAATCATCCCATCTGATCACAAGCATGGTCCACTTCACCTAGATATTAGTTTATATGCTAAAAATGTAATACACATGGTTCATGTGCACAGCAACATCACAGTATACTTATGGTTGGTGATGCCCTGCAAGAATACAGATATTGAATTGAAGGGACATCAAATATAGCTTGAGCTCATGCATAACCATTGAAAACTTCTAGAACTTGTTTGATTTGGTCATGTTCATTGGCATTTTTTGAACCAATGCAGCTTTTGCATCATAGAAGGACCGGAGACGGTGCAAGACTTCGCCCAGATGCAATTACAAGAGATCCAAGACAATGTACGAAGTCGACGAAATAAAATATTCCTGCACATGGAGGAGGTGAGCTTCAATTAGCACTTTTGCACTCAGAAGCTCAAAATCATATATTGCAATTTATTGGACAGATCTTATTGGAACAAATTTTATGATATTATGCCTGCAATGAGATAAAACTTTATATTCTTTACTGTAACTATAACTATCAGTTTGTTTTGCAAGAGTCAGATGTGCAGTTTTAGGACTTGGTAAACAGGAAACTTGGTCGACTCTGCTTGGTGAAACTTGGGAAGTCATTCATAAACCTGACTTGGTTGAACTGTGACAAGACTTGTTGAAACGGTCAACTCATGGAGACTCGAACTGAGTCACCCAAATTAAGGTTCAAATGTTTTGGTAATAGAACTCTTTATAGGGTTCTGAGAATTGAAGTCAGGATATTCATCATGAAGGCAAATGCCTTATCCATTGTCATTTTTTTCCAAGTATTTTAAATATCATATGACTATTTTCAGTATCTTATTTTATTTATAAATAGTGGGGAGTCAAGTGAAAACTGTCTTGTTTCTAACAGAGATGGACATTGGTTCAAATCAATGTTTTAGGTTTCTGAACTATGGTTGGATTTTCATGGGACAATATTTTGTAGTGAACAACGTCTTTTTAGAGTGTGGATTTGCATGTAGGGAGTGGGCACATTTGATAGCTCCATCTAGTTTAAGTTTTCATCTAATCGGTACGGAGTTCTGTAGGACGTAAATTTGACTGTGTTGCTAGCCATTGGAAATTAGAACTGGTGGTTCAGTAACACAGCCATTTGAAATTAGACCTGGTGATTCAGTTATTCTCAAGGGTTTGCTGTATCATAGATATTGCTTTGACAATTACAATTATAATATTCTTGTTAAATGCAGATCAACTTCATCCATTGGCTGGTGCAGTTGGGATAATTTGAGCTCTTTCTTATGACATACTGCTTCTTGATGCACATTATTCTGTGATTTGTCTTAGGTTCGCAGGCTTAGGATACAACAGAGAATTAAAAGTGCTGAACTTGGAATCCTTAATGAAGAGCAAGAAAATGAACTTCCTGATTTTCCATCTTTCATCCCATTTTTGCCTCCTTTGGTAAGAGCCTTTTACTTTTCACCTAATTTTCTTGTTAGCATTACATAGTTTTGAGATAAGGAAGCCTTTCATGTTTTCTTGCACAATTATCATGTTCGTTCAGTTTTATTTCATGTGATTCTTTACTAAGTTAACTAGCGTATTACAACAGACCCCAGCGAATCTTAAGATGTACTATGCAACTTGTTTCTCTCTTATTGCTGGAATCATCATCTTCGGAGGCCTTCTTGCTCCAACTGTAAGTTTATTTATTTATTTTCTGTTTAACAATTATATCCATGAATTATCATCTGGAAAATTTTTGTCACTTAATCATGTTCTGGTTTTATCATATCCTTTTGGGTTCATGTGATTTAGTTTCTATAATTTAACGTGTCATTTCAAAGGGAATTGGGTGGACTCAGGTTTTTATTATTGTTCTGTGAATCTTATGTTATAGTTAGGATTTTGGATTTTAGATAGCCAAAAGTATGAAGAAAAGATTCTTGATGCCATGACCTTGGCTGCCTTCGTTAATATTTATTCAATATCTCATATCCCTTCTCTACTATACTCCATTCCATTTTACTATCATGGGCACATGAATAAAGAAATGACAAAATGAGGGATCTCCTGGGCTCTGCTGCAACTTAGAAACCCAAGTATCTGGTCCACTGGCATGTTCATAGTTCACTACTTGTGGGTTGATCTGGAGTTGGGGGTAGGCTTAGTCCAGAAATTTGGATTATTAAGGTGGTCCTAATTGAGTTTGGTTAATTGGTTGGCTATCAAACAAGCATTAGATTTAGACAAGATCTGGCGAGGTGTTACTTGGAATGCCCTTGGTGATGTTTACTGTGCCAACACCTAAGCTTTCTCCAACAACATGGCATCTCACATCGTGAAATCCTTTACTCTTAGCAATACCACCCACTACTGAATGCTGTTCTAAACAATCATCATTGCTGCATATATATAATTATTTGAAATCCCAAAGGTTCTTTGATATCTGTTTCAACTTTATGAAATTTCACAGACAAGTCTTCCTCAATGTCAATGTGCAGAACAGTAAATGAGATTTTCACCAGCATCTTTTGGATATATGGGAACTTCTTTTGATTTTTGGAAATTGAATATAAGTTTTGAAGAGGATCTGCATATATCATATGGCTCTCTGTTGTTACTGTACCTGGGTGATTGATGGCCAGGGTGGAGATCCTTAATGTGAATAAATAGAATTGCTGTCAGTTGGGATTGTTTCTCTCTGTTGTGTATTTCTGTTCCTATCTTATATTCCTCTTGCCCCAATGGAAAGCGCGGACCTCCTCCAGAAAGTATTCACCATGCCCTCTTATCCGTTGCACCTTCCTTTATTGTGACCTTTCTCGTTTTCGCTACTGGTAGGCTTGTCTCCTTTTTCCATATCTGGAGGATCCGAATTTCTCCTCATATCAAATCTTTCCAAGGTCCTCCCCATGGCATCCTACTTGAGAGTCATGAAATCTCCTCCGTTGTCTTTTTCCATGGACTTAGGCGCTCTCTTGACAAACCAAATAAATTCTTATGTTCTGTTTATGGCTCTAGTTATTGCTCCCACATTTCCATCAACCATATAACTGTGAATTCAACAACACTCTCCTCTATGGGTTGAAGGCTAGTCTTCCACTGGTTGAGTCTATCTTACATAGGAGAAAGCATCCCCAGATTTTTATTGTGCCTCTGCCTGGGCTGGGGACAGGTGTTTTCATTTCTGCTTCTGCTGAATATATTTTGCATTGCAAATGAAAAAGTGGTTCTGCTGTAAAGGATGTCACCTACAGCTGATGGGTTTAGAATCTCAATAACAAAACCCCATACCCCGATCAAATGGAAAAGTTGTACATAAATTTTCCTTTGCAGTGTAAATGTTAGTGTTTTATTCATGTGGGCATCTCTATCCTTTCATCATATTCTCTACTACTGTAAAATCTATCTGGGCATGTATGCATGGCTTGCTAAGCCCACATGCATGCAGAGCCCTACTCATTCATATGCAAACACACATGCCACCATGTCTCATGGGTCAAGATCTGGGCTTTCCATAATGTGGCACACATTGATTAGATCTTTGGTCTCAGAAAACCAAGCTGTTTTACTACTCAGGTCATTTTCTCCGTAACCACCAAGTTCCCACTGTTACCATTACGTAACAGCACTGTTTTTGAGTACCTTGGTATTAACCCACCTTGATTTAGAATTTGACATTGTATTAGCTACCATACCAGCCCTTTCTGGGAAGAGGAAGGATTTATAGCATCCTTTGTAGTTGAAAGAAGAAACTGGCACTGGCTTACTATATTTTCCTCTAGAGAGGGATTGGCAAATGCCATTGGGACTAAAACATTTCAGAGCCATGTATTTGTTCTTTTAGATTTTTCTATCATTTACTGTGTTACATTTCTTTATTCTCACCCTTTACCAGCCAGTGACTTACACCCAACCATTTTCTAATTTTTTAGTACATAGCTAAGATTCACAATATTTTCCTAAACATGTTACTGCATTGGCTCATTTTTTCTTTGATAATTCTTTTTAGTATCTAAAAATAATATCTAGGTTGTCGTAAATTCATGTTATCTAAAAATAGTATCTGATTCAAATTCATTTATCAACCAGCAATTTCGCATCTATGTATACAATTGCGACTTCCTTCAATTATGCCCATCAGCAGAGTTTATGTTGGGAAATATATGAATATTGTGATGGAATGTATGCTTTTCTTCTGCACAATCCAGAAATAACAGCATGTCATTTACTTCCAATCGTGGAACAAATTACCAAATCGTGAAAAGCAGAATCATTTTGTTCATCAAGTTTATTCTGGTTTTTCTGGAGACCTGAATCCTATGATTGATTTTGTGTTTCTTATGTTTTCTCCCAGCTGGAGCTTAAATTGGGAATAGGGGGCACATCGTATGAGGATTTTATTCGTAGCATGCATTTGCCCATGCAATTGAGGTATGCCCTAGGACGGTCTATGTATCAAGTTTTGTTTTGTTTTCGTTTGATTGGTTATAACTTTCTGTCGAGCCTTTATAATTTTTTCTTATTCATCTCAGCATTCAGACATTTTTTGTCTTCTGCATTTGTTACATTGAGATCACCATCTATTTTGCAGTAGTACTTTTTAAGCCTGCTGGACAAGTAAAATCAATGATCCATGTTGACACAGCTTGTGCTGATAGTCCAAGAGAGTTCATCTAATTCCTAAAAGTAAACTGTGTTTGCAGAATCATTGGCTGCTGCGAGCACATGCACACAAACACCCGCGCACTCAGGCAACCCACATGCATACGCACGCAAACCCACATGCATGCATGGAAGCACACCCACACACAAACACATGCACCCCTGAGGGCAAAACTAGCCATCACACCCACACATGCACACAAACCCGTGGGAAAAACTAGCCATTTTTGTGTGTGTGCATGTGTGTTCCGCGGGCAAAACTAACCCATTTGCTACGTTTGATGCCAAGATCAGGCTGACTACTGAAGCCAGAACACCCAAAAAATTGTGCAAATATTGGAAACATCTGGACTTCTATGTAATCATGCACGCTCTGCCTTCTAATACACCTTTGCTAATATTTACTCCAGGACCCGTCATAGTTCTCTATTATTATCTTTCCATGTACAATTTCACCGGATCTTACATTCGAAGATGATGGTTTGCAGTAGCAATTTAGTAGTCTCAGCATCATCATAACTTTGTCTCAGCTATTTGGGGGCAGGCTTTACAAAATCTTGTTTTGCCAACATTCGAAACAGGAATTCTCATAATTCACATCTGTGTTCACATGCATGTGTGCACATTTTCTGTCGTACATATGAAGCCCACAACTGATACCAAGTGCCTTGAATTGGAAGTATACTAGGTATTTAGCCTGGCTCTTGACCTGCAATTAATGTGCAGAATCATAAATAATACCATGACAGGAAATCCTTTTATAGAACTACCTCATGATTTTTTAATTACTTAATTGGATTTTTTATTGGCATGATCTTGTGTTCTGCTAACTCTTCTCGACCCACCATTTTTTCCATCTCCAGAGAGTAGCATTATCTGCTTATAATCTAGATAACTAAACATAATTCTTTAAAAAATATATATTCTACTTACAGTTTGTATCTTGCTAATGGTGCAGCCAGGTTGATCCTATAGTAGCATCCTTCTCAGGAGGAGCCGTTGGCGTGATTTCATCCCTGATGGTGGTTGAAATCAATAATGTCAAGCAGCAGGAAGATAAGCGCTGCAAATACTGTCTGGGAACTGGTACTCATGTTGACCTTTCTTGCTTATCAACACATAAATATAGAAATAACTATTTGAGATTATTCTGTTGAGGCAGAAATGGATAATCCATGTGATGTTTCTCTATCATTATATTTTAAACTATTGTTGATTCTTTTCCACCCATAATTTTCTTTTCCAACAAGCATATTTGGCATCTTATCATTCAATCTCATTGGGATCAGATGGACTGAACGTTGCTTTCTCTAATTTCTACCTGATGGAATATTTTCTTACTTTTGAGCCCATGAGCTTTCTCCAGGACAATGCCTAGCTGAAGCAGCTAATGATCTATTTAAAACATGGATGCAGGATATCTTGCTTGTGCTCGCTGTTCAAGCACAGGAGCACTTGTTTTAGTGGAGCCGGTAGCTACTGTTAATGGTGGTGATCAGCCTTTATCGCCGCCTAGAACAGAAAGATGTACAAACTGTTCAGGGGCAGGGAAGGTAGACTACGTGCAATCTTGGTTTCTTGTTTCTGATTTTATGCTTACATTTTGTACTGTGAGTAATTATTTCAAACATCTTAGACTTATTGTATTCCTTGACTTTGCCCATTACTCACTGCTTGCTTATCACACACGCATTGATGGAGCAGACCTCTTAGTTCATGAAAATTTTTTAAGGTCCCTAGTCCCTGCCCAATTACATAAAGGTAGGACCCATGCAGACCGCTGATCTGATGTGGTCTGCTGGGGATCAGGGATATGATAACATTTGGGCAAGACTGTTCTGTAATAACAAATCATATGTGAATTCATGATCTCCAACGTATCATTTGTTGTAAACTTGTATCCCACATATCATTATCATGGAAAGGGTGCTCAGATAACCCCCCCCCCCCCCCCCCCCCCCCCCCCAAAAATAATAATAATAATAATCATAATACATAATACAAAATACTAAATAAAAAAATAAATAACAATAAAGAAGGATAAAAAACATAAAATATGATAATCATCCAATAAAAAGAAATAAATAAAAAAAACAAACAATACTAAAATATATGATCACAACCAGTAGCCGATCAGATAAGCTAAAGGAAGTAAATAAAAGGCTAAAATAAAAAAATATAAAATAAATATATTCAGAAAAAGCAAAAAAACAACAAGGTTAAAATTATGATCACCAACTGCTGGAGCCCACAAGGATCTAGTGGCTGCTAAGTAATGGTAATGGTGGGAGCCGTTACACAATACGAGGCTATAACGTCATTCTGAAAAAAAAAAAATGTTCCATGATGGGCTGATTTCATAATGGCCATAAGGCTGGCCTCACGGCCACAGTTACCGTTATTGATACCTTGCTTACCACACCCCAAGGAGGAGATTCCTTTCCCAATTACAACTTTCTGGAATCACAAACCCTAATCTCTTGACATAGGCTCCTGCTTTTGCATGGAAATCAGTGATATCATTCACCTACTCTTCCAACTGATGAAAGGAAATAGGATTGCATAAATCCAGGACTTCGAGGATTAAATCCGACACTCTCCACGGACTCCAAAAACTGCCAAACAGATCACAATTTTGGAATCACCTTCAATTGACACAGGCATCAAACTTTTGACATCACTAATCTAGTCACTTGGAGAAGTGTAGCAGCCTCTGCAAATTTGGGTCTTGTACACCAGCTGCTGCAGAGAATTCTATTAAGCTATTTCCACCATGGTCTTTAATGCAACCACCCACCCCGAGAAACCTGGGTTCCCAAACGGGCAAACATCAAAATCCAACATGCTCCATCTCCCTACAGCCATAGACAATAAATAAGATATTACTTCAGAAGTTTAGGATATAAAAATAAATAAATCTAGATAATTACAATACATTTGAAGTATAGGAAGAGAGTATGCAAACTCCAAAAGTACAAATCAAATAATAATTAAGTTATTTTTTGTTCTGATGTCCATTTATTGTTTGCCAATGTGGATTTTGGCATGTGCACCCAACATGACAGTTTTTAGATGTATGGAGTGCTGTTCAATCACAGGTTTTATATTAGGTCATTCCTTCATTCTACTGATCTTTAACATTCAGTACACATGTTTCTTCCTCATTATGTTTTACACAGCTGGGATTGCTTTGTCATAATTCATGATGTTGTTGGTTTTCATTTGTTGCAGGTCATGTGTCCTACATGCCTTTGCACGGGGATGGCAATGGCAAGCGAGCATGATCCTCGGATTGACCCCTTTGATTAGAGGTGCATTGCATCATTGTGTCTCTTGCCATCAGCTGAAAAATGAAAATGTCCTGTTAGTTGCATCTTCAAGCTGGCTGTAAGCGTTCCTGTACATAACTTATGGCGTACCTGAAAGAGTCATGTCTTTGCATCTCTAGCATGCACTGATTAATGTTACTTAGATTTCCAACTCTTATGCTTACAATGCTTAGAAGATTGCTGACAGAAACATCGTACCTGCCCCCGTATGCATAAATCATTTTGTATTATGAGAATAATACTTTTTGGCAACTGCGATTGTGTATTTTATCTAATGATCTTTCAACTACTACAGGCTGATGGCACAAGCTTGCTTGAATCTACTAGCTTCATTTATTGAACTTGATTTGGGTGGTTGAACATCTGGCACACTGTTATGCTTGCTTCCTCTTGCAGCTAGATTCTTATTGCTGGACTGCATATTGGATGGCTTGCATATCTAGATTGGTCTTCCTGTATAGATGCTTTGAAGGATTGTTCCTTTTTAGGCTTGTAGCTCTTGGCGCCATTCCGGTGCTCCCTTTAATAAAATTTTTGTTGCCTTTGAAAAAAGAAGAAAAGATTCTTAATATTGCTGGACTGCAGATTGGATGGCCAGATACTGGCAGCGACTTTTTTAAGTTCTCTACTTTGATTGGAAACTGCAGTCAGATTGATTGCAATTTTAGATTAAGAATTAGAAGCTTTTTTTTTTTCTTATTGAACCATATATTAAGGCTTGAACACAAACAAAAGAAAAACATGAGTGTCTTAATGGACCTTTATTTAGATAGACCTGTTGAACATTATATATTTCTAGTCTTTAAAACAAGAAAGAAAGAAAGCTGAGAAAAAAATAATAACAAAAGAAAAAACAGAAGAAACAAAAGGAAATACAAAAGAGACCCCGGAAACCCAACCCCACTAAACCGCAAACTCAGAGAGGCCATTCCTTGATATACCAAGTAACCCGATTACAAACCCCAACCGCTGAGCCACATTGATTACGGAAGCAGCTATTATTCCTTTCGGTCTAGATAGACCAGAGAAAGGTGAGCAAGGCAATCCTCTGTCTGAGAGTACTCAGAAGTTCCCCTTCGCCATAGTGCCAGTATCAGATGAAGCTCTCAACCAAACTTGGCATCACCCAAGATATTTGTGATCGGAGAATGCCAGACCACACCACTCAGGCAAAGGAATTTTTGACACATACCATCCATTCTTTTTCGTGTGAGGGAGATGTCTCCCTACCATTTTGGTATTGTCAAATAATGTTTCCTTTTTAACATACATTCATAAGATACCCTAGGGTAAATTGCCATAAGATTTGATTGTTATAGAGATTGTTGATCATATGAAATGATGCTTTTGCCTTTGATTTTGTAGAGATGAACAATTCCCAATTTGCCTTTACACCAATATAGAAAAAATTATATGTTTTGGGCTTGATCTCAATCACTTGTAATTTGGGCCGACCATGGGCTTGATCTCAATTAACCTCTTGATATTTTTTACTATATATGCTAAGGGATTATTGACAATACTGAAAAGAGGAGGTTATACACATGTCAAACAAAAACATTTAATATAATAATAATGAAATCGACCAAAGAACTGAGACTCGCTTGAATTTTCTACTTGGCACGGAGAGTTCAGAATACCTTTCTTGGGTCAGTAATGAAATCTAACCAAGTAGGGATCCCTTGGCCATGCGTTGAGCCAGCTTGATGAGTTTTGATACTATGTTACATGTGCTCAAAATAACAACAGCTATGTTTGTTGCTAAACCGTTTGAGATGTCCACACTGGGGAGGGGCCAATTGGATGACCTGTATGCCTGTAGGTGATCAGAATGCATTTCTAGAATTTAAATTCCCACTGACTTGATGAACTTGGTTGGGTCAAACTCAAAGACCCGACCGAGCCTTTCTTGACTCAAGTTGATATTTTCAAAAATAATTTAAGTTTTATTGTGGTGAAAAAGATCTTAAAATTCTTGGAATGTGATAGAAGTAAATAAAATAACCAGAAAGAAACACTGCTGCGATTTCTGGTGCCTGATATGTATTAAAAATATTGTATATTAAGATTACTGGAATGACAATAACAGCCTATTTGCTCATAATAAATTCAGGCCCTAGGCGTTAGTTCTAAGATGTGGTGACTTGAAAGTCGAACGATTCAAACTCAACTGGGAAAGAAATGTGCATCGCATGCCAGTTCTTTATGGAACTTGGGATATACATGGCCGGAAGAGCAATAATATGGAGCTGGGCGATGTCTCTGCAGCACGTGTGCCAAGCTGATGCATCAATCGGAACCATCCATATAGTAGTAACTGTCAATATTAGGCAAATCCTATTAATCACTTCCCTTCACCTCCTTGCACTGAATGTTGGCCTTAACTACTTCTGTTTACTTAAGTAGCTTTGGAGGCCACTGACTGGATGACTGGGATCATCTGATGGAGCTGTGTTTAGAACCATGCTCTATCCATATGTCAGAAAAGTAGATGGAAGGATCCAATTGGTACATGACCGAGCCGTGTGCTGCAGGCCTTGTTTGTTAACGCTGATTTTTTGCACTTGACGCGCAACGGGGAAAGTTTTCCGTGTTTAGTGGTGTTTGTTAATGCTTTGTTAACGTGAAAGATGGAAGCGATAGGAGTCTGGCTTAATGGTGAACGCAGAATGCGCTCCGTGATTTTTCATTAAACAAAAATTTTTTCCTTCCAAAAGTACTTTTATACTACAAAAATTACTACGAAAATTTTTTCTTTTAAATTGTTTGTGTAATACAAAATCAACCTTTAACCTGTGAAACTTCTTTATGCCCCACCATAATTTATGTGTTTAATCCACACTGTCCATCAACTTTTTTAGATAATTTGTTACCTAAAATTTTTTGATGAGAACCGATCACATACAGTTGTTTTCTTTTTTTGTTTTTTTGGTTTTTTTCACGCGCACACACCCCCACACACTCACGCTAGTGGAATTTCACCACCTATGGGTACTTGAACCCTTGACTGGGTGTTGAAACTCCTGAGAGTCTACCACCCGAGCAAGAGTAAGGACCCACTGATCACAAACAGTTATAAACAAAAACACACCACACCTTTGAGATCACCCTTCAAGAAATTTAGGCCGATGCGCACTAGGTTGGTCGCGTCCATATCTTGAGTCAGACCGTACGTTGGTTGTATGTTGATTCTGATGGTGGGACGGTCATAAGATGAGGGGACGGTCTTGATTTTTGTTCCAGGTGATCTTCATGATATGGCCGGCCTATTTTTTTTTTTTTTTTTTTAATGATATTGACGTCCTACAAAAGCCGCATGTTGGCATGAAAGATGTACCCATAAAACTCAAGTGGGCCAACCATAAAGCTCTTCTCTTTCTCAGCGTGTGGCTTACACCTGGTCATTTCTTTTCCTTCCCATCTCTCTTATCCCCTCTGTCTCTCTCCCTTCTTCTTTCTACATGTGTGCCATAAGGGGACTCTGATAGTGAGACTGGCCAGGGCTCGACCCACATGTGGCTTAGCATTTACGGAACCTTTTGGATGGGAGGGATTGAGAGTAAATAGAGGTAAACGGTAGTAATTTACCCCCAATTTCATTTCCCAAGTCATTTACCCTCAATTCCATTTCCCATTTATCTGGACGCGGATTAGATACTGATTGAGTAGCGAGTCGGCTACTGAAGTGACGTCACCAAGTTCTGTGGGCCCTACTATGATGTATGTGTTGTATCCACACCGTCCATCCATTTCGAGATATCATTTTAACGCTTTATCAAAAGGACGAGACAGACAAAAATTTGTAGTAGACCCCACCACAGAAAACAGTGGGGAGAGTGATTCTCACCGTTGAAACTATCCTAAGGCCCACCATAATGTTTATTTGAAATCCAACCTGTTAAAAAGTTAAAAAAAGACATGAAATAAGAGAAAACACATATCAGCTTGATCTAAAACTTTTGTGGCCTTTAGAAGTTTTTAATGGTGGGTGTCACTGTCCCCACTGTTTTCTATGCTGGGTCCACTGGAGCTTTGGATTTAACTCATTCTTTGGACATTGCCCTATAATGATCTCTTCAAATGGATGGAAGGTGTAGATACAAAACATACACCATGGTGGGGCCTACAGTCTTGCTACTCAACCTGTCAGTAGCTAATCCGCGCCCGATTTATCTCCATTTACAAGCTCCCAGACGGCGGACAAACAAATCTCGGGATGATAATTTTTGGACGCGGATTGGGCGCGGAAAAGGCGGAGGCCCCACAGGACACTGAGGGGCCACCGTAATGTATTACTTTTATCCACACCGTCCATCCATTTTTTCATATTATTTTAAAATATTTGACCCAAAATAAGGCAGATCAAAAGTTCAAGTGGACCACACCACAGGAAGTACAAGTGCTAAGGACACCCACCATTGAAACCTTCATACGGTCCACCGCATCATTTATTTTCCATCCAACCTGTTGATATGGTCATATATACCTGGACGAAATGAAAAAATAAATATCATCCTGATCTATAACTTTTGTGGTCCCTGAGAATTTTTCAACGGTATAAATTTAATCTACACTTTGTGGTCCATTTAAGCTTTTAATCTGCCTTATTTTTGGTCCAGTTTTCTAAAATGATATGTAAAAATGGATGAACGGTGTGGATAGAAGTAATATATCACATTGGCCACTCGGTGTACCGTGGGGCCTCCGCCTGGCCCAGCTCGGAACAGGCCGGGGTAGTACCTACTGACAGGTTGAGCAGCGAGACTAGCTACTGAAGTGACGTCACCAAGTTCTGTGGGTCCCACCAGATGTATGTCTTGTATCCACACCACCGTCTATCAATTTTAAGAAACCATTTTAAGGCATGAACCAAAGAATGAGTCAGATCCAAATCTCTAGTGGACCCCACCACAGAAAACACTGGAGAGAGTGACGGCGGACATTAAAAACTTCTAAGGGGCTCGAAAGTTTTCGATCAATCTGATATCTGCGTTTTCCCTTCTTTAATGTCAGTGTTAAATTATGAACAGGTCAGATCTCAAATAAACATCACGGTGGACCTTATAAAGGTTTCAATGGTGAGCGTCAATCTTTCCACTGTTTAGTGTGGTGGGGTTCAACACATATTTGGATCTGACTCATTATTTGTCTCGTGCCCTTAAATGCTCTCTCCAAATGGATGGACGGTGTGGATACAAAACATTATGGTGGGACCCACAAAACATGGTGATGTCACTTTGGTAGCCAGTCTAGCTTACTCAACCTGCCAGTTGCTAATCCGCGTCCATAATTTTTAGGGTACATGCATATCTCACACAATGGCATGCATCGAAAACTTTCATTTGTCATTTGCACCACAGTCAGTGCCCCACTGGAATCGGATTGGCTACTCTCCCTGCCACCAGCCGGGTGTCGGTGCTCTGTGGGCTCCACCATGATGTATGTGTTTCATCTATTCCGTTCATCCATTTTAAAGGATCATTTTAGAAACTCATTTCAAAAATGAATGGAAATAAATCTCAGGTGGACCACACTACAGGAAAACAATGGTGATTAGATATCCACCACTAAAATCCTTCTAAGGCCCACTGTACTGTTTATTTGACATCCAATCTGTTTATTAGGTCATACAGACACAGATGAAGGGAAAAAGCAAATATAATCTTGATCCAAAACTCTTATGGCCCCCAAGAAGTTTTTAATGGTCGACGTTCATTTAACACTTTTTACTGTAATGTGGTCCACTTGATATTGGTATACACCTAGTTTTTGGCATTATCTAATAAAATGATCTATAAAAATATATGGACGGAATGGATGAAACACTTGCATCATGGTGGGGCCCACAGAGCACCAACCAGCAGCCATTGGCCGGTGGCAGGGGTAGTTGCCAATCCGTTTCCTGCCCCCACTAATCCAATGGCTTACTTTATTCTAGAAAAATACCAAAGTCTCAGTGGGCCATCTCTTCTCATGAATATCTCAATGACAGTGAAGGAATAGAAAGCTTGGAATCATCATCATATGTGTAAAGTAACACTTCATCACTCTCTCTCTAATAACTAGCTACAGTAGAAGCGATTTTTATTTTTATAGTAAGGAGCACTTGCATAAATACTCCCTATTAGGTAACTGAGAAGTAATTCCATCTCTAATATTCCGTTTACAGTTGAATGGCTGAGTCATAAGCCGCCCCTGCCTTCCAGTCAGTAGGGATCACATTCCCTGCTTGGACCCACTTCACCTCGCCATCCCCGCTCGCTTGAAACCGTAGATTAAGTGGGCCCCGTGGAGGGTTTACAATGTCCCAGACCGCCCCATAGGACCTACGCATCTCCCTCCACTGCTGGCAATCCTCCTGCAATTACCATGGAACATATGACAACATATATGTGAAAAATATTCAAATTAACAGTTTCCACTGAGATCAGTTACAATCGAATGGGCTAGTGGGCCATACCTCCCACAATTCGACCGTCAGTATGTCCTTCTGGCCAGCTTGGTACAACATGATAATGGCTAGGTAGTTTGGGAACTTGCTATGCTCTTGGATCTTGAACATGAGGTTCTGTCCTGGGTAATGGCATGACACCCTTTTGAATATGGGACAATACAGTTAATTAATTATTAGGCACTTAATATTATAAAAATTACTAAGACCATGTATTATATGGAAGATGGTGGTCACCTTCTGTATTCTACATCGATCACACCGTATGCTAACAAATCTAAGGCCATATTTTGTTGGGCCAGCTTCACAAACGCACGGGGGCTAAGGATAAAGTCGGTGTGATCCCCTTCTCCCTGGTCAGTGACGACGACCTGCACCCCTTCTTCGGTGCAGAGCTGTGCATGGGTGCACCTGACTTGGTAGCATGCACCACATCCTGTACCGTTCCTGTATAGCCTGCTAACAGCCCCTACGTCTCCACCATTGATGGTTCTGCCGAATTCACCATACCCACATGCCCCACCTGATTTCGAAAAACAAGCAACATAATAAAATCTCTTCTTAATTAATCACGATGCTATGATAAATAAGCATTCAAGGACATGCATACATTATTTAAATATCGGCCATTAATTTTCAATTTTATGAGTGTCTATTTTCTTATACAAGTGTGGCCCAATCAATCAATGGGACGTGTCACGAATTCACCTCATCAATGCGCGTTCAATTAAACTTGATAGTATTTTGAAGGGAGCGGAGACGTACGGGATGCTCTTCAAACTTGGTAGAGTATGCATATCCTATTACGTCTCTTATTCACCGACATTTGTAACTTATTCACGTATATCTAAAAGTTATTCACTTCCCCATCATGTTATGTAAAATAAGCTTATACTGCTAACGTTACAGAAGATTATACAAATAACATCTATCATACCAGGATAGTTTTACAAAAAGCCACTTTTACCGGTGTCTAAAGACGGTGCATGGTCATTTACACTCACGTGTACGCGGTGAGTGTGTGGATTACACACATAAAGCACATGTGTTAGAGAGAGAGAGAGAGAGATACTTGGAGTTCCTAAGCAATCTGGGCTACCATAGTAGGTAGCCCGTGAACAAACAAAGGAGTTCTGTGAGGTACATGGTGCAGGCAAGAGCAACAAGAGGCATGGAACAAGGCATGAGAAGGTGAATGCTAGCCGTAGCCTCATCTTTTAACTCTCCTTTCACCTTATATGAGAGAGAGATGAGAAGAAAAATCCCAATGCCATTCTTATTTATAGGTTGAAGGTAGGAGTGAAGCTGGCAACTACTTTCTTCCACTGTCCACTGGTGTGGGTGATGTGTCCAAAATAGGCGCCCTTTATTGTTCCCACCTGACTTTTTCAAGTACTGACAGATAAAAAAGCACCCCTTGGGTACCCCCCTTCCTTTACGCCTCTTACAAACACATACACACACGAAAAATTATTAAAAAAAAAAAAAAAATTTAAAAATTCTATGACAGGTTCAGGTGTCATTTTGGCATGCATGTGCAATGTGTAGGCTACTCACGAGGATGTCCCTGCTGTGGTGCATGCATGGCCGTGGCCCATAAATTAGGCCGGGGTAATCAGGTAGGCTACATGGGTACATGTAAAATGGACACTTAAAAAATGTACATGACTCCACATCCAAAACAATAATCAGGCCAATCCAAATTAATAGTGGGATCCACCTGATGAACGCCCTGGATGTGCACACACGTGTCATGCTAGAACATGTGTCAACAAGTAGGACACACTTCTCCAATGTATCCTTTGCCACCTGCTATATCGATCGGTAGAAAGTAAACCACCTTTACAAAGCCTATAAAAGGCATCTAAACTAGTACATGCGCGTGGGTCAGCGTGGCAGAATATGGGTGCAAAATCCAAGCCATATCCATTAGGTGGGTCCCACCGTTTTGGTTCTTCCTCCTCCCCCCAAAAGGAAACTCCGATCCACTAATTAGTTGGGCCGAGTTTGTCTTAGCTGTACATTTTTTTTGTTAACTGTGCCCACCTGACTTTGTGGATTGATCTGATTTTTGTGCCAGAGGATCTAAATAGTGGTAACTTTCTAATGGATGGATCGGATCTCACACCCATGTGCCATGCTGGCACATATGAGGGGTGTGCATGAGCTCTCTTATACACGTGTATGAGCTCATCCCGCTCATATTCCCTCTTAAAAAGCCATTGAGTTTGTGAGACTCGAACTTAAAATGCTAATACTAACGATTTTTTATAAGTGTTAGGTAAAAAATTCACAAATCCTGAAAAAGCCAATTTCAAAGATTTGGATTACATGAGATGGTATTGAAAGTAAAGACCATCAAACTGTTGGGAAGCGCAGAAGGTGAGCCCTCAAGATCTGCCGGTCTACACGATTTTGGAACCCTTACAAAGTAGAAGATTTACGCTCTAACGATCCGTCTATCTACTATTGGAGCAGATGGAACTATTCACACTTTTGATCCTACGGTATATAGTGGTCCCGAATTGCGATCTATGGATCAGATCGTCCCAAGGACAAGCTACAATGGACAGACTAAAGTCCATACTTTCTCTTTCCGTATACCCTCGGTGTTTCTTATCTTCTCATGCGAGAGAGAGCGCATCCCTTTTATAGGAAAGGAAGGAGATAGGATGAGAACGGATTATCCGATCTTCTCTCTATCTCCTATCCAAAATCAAATTCAAAATTGAATTTGATATCCCAACGAAAAGGAAAAAGTTGGAAGAAGTCTAACCAAATGGGACCCACCCACTAGTGATTGCTCACAAGTGGGCCCCACTGGTCTACGTCCAACATCTCCCACTCAATCACATTGTGGGATAGGCACATAAATTTGTCCAACTAACTTGCCTTATAACAATCAAATACCAAACATCACGATCAAAAGAATCAGAGGCGTGGGACTAGCTGGATTACCGTAATCTTCTCACAGGTGTTTAAGTACTAAGTGACCACTTAACTAGTACTCAATAACCCAAGCTTTGCAATGCCTGTCCTAGTCCGCATGACCACACCGGATGGATTTAACTCCCGATCTAGGGTACTCGGCCAACATACGCACTTATCTAACTTATCAAGTTATTCTGAAAACTTAATTTTTCACAAACTTCGACTAAAACCAATTCAAAGCAATACTTATATATATATATATATATATATATACACACACACGCTTTTTAAGAAAAATATTATTTTCAAAAGTCTAATAAAAAATAACTCGATATTGCCGGCGGATAAGTCTTCAAGTGCGTATTCATAGTTCAAGAAACTTGGTGTAGCTGTCACGAGATCTTCCCCACACAGATGTGTAATTTGGAATTAATCAAGCCGCTTTCCTAGCGTAACTGAGTCTGGCCAATCAAGGGCATTTCGTCATAGTACACTAAAGTAGCGACGCTCAATCTCATCCTCATATACACAAGAGGAGGGTAGCTAAGGACACAAAGAGTCATCTACGGGACTGGCTCCTCGCACGTTGCAATGATTAGATCGAATCAAAGCAATCTGTAGGTAAAAGGTCCCAACACGTGGCTACAATCCACGTCGTAAAGTAGACAACACTAGGTGTATGTCGGGTTTACAATACGCAGGTTATTCTACATGAGGTACGACTCATCTCATAACCTCATAACCTGACTTTAATATCAGGCCATAACTTTGATCGCATGTAACGGAATGGTGCATTTATGTTATTCGACTTTATCAGTCTCATCTTCAATCTTTATAAGATTGTAGGAGGATACGACTCACTCATATCCTCATCCTTTATTATCCACAATAAAGGGAAGTTCATACCTCAATGTATAAATATAGCCCCAAATGTACCTCTCTTGTACATTCAAGGTTGGTCAACCCGTGCGAGTGGGTAACCGGCTTGCCGACAAAAAATAGAAATCCTACATGATCTCAAGGTAAATGCTGATGATCTTCTTACCTATTTTAAATTAGTGTTCAATACTGAATAAATTGAATATATCATTCATTAATGAAAGATCGAATGTATTACAAAACAAGTACATACGTCAAACTTTTCTCAATCCCATCTGCCTTACGTGAACCTGAAATAGATCTCTAGCTATAGGGTTCGTCATGGGATCAGCCATCATCTTCTTAGTAGGAATGTAGTTGAGGGCGACCTTCTTATCTCTCACTTGATCACGGACGTAATGATACTTGATCTCAATGTGCTTAGATTTCTGGTGGTGTTTAGGGTCCTTTGCCAAGTCAATGGCAGAAGTATTGTCTATCTTCAGCGATATAGGCTAACGAACACTTACAATACCCAGACTCAATAGAAATCTGCGAACTCATACACACTCCTGAACTGCAGCACAACATGCAATATACTCAGCCTTCATAGATGAAAGAGCTGTGGATGTCTGTTTCTTACTCGAACATGAGATAGCTCCTCCTCCGAGTAAGAATACATACCTTGAAGTAGACTTTCCCTCGTCAGCGTCATTACCCCAAGCAGCATCAGAATATCCTTTAAGGTCGAGGCTTGTGCCTTCATAATACAACATTAGGTCTTTTGTTCCTCTGAGATAGCGGAATATACGTTTGACGGCTTGCCAATGAGACTGTCCCGGGTTACTCTGATAATGGCTGACTATGCCAACTGCATAGCTAATATCCAGTCTGGTGTAAAGCATAGCATACATTAAGCCCCTACTGCGCTTGCATAAGGTACTAAGGATATAGCCAATTTCTCAGCTTCAGTCTGGGGACACGATTTCCTGTCTAGCTTGGTAGCTTTATCCATAGGAGTTTCAACAGCTTTTGAATTTTTCATCCTGAATCGCTTTAAGATCTTTTGTATATAGGTTGCTTGAGACAAGCCTAAAAATTTTCTTAGAGCGATCCTTGATGATTTTTACCCCAAGAATAAAGTTGGCTTCACCGAGGTCTTTCATCTCAAAGTTCGAGAATAGTCAATCTTTAGTCAATATCAACAATTGAATGTCATTACCAGCTAACAGGATATCGTCTACATATAGAGATAGTATCAGAAAAGATCTTTTAGACCGTTTCATGTATACACAATGATCTTCTTCACTCATCATGAATTCAAAAGTGGTGATGGCCAAGTGGAACCTCATGTACCACTGTCTTGAAGATTGCTTCAGGCCATAAATAGATTTCAACAATTTGCAGACTTTCTTTGGATGTTTATTGTCCACATAACCCATAGGCTGTTGCATGTATATTTCTTCATCCAACTCACCATTTAAGAATGCGGTCTTTACATCCATCTGATATAACTCTAAGTCTAAACTTGCGACAATGGACAAGATCATGCGGATTGAGGAGAACTTTGCAACAGGTGAAAATATTTTTTCGTAATCAATGTCTTCTTGTTGTGTAAAACTTTTAATAACTAATCGTGCTTTGTACTTGTCCATTGTATCATCTGCCTTTCTTTTGATCTTAAGTACCCATTTATTACCTATCACTTTGCGATTGGAAGGCAGATTAACAAGTTCCCAGACTTTATTCTTTTCCATGGAAGCGATCTCTTCGTCCATAGCATTCACCCAATCGGCCGAGTTAGCAGATAATAATGCATCCTGATATGAATCAGGTTCATCATCATCAACTGCAACGCAAGAGAATGTTTGCCCCTTAATATCGAAGTATCTTCGAGGAATCAATCATCTTTCGTTTCGACGTAACTCAGGAGTCTGCTAAGATGTCCTCCCACTGTCCTGACGAACTATAGGAGTATCATCGTCTTAAAAAGCAGAACTCTCACTCTCCTGAGATACATCGGGTATTTCAAAAAATTCTAATGGAACCTTTTGCTTCATTCGGTTTAGGTATCTATCTTCAACGAAGGTCACATCTCGGGATTCTATCTCAATCCATCGTCCATGGTCCTCATAAACTAGAACGTATCCCTTTGAATGCATAGGGTACCTTATAAACACGCATTCAATGGTTTTACTATCAAGTTTACCTCTATACGGAGTAGGTAGCAAAACATATCCCAAAGATCCCCAAGGGCGTAGGTTGGCTAGAGAAGGAATCCTCCCGAACCACATCTCATATGGAGTCTTAGGAATGGATTTGGATGGAACTCTATTAAGGACGTAAACGGCTGTTAACAGTGTGTCTCCCCAGAATGTGGTAGAAAGATTGGCTTGTACCATCATCGATCTAACCATGTCCAATAGTGTCCTATTTCTTCTCTCTGCAACACCATTTTGCTTTGGAGTGTAAGCCATTATGTACTGCCGAACAATTCCAACGTTTTCACAATATGATTTAAACGTTTCAGATGTATACTTGCCACCTCTATCAGATCGAAGGATTTTAATATTTTTCTTAAGCTAATTTTCTACCTCAGCTTTATATTTAAGAAAACAATCAAAAGCCTCAGATTTGTGTGAGATGAAATACACATATCTATAGCGCGAGTAATCGTCAATGAAAGTGACAAAGTATTGACATCCGTTTCTGGCATGTACATTAAGGGGTCCACAGATATCTGAATGGATTATCTCTAGTGTGCCCTTGGACCTATGCGCTTTGACAAATGGTTTCTTCAAAGTCTTCCCAGACACACAATATTCACATAATGGCAAATCAACTTTAGATAAGGAGCCTAACAGACCAGAATGTACTAGTCTTGTCATACGATCCTTTCCTATGTGACCTAACCTTGCGTGCCATTTTTGAGATTCAAATACTATATTTTCATTCGACATAGTAGATAAAGTAAGAGGAGCATTATCACAATCTACGTCTAGAATAAATAAATCTGAAATTAAATTTCTCCATGCAAAGATGAGGTTATTCAGTCTCAAAGAAACTCTTGTTCCGAAAAATTGAATATCAAAACCATCAATCAATAATCTAGAAACAGAAATTAAATTCCTACGCATCCTCGGTGCATAAAGAGTATCACGAAGGATTATTGTTCGCCCTATCCGCGTACGGAGATGGAAAATGTCAATCCCTAGTACGTCTTCAACCGTGTTATTACCCATGTACAGCTTGTAACTTCCCTTGGCTACAGGTTGGAATTCCTTGAGTCCTCGACGACTGCTTGTCACGTGCTTTGTTGCGCCTGAATCCAAAATCCACTCGTTAAATATGATATCAACGGAAAGGATTTCAGAGCAAACACCTACATATAAAGTATCTAGTGACTAAGAAATTACCGCATTTTTATGGACGCATTGTCGAGCATAATGGCCGAAATTTTCACAGACAAAGCAGACTATATTTGTCTTTTTCTGCTTCTTCTTTTCATTCCCCTTCTTGGGATTTGGAGGAGATGTTGTGGTCTTCTTTTTTTTATTATTCTTCTTCGCCTTCTTGCGAGCTTTGGACTGTTTATTGTTAGCTTTCCTCTTGTGGGTCTCTGCTATAAAGGCCTTGGCCGAATCTGGCTGAATTACATTCATTTCAACCTCATGTACCAAGTAGCCACAAAAGTCTCTGAACGTAGTGATAGAATCAGTATGATTCAGAATTCTTTTGATTTGGACCCAAGATTCAAGCAAGGAACGGTGCATAATTATAATCTTCTGATTTTTAGTCAATTTACACCCAACATTCCTAAGGGCACCTATCATTTGCTCCATCTTACGAATATGATCTTTGATGGGGCAGCCGACAGGCATCCTATACTCCTGAAATTCTAATTTCATAGCCCGAACTCTCGCATCTGACTTCTGCGCATAAGCATTTGTCAGTGCTTCAAAGATTCCCTTAGCGGTTTTATGCACTTCATACGTAGGTATGAGTTCTTTGTGCATAGTGCAAAGAAGGACATTACGGGCTGAACGATTTTATTTTCGCCACTTATTATAACGAGTCATCGCAACCCTATGTTCTTGTAAATTCTCATTTTCAGCCAAGATGGGTTCCTCTTGAACTATATCGAGTGTGTGAGATATGTCGTCCTCGTCCAGAAGGCATCGCACTGCGCGGGACCAGTCTTCGTAGTTGTTGTCGACAAAATGTTGTCCTTTCAGTTATTCAGCGATTAACGCTTTGGTGGTCATTTATACATTGCATGAGTATCACTACTTAGCTATGATCTAAGGTATTGATACTAATCATCAGCATTTCTACGTGTTATATAAATTTTCAGAGTATAAAAGTAGTCAACACATCTTAACGAGATTTGAAAGTCCACATACCCGAATGGGCGGTGTAGAACAATCAAGTTCTCTATTTAAGATGAAATTGGTACTTTTATAAAATTAAAATTGTATAACATGCAACATTCCATTATAAAATTACATGCATCATTTGGTGGAGGAGAATAAACTCTCACTCAGATTATGTACAACCTTTAGTTATAGGGAGTACCTAAGCACTTAGTTTTTCTATATTTTTCAATGAAAAATAAGGAGGGCTTAGATCTAATCACATCAAGCTTGATAATATCATACATATATAAACATTATCATCAGAAAGAATAAAGTGCTAAGATATCAAGAGAGTACTATCTTCATGTATGATCATAACTATTAGTGATGGATCCGATCATTATCGTTAATGATCATTATTGATGATGGATCCTATCATCAACATTGATCATCATGGTTGATAATCGTTTCGATCACTAATGAGGTCTAGATCAACAGTGAAGACAATATCATGAAGGAAACAACATCATCTCATATATATGATCAAATCCAAAAATCAAGATAACATATTCAGGTTGTAACATATCTAAATGTGGGCTACACCATTGATTTGTAGATTAATCATGAATTCATGTGTACTCGTTTGTTAACAGATCTACACATGTGGAATTTGCAAAACTAAAACATAGTTGCTACTCGTGTACATCAGCCAATATGTGTACAGACATGTACACTTGCACATTAAGCAAGTACTTATTGTTCTTCTCTAACATAAAACCAAGCTCATCAGATAGATGGACGGTTTGGATTCAACACATATCTAGTGATGAGATCTATGTTTTACATGGATCAGATCCACATGTGCAGCTGATGTATATACCTTTGACTTTATTAACAAAGTTTTGTTACGTGCAAGTTATACAGCAATACACAGCAGAATAAACTTGCTGACATGTGTACACGTGCTAACATGTGTTTACACAACATTGTAAAGTGTTGTGTGATGTATTTTAGCCCATCTACTTTACAAAGCAGCTAGGTATTAGGGGTGAAGTACAACACGTCAGCTATATTTTAGTGATATGTTGCGTATGTGCAAATCTTGTTTATATAAGCCAACACGTGTACAGGACAACACGTGTACAGGACAAGTGTACAACCTATATGTGTACAGAAGCCTACATGTGTATAAAACAACATGTATAGTAAACAATACGTGTACAATATCCAACACGTAAGATGTACACGTTGCTGTACATTACACATTGTTGTGATGTACACTAGATGTACACGTTGCTGTACAACATCTTCCAATAGATGTTCAGCATTGTACAGCAATGTGTACATCATCTATCAATAGATGTTTAATGATGTACATCATCTATCTATAGTACCACTAGTGGTTCCACTGTACAGAAAATGTTTCTATCATCTACAGAAACGTGTACAACTATAACACACACACACACACACACACACACACACACACACACACACACACACACATATATATTATATATATATATATATATATATATATATAATACATGTATTAAACGTGTTGTACTATATCAAAACCCATATCACGTGTTGTACTATATATCTGAGTATACATGTAACGTGATATACATCAGAATATAACACATGTTGCTAATTTAATGTGTACATCAGGCCCATATCACGTCAATCCATACATGTGCCATACGGACTCATATAACACATGTTGCTAACGTCAATCTATACATGTGTTATACGGATCAGACCCATATGGATGGCTGACATCAAAATATATGTGGTGTAGTACAATTCAACTTCTATTGCTTGTAGCTATTTTTGTGGTGTAGAATAATACAACAGCCACATGTATTGCCACGTGTATAATAATTGTTATGCATACACTGTATGCTATTAGTTGTATTTCCCTCATCAAATGACCGTGGCCATGCCATCATATGAAAATAGGGAACTTGAACATTATCTGATCTCATTAAACAAGTACCTTTGTGGACGGCTAGATTCATTTTAGGATGGTCTTTCCTATCCACTATGGGGCCAATCACACGATGATTTGAATGTGGGCCATAATTCTAATCCCAAAGGAAAAGATGGGCCACTTACCTTTTTAGATGATAATAATCGGAGATCCGCCGTTGATTGCTCTGATACCACTGTTGGGAAGCGCGGAAGGTGAGCCCTCAAGATCTGACTGTCTACACGATTTTGGAACCCTCACAAAGCAGAAGATTTATGCTCCAACGGTCCATCTATCTACTACTGGAGCAGATGGAACTATTCAGACCTCTGATCCTATGGTATATAGTGGTCCCGGATTGCGATCTATGGATCAGATCGTCCCAAGGACAAGCTAAAATGAACAGACTAAAGTCCACACTTTCTCTCTCCGTATACCCTCGGTGTTTCTTATCTTCTCATGCGAGAGAGAGCGCATCCCTTTTATAGGAAAGGAAGGAGATAGGATGAGAACGGATTATCCGATCTTCTCTCTATCTCCTATCTAAAATCAAATTCAAAATTGAATTTGATATCCCAACGAAAAGGAAAAAGCCGGAAGAAGTCTAACCAAATGGGACCCACCCACTAGTGATTGTTCACAAGTGGGCCCCACTGGTCTACGTCCAACACAAACGACTGATGTTGTTAGTGCCGAAAATTCTCTTTCTAGTGTTTTCCATGTGAGTGTATTGTCAGCATTAAAAAATGAGAAATTTAGGACTATGGACCCCACCTTTTATCCAGCTATTTTTACGAAACAATACAAACTTTGTTTTGCAACTTAGACCTGCACGTACGGACAACAAATTTAAGGACGAAAATACCCCTCCCTTTCGAAGACAAGCTCTGACGCTCCTCCAGCCGAGAGTTGTACGAACGGTTCAAAAGAGATCAAAGTTACATGGCCCCACAACTATGTATTTATTATATCCACAACATTCATCCATATTTTGAGATCATTTCGGAGCATTATCCAAAAAAAAATCATATCCAAAGATCAACTGGACCACACCACAAAGAGCAGCGGGAAAATTGATTTTCACCATTAAAAATTTTGTAGGGCCCACCACTTGATAGTTAGATCTATCTTATTTTACGTCTCAAGCTTAATATGAGCTCGCCAAATAGATGGACGGTTTGGATATAACACAGACCTCATGATGGGACCCACAAAAGGCGATGGGGATTACAACAACAAATAATAATAATAATAATAATAAACCAATAACCTATCGCTACGGATTATAACTGTAGCTATAACCGTAGCCCATGCTTTTTCGATATATATCGAAGGTCTTTCGAATTTCGATATATCGAAAAAGGTCCTGAACTGTCCAGCGAGTTTGCCTTAAAATTCCTGCAGGTTTACCTATGGCTACGGATTATAACCGTAGCTATAACTGTGGTCCGTTGCAATTTGTACATTTTTTTTTAAAATGTTTTTTTTTTTTTTTTTACATAAAGAACTTTATTCTACCTACATTTTTCTCTAATACATATTTATATAAATATGTATATATAAGCATATAAACTTTTTTCTCTCTCTTTTAATTCATTTCTTTATCTATTTATTCAACAAGCATATCTCCTAAACTAGAATGATTTACTTTATGATTTTAGGGTAGGAGAAGCTAATTTAGCCAACAAACCTAGTTATTTTCCAAGATTTCATTGGAATCAATGGTCGAAAATCCATTTCATTCATTTCGTGGTCAATTTCAATCACTTTGCGGTCAAACTAGAAATTGAGCGGGGCAAAAATGAAATTGAGCGGGGCCAACAAGAAATTCAACGGAGCAAACATGAAATTGAGTGGGGCAAAAATGAAATTGAGCGGGGCAAACTAGAAATTCAGCGAGACAAACTAGAAATTGAGAGGGGCAAACATGAAATTGAGCTGGGCAAACTATAAATTCAGCGAGGCAAACATGAAATTGAGCGGAGCAAACTAGAAATTGAGCGGGACAAACATGAATTCAGCTGGGCAAACATGAAATTCAGCAGGGCAAATGGTGGAAAATAAAATATATTTGTGTTTTTCCCTCATTAATGTTTAAGAGACCTTATGAACCAGTTAGATGTCAAATAAACATGTTAGGCCTAGAAGCACTAGTCTGTCTGGAGCTCAGAACTGGCAGGGCAGTGCCTAATCTACCGTTAGACTTTCTTAACATGTCAGCGCCTCAAATGATCGCGTGTTGTGCCGGAGATGGAAGCTGATTGGCTGGTGTACAAATGTTGTAGGTACGTGTCGTTGGAAGAGGTGCACTGACGCTCCTCGATCTCCACGTTGTACGAACGATTCAAAGGAGATCAAAGTTACATAGCCACACAGTGATGTATTTATTATATCTAGATTATTTTAGAGCATTATCCAAAAAACTGAATCATATCCAAAGATCATCTGGACCACACCATAAATAGCAGTAGCAATAATGATTTTCACCGTTAAATAATTTGTAGGGCCCACCGTAATGTTTATTTTATATCCAATCTTTTCATAAGGTCACAAACACCTGAATGAAGAGTAAAAATAAATTTCATATTGATCCAAAACTTCTGTGAGCCCAAAAAGGGTTTCAATGGTAGACGCTCAATCCTCTACTGGTTTTTGCAGTGTGGTCCACTTGATAGTTAGATCTGTCTTATTTTTCATCTCAAGCCTTAAGACAAGCTCCCCAAATGGATGTACAATCTGGATATAACATATACCCAGTGATAAGACTCACAGAACTCTCTCCCATAGCTACTTCCCTATATAAAATGCATTTGGTCCTTAACACAGACCTCATGTTTGCCCCGCTCAATTTCATGTTTGCCCCGCTCAATTTCTAGTTTGCCATACTCAATTTCTAGTTTGCCCCGCTCAATTTCTAGTTTGTCACGCGAAATTTCTCGTTGGCCCCGATCACTTTCATGTTTGCCCCGCTCAATTTCTAGTTTACCCCGCTCAATTTCCAGTTTGCCCCGCTCAATTTCTCGTTGGCCCCCCTCAATTTCTAGTTTACCCCGCTCAATTTCATGTTTGCTCGGTCAATTTTTAGTTTGTCCCGCTCAATTTCATGTTTGCCCCACTCAATTTCTAGTTTGCCCCGCTCAATTTCTCGTTGGCCCCGCTCAATTTCATGTTTGTCCTGCTCAATTTCTAGTTTACCCCGCTCAATTTCATGTTTGCCCCGTTCAATTTTCAGTTTGCCCTGCTCAATTTCTAGTTTGCCCCACTCAGTTTCATGTTTGCCTCACTCAATTTTTAGTTTGCCCCGCTCAATTTCATGTTTGCCCCGCTCAATTTCTAGTTTACCCCGCTCAATTTCATGTTTGCCCCGCTCAATTTCTAGTTTACCCCACTCAATTTCTAGTTTGCCCCGCTCAATTTCTCGTTGGCCTTGCTCAATTTCATGTTTGCCCCGCTTAATTTCTAGTTTACCCCGCTCAATTTCATGTTTGTCCCGCTCAATTTTCAGTTTGCCCCGCTCAATTTCTAATTTGCCCCACTCAATTTCTAGTTTGCCCTGCTCAATTTTCATGTTCGCCCTGCTCAAAGGAGATCAAAGTTACATGGGCTCCATAATTTTGTATTTATTATATCCACAACGTTCATCCATATTTCGAGATCATTTGGGAGCATTATATATATAAAAAGAAAGAATTATATCCAAAGATCAACTGGACCACACTACAAAGAGCAGTGGGAAAATTGATTTTCATCGTTAAAAATTTTGAAGGGCACACCATAATAGAAATTGAGCGGGGCAAACTAGAAATTGAGCGGGGCAAACACGAAATTGATGCCAAGATCAGGCTTTTTTGTGTGTATAACAAAAACTAGTCATTTTTGTGTGTGTGCATGTGTGTTCCGTGGGCAAAACTAACCCATTTGCTAGGTTTGATGCCAAGATCAGGCTGACTACCGAAGCCAGAACACCCAAAAAATTGTGCAAATATTGGAAACATCTGGACTTCTATGTAATCATGCACGCTCTGCCTTCTAATACACCTTTGCTAATATTTACTCCAGGACCCGTCATAGTTCTTTATTATTATCTTTCCATGTACAATTTCACCAGATCTTACATTCGAAGATGATGGCTTGCAGTAGCAATTTAGTAGTCTCAGCATCATCATAGCTTTGTCTCAGCTATTTGGGGGCAGGCTTTACAAAATCTTGTTTTGCCAACATTCGAAACAGAAATTCTCATAATTCATCACATCTGTGTTCACATGCATGTGTGCGCATTTTCTGTCGTACATATGAAGCCCACAACTGATACCAAGTGCCTTGAATTGGAAGTAGACTTGGTACTTAGCCTGGCTCTTGACCTGCAATTAATGTGCAGAATCATAAATAATACCATGACAGGAAATCCTTTTATAGAACTACCTCATGATTTTTTTAATTACTTAATTGGATTTTTTATTGGCATGATCTTGTGTTCTGCTAACTCTTCTCGACCCACCATTTTTTTTCCATCTCCAGAGAGTAGCATTATCTGCTTATAATCTCGATAACTAAACATAATTCTATAAAAAAATATATATTCTACTTACAGTTTGTATCTTGCTAATGGTGCAGCCAGGTTGATCCTATAGTAGCATCCTTCTCAGGAGGAGCCGTTGGCGTGATTTCATCCCTGATGGTGGTTGAAATCAATAATGTCAAGCAGCAGGAAGATAAGCGCTGCAACTACTGTCTGGGAACTGGTACTCATGTTGACCTTTCTCGCTTATCAACACATAAATATAGAAATAACTATTTGAGATTATTCTGTTGAGGCAGAAATGGATAATCCATGTGATGTTTCTCTATCATTATATTTTTAACTATTGTTGTTACTTTTCCACCCATAATTTTCTTTTCCAACAAGCATATGTGGCATCTTATCATTCAATCTCATTGGGATCAGATGGACTGAACGTTGCTTTCTCTAAGTTCTACCTGATGGAATATTTTCTTACTTTTGAGCCCATGAGCTTTCTCCAGGACAATGCCTAGCTGAAGCAGCTAATGATCTATTTAAAACATGGGTGCAGGATATCTTGCTTGTGCTCGCTGTTCAAGCACAGGAGCACTTGTTTTAGTGGAGCCGGTAGCTACTGTTAATGGTGGTGATCAGCCTTTATCGCCACCTAGAAGAGAAAGATGTACAAACTGTTCAGGGGCAGGGAAGGTAGACTACGTGCAATCTTGGTTTCTTGTTTCTGATTTTATGCTTACATTTGTACTGTTGAGTAATTATTTCAAACATCTTAGATTTATTGTATTCCTTGACTTTGCCCATTACTCACTGCTTGCTTATCACACACGCGTTGATGGAGCAGACCTCTTAGTTCATGAAAAATTTTTGAAGGTCCCTAGTCCCCGCCCAATTACATAAAGGTAGGACCCATGCAGACTGCTGATCTGATGTGGTCTGCTGGGGATCAGGGATATGATAACATTTGGGCAAGACTGTTCTGTAATAACAAATCATATGTGAATTCATGATCTCCAACGTATCATTTGTTGTATACTTGTATCCCACATATCATTATCATGGAAAGGGTGCTCAGATAACACCCACCCCAAAAAAAAAAAAAAAATTTAAACATGATGGGCTGATTTCATAATGGCCATAAGGCTGGCCTCACGGCCACGGTTACCGTTATTAATACCTTGCCTCACCACACCCCAAGGAGGAGATTCCTTTCCCAATTACAACTTTCTGGAATCACAAACCCTAATCTCTTGACATAGGCTCCTGCTTTTGCATGGAAATCAGTGATATCATTCACCTACTCTTCCAACTGATGAAAGGAAATAGGATTGCATAAATCCAGGACTTCGAGGATTAAATCCGACACTCTCCACGGACTCCAAAAACTGCCAAACAGATCACAATTTTGGAATCACCTTCAATTGACACAGGCATCAAACTTTTGACATCACTAATCTAGTCACTTGGAGAAGTGTAGCAGCCTCTGCAAATTTGGGTCTTGTACACCAGCTGCTGCAGAGAATTCTATTAAGCTATTTCCACCATGGTCTTTAATGCAACCACCCACCCCGGGAAACCTGGGTTCCCAAACGGGCAAACATCAAAATCCAACATGCTGCATCTCCCTACTGCCATAGACAATAAATAAGATATTACTTCAGAAGTTTAGGATATAAAAATAAATAAATCTAGATAATTACAATACATTTGAAGTATAGGAAGAGAGTATGCAAACTCCAAAAGTACAAATCAAATAATACTTAAGTTATTTTTTGTTCTGATGTCCATTTATTGTTTGCCAATGTGGATTTTGGCATGTGCACCCAACATGACAGTTTTTAGATGTATGGAGTGCTGTTCTAGCACAGGTTTTATATTAGGTCATTCCTTCATTCTACTGATCTTTAACATTCAGTACACATGTTCTTCCTCATTATGTTTTACACAGCTGGGATTGCTTTGTCATAATCATGATGTTGTTGGTTTTCATTTGTTGCAGGTCATGTGTCCTACATGCCTTTGCACAGGGATGGCAATGGCAAGCGAGCATGATCCTCGGATTGACCCCTTTGATTAGAGGTGCATTGCATCATTGTGTCTCTTGCCATCAGCTGAAAAATGAAAATGTCCTGTTAGTTGCATCTTCAAGCTGGCTGTAAGCGTTCCTGTACATAACTTATGGCGTACCTGAAAGAGTCATGTCTTTGCATCTCTAGCATGCACTGATTAATGTTACTTAGATTTCCAACTCTTATGCTTACAATGCTTAGAAGATTGCTGACAGAAACATCGTACCTGCCCCCGTATGCATAAATCCTTTTGTATTATGAGAATAATACTTTTTGGCAACTGCGATTGTGTATTTTATCTAATGATCTTTCAACTACTACAGGCTGATGGCACAAGCTTGCATGAATCTACTAGCTTCATTTATTGAACTTGATTTGGGTGGTTGAACATCTGGCACACTGTTATGCTTGCTTCCTCTTGCAGCTAGATTCTTATTGCTGGACTGCATATTGGATGGCTTGCATATCTAGATTGGTCTTCCTGTATAGATGCTTTGAAGGATTGTTCCTTTTTAGGCTTGTAGCTCTTGGCGCCATTCCGGTGCTCCCTTTAATAAAAATTTTGTTGCCTTTGAAAAAAGACAAAAAGATTCTTAATATTGCTGGACTGCAGATTGGATGGCCAGATACTGGCAGCGACTTTTTTAAGTTCTCTACTTTGATTGGAAACTGCAGTCAGATTGATTGCAATTTTAGATTAAGAATTATAAGCTTTTTTTTTTCTTATTGAACCATATATTAAGGCTTGAACACAAACAAAAGAAAAACATGAGTGTCTTAATGGACCTTTATTTAGATAGACCTGTTGAACATTATATATTTCTAGTCTTTAAAACAAGAAAGAAAGAAAGCTGAGAAAAAAATAATAACAAAAGAAAAAACAGAAGAAACAAAAGGAAATACAAAAGAGACCCCGGAAACCCAACCCCACTAAACCGCAAACTCAGAGAGGCCACTCCTTGATATACCAAGCAACCCCATTACAAACCCCAACCGCTGAGCCACATTGATTACGGAAGCAGCTATTATTCCTTTCGGTCTAGATAGACCAGAGAAAGGTGAGCAAGGCAGTCCTCCGTCTGAGAGTACTCAAAAGTTCCCCTTCGCCATAGTGCCAGGATCAGATGAAGCTCTCAACCAAACTTGGCATCACCTAAGATATTTGTGATCGGAGAATGCCAGACCACACCACTCTGGCAAAGGAATTTTTGACACATACCATCCATTCATTTTCGTGTGAGGGAGATGTCTCCCTCCCATTTTGGTATTGTCAAATAATGTTTCCTTTTTAACATACATTCATAAGATACCCTAGGATAAATTTCCATAAGATTTGATTGTTATAGAGATTGTTGATCATATGAAATGACGCTTTTGCCTTTGATTTGCCTTTACACCAATATAGAAAAAATTATATGTTTTGGGCTTGATCTCAATCACTTGTAATTTGGGCCCACCATGGGCTTGATCTCAATTAACCTCTTGATATTTTTGACTATATATGCTAAGGAAAGGGATTATTGACAATACTGAAAAGAGGTGGTTATACATATGTCAAACAAAAACATTTAATATAATAATAATGAAATCGGCCAAAGAACCGAGACTCGCTTGAATTTTCTACTTGGCACGGAGAGTTCTTTCTTGGGTCAGTAATGAAATCTAACCAAGTAGCCCTTGGCCATAATGTTTATTTGAAATCCAACCTGTTCACAAGCTAAAAAAGACATCAAATAAGAGAAAACACAAATATCAGCTTGATCTAAAACTTTTGTGGCCTTTAGAAGCCTTTAGAAGTTTTTAATGGTGGGCGTCACTGTCCCCACTGTTTTTTGTGCTGGGGTCCACTGGAACTTTGCATTTAACTCATTCTTTTGATATTGCCCTAAAATGATCTCTTCAAATGGATGGAAGGTGTGGATACAAAACATACATCATGGTGGGGCCTACGGAACTTGGTGACGTCACTTCAGTAGCTGAGTCCTGCTACTCAACTTGTCAGTAGCTAATCCGCGCCCCATTTATCTCCATTTACAAGCTCCCAAACGGCGGACAAACAACTCTCGGGACAAACACACCACCGTCCATCAATTTTAAGAAACCATTTTAAGGCATGAGCCAAAGAATAAGTCAGATCCAAATCTCTAGTGGACCCCACCACAGAAAATAGTGGAGAGAGTGACGCCGGACATTAAAAACTTCCAAGGGCCTCGAAAGTTTTCGATCTATCTAATATTTGTGTTTTCCCTTATTGTATGTCTCATGAATATCTAAATGACAGTGAAGGAATGGAAAGCTTGGAATCATCATCATATATATGTGTAAAGTAACACTTCGTCAGTCTCTCTCTAATAACAAACCACACAAGAAGCGATATTTATTTTTATAGTAACGAGCACTTGCATAAATACTCCCTATATATTAGGTAACTAAGAAGTAATTCTATCTCTAATCTTCCGTTTATAGTTGAATAGCTAAGTCATAAGCCACCCCTGCCTTCCAGTCACTAGGGATCACATCCCCTGCTTGGACCCACTTCACCTCGCCATCCCCGCTCGCTTGGAACCGTAGATTAAGTGGACCCTGTGGAGGGTTTACCATGTCCCAGACCGCCCCATAGGACCTACGCATCTCCCTCCACTGCTGGCAATCCTCCTGCAATTACCATGGAACATATGACAACATATATGTGAAAAATATTCAAATTAACAGTTTCCACTGAGAGTCACAATTGAATGGGCTAGTGGGCCATACCTCCCATAATTCGACCGTCAGTATGTCCTTCTGGCCAGCTTGGTACAACATGATAATGGCTAGGTAGTCTGGGAACTTGCTATCCTCTTGGATCTTGAACATGAGGTTCTGTCCTGGGTACTGGCATGACACCCTTTTGAATATATGGGACAATACAGTTATTTATATATTAGGCACTTAATATTATAAAAATTACTAAGAACATGTATTATATGGAAGATGGTGGTCACCTTCTGTATTCTACATCGATCACACCGTATGCTAACAAATCTAAGTCCATATTTTGTTGGGCTAGCTTCCCAAACGCACGGGGACTAAGGATAAAGTCGGTGTAATCCCCTTCTCCGTGGTCAGTGACGACGACCTCCACCCCTTCTTCAGTGCAGAGCTGTGCATCGGTGCACCTGACTTGGTAGCATGCACCACATCCTGTACCGTCCCTGTATAGCCTGCCAACAGCCCCTACGTCTCCACCATTGATGGTTCTGCCGAATTCACCATACCCACATGCCCCACCTGATTTCGAAAAATAAGCAACTTAATTAAATTTCTTCTTAATTAATCACGATGCTATGATAAATAAGCATTCAAGGCCATGCATACATTATTTAAATATCGGCCATTAATTTGTAATTTTATGAGTGTCTATTTTCTTATACAAGTGTAGCCCACTCAATCAATGGGTTATATAGTGAGGTTGATGGGACGTGTCACGAATTCACCTCATCAATGCTCGTTCAATTAAACTTGATAGTATTTTGAAGGGAGCGGGCGGAGACGTACGGGATGCTCTTCAAACTTGGTAGGGTATGCATATCCTATTACCTCTCTTATTCACCGACATTTGTAACTTATTCACGTATATCTAAAACTTATTCATTTCTCCATCATGTATGTAAAATAAGCTTATACTGCTAACGTTACTGAGAATTATACAAATAACCTCTACCACACCAGGATAGTTTTACAAAAAGCTACTTTTACCGGTGTCTAAAGACGTACGGTGGTCATATATACTCACGTGTACGCGGTGAGTGTGTGGATTACACACATAAAACACGTGTTAGAAAGAGAGAGAGAGAGAGAGATACTTGGAGTTCCTAACCCATCTGGGCTACCATAGTAGGCAGCCCGTGAACAAACAAAGGAGTCCTGTGAGGTACATGGTGCAGGCAAGAGCAACAGAAGGCATGGAACAATGCATGAGAAGGTGACTGCTAGCCGTAGCCTCATCTTTTTATGAGAGGGAGATATGAGAAGAAAAATCCCAATGCCATTCTTATTTATAGGTTGAAGGTAGGAGTGAAACTGACAACCACTTTCTTCCGCTTTCCACTAGCGTGGGTGATGTGTCCAAATAGGCACTACTCTCTATTGTTCCCACCTGACTTTTTCAAGTACTGACAGAATAAAAAGCACACCTTGGGTACCCCCTTCCATTCCATACTCTTACAAACACATACACACGAATTTTTTTTTAATTTTTAATTTTTTAATTTTAATTATTTTTTTTTAATCTATGATAGGTTCACGTGTCATTTTGGCATGCATGTGCAATGTGTAGGCTGCTCACGAGGATGTCCCTGCTGTGGTGCATGGCCGTGGCCTAGAAATTAGGCCGGGGTAATCAGGTAGGCCACATGGGTACATGTAAAATGTACACTTAGAAAATGTACATGACTCCACATCCATAACAATTATCAGGCCAATCCAAATTAATAGTGGGTCCACCTGATGAACGCCCTGGATGTGCACACACGTGTCATGTTAGAACATGTGTCAACAAGTAGCACACACTTCTCCAATGTATCCTTTGCCACCTGCTATATCGATCGGTAGAAACTAACCACCTTTACAAAGCCTATAAAAGGCATCTAAACTAGTACATGCGCGTGGGTCAGCGTGGCAGAATATGGGTGCAAAATCCAACCCATATCCATTAGGTGTGTCCCACCGTTTTGGTTCTTCCTCCCCCTCAAAAGGAAACTCCGATCCACTAACTAGTGGGGCCAAGTTTGTCTTAGCTGTACATTTGTTTTGTTAACTGTGCTCACCTGACTTTGTGGATCGATCTGATTTTTGTGCCAAATCATCTAAATAGTGGTAACTTTCTAATGGATGGATCGGATCTCACACCCATGTGCCATACTGGCACATATGAGGGGTGTGCACGAGCTCTCTTATACACGTGTATGAGCTCATCCCGCTCATATTCCTTCTTAAAAAGTCATTGAGTTTGTGAGACTCGAACTTAAAATGCTAATACTAACGATTTTTTATTAAGTGTTAGGTAAAAAATTCACAAATCCTGAAAAAGTCAATTTCAAAGATTTGGATTACATGAGATGGTATTGAAAGTAAAGACCATCAAACGACTGATGTTGTTAGTGCCAGAAATTCTCTTTCTAGTGTTTTCCATGTGAGTGTATTGTCGGCGTTAAAAACATGAGGATGGTTTTAGTGTCCCAAGAGGACATGTCATAAACTGTACCCCGTGGACTAGTATCTCATGCATGGATGAGGTGATCGAATCATCCACACCGTCCATCAAGTGGGTCATACCTCTTGTGAGCAACAGTAGAGAAATCAAATTCATCAAAAGGTTTTAACAGTCCTATATGGAATTTTAAAATGAAACATAGAAAGGACCTACATACTAATTTGTGTTACAGGCCTCTTTCTGCTCAATAATCCTAACCCTTGAAAGCCCATTGGGCTGGATTGGGCCCAACTGGCTCCGTGGCTGCCTAACATACCATAGATTGGCTATTGATTGGAAGAAAAGATTGATAATTGGCAGTTCCGTAGTCCTTGGGATCTCCAACACTCATGGGGCCCACGCTTCCGAATAGGAGCTGTTCAATGTTCATTCTGCATGCGGGTTCTTTAAGGTGGTCGGACAAGATTGCCTAATCGATGGACTCCTTTCACCGTGGCCGTTGAATCACAATGCGATCTCACCAGATAAACGGTTCGGACGGAATCATGTAGTGTGGTGCGGCCCACGTACTACATTTTCCTGCGATCCTCTTTGCTTCTAGACTGATCCTGAATGGAAAAGGAGAAAGCCCAACAAATGAAAATAAAAATAAAAATAAAGTCCAATTTCTGGAAAATGACGGCCAGTGCCTATACAAAAAATCAAAAGTGCTTGGCTTTTAGTACGTGTATGGTGTATACCTGCATTATCTTCTTCTTCACATCCCATTCCTACACTTGGGTAATGGGAACAAGTCAATGGCTAGTGGGGAGGCTCCATACAACCGTTGTAGTTGTTATGGAGAGTGATAGCTAACAAAAAGATCAGATCGCAATCATTCCCACCACAGTACAAACTACAAGGTGTAGAGCTATGAGGAAGCCTCTTGTCTATGCTGTGTGAGATGTCCATATTCAGATGAGGAGAAAATAGCTCTGTAACTGTTTGGTTTGAAAATGGAGATTGGTGATGTATTTAACTTTAGTGTTTGAAAATGGAGATTGGTGATGTATTTAAATTTAGTGTTTGAAAATGGAGTTTGGTGATGTATTTAACTTTAGTGTTTGAAAATGGAGATTGGTGATGTATTTAACTTTAGTGGCTGACAATAGCTTGGTTAGGCGATAGTTAAAAAACACTAAGACTTGAACCTTTTCTTCACTCGGGCTGGCTTGAAGACTCGGCTCAATATTTAATTATTATAAAATAAAAATATTTAAAATGTTAATAGATACTCAAAATAATTAGATCTTGTATAAGTAATATAAATATAACCAATACTTCACTAGCTAAGGTCGAGTGACTCAGTTCGAGTCATGCAGAGTCCTGTCAAGTCAATTGAGCCATTGAGTCTCAGTACTGATTTTTCCAGTGGGCTCGAAATCTCGCCGAGTTGACTTGAGTTGACTGAGTTTCAAGTTTGAGTCAGCAAGTTTTAGAACTATGGTTGGGGCAACTCATCCATCGTAAACCAACCATTCGGATCCTCAGCCCCGTTGTGGAGAAGCACATTCTCAAATCACACTGATTTGGCAATCTTAACCATCTATTTCTCTGGCTGAATTTGGACCTTTGATCCTGTTGAATTTAGCTGTTCATTTGATGGATGGATACCAATTGGTTGGAGCATGTTCAAACTTTTCATCCAGCAGGACCCACAATTTTGACAACCGAGATTGAATACACGTGCTACATGGATGGATTAATGGTAAATATTTACTTATCAGCAACATCAATGCTTTGAAATATGCAGATGAGGAGCTCAATGTTTTCATTAACCAATCAAACGGTACTTCAATGGGCCTAGAAAAAAAAAAAATCAGAAATGGTTAGAACTAGTGGTGTTTGTGGACGTATGAGAAAGGGTGAAGTATCAATTGGGAGACTGGAAAGTAGAAAAAATGTTCCATCAAATTTCAAAAGACAGATCTCTTTATTATAATTAGCATCAACGTTTACTTGCGCTCCCAGAACAGGTGATTGGTGGACCTTGTGGGCCCAGGTGACCACCTAAGTATGTTAAAACAGTACAGGCTCCTCATCACGAATCTCGAATTTACTATAGCTAAGTGTACGCACCTAAACTGTGATAACAATTTATTAGAATATTAAGCAATTGCACCAAATAATGTAAATGGCAGTGACAGACAATCGGTTGAAATTGCACAATGTTAATTTTAATTAAAGACTTTCACTTACTGAGAATCTCAACACTTGAGGTTAAAGTGCATGGTGCATAATCTACTAAGTTGGGTGTGGGCCACACCTTCATCAGTGTATCATGGCCTCTGCACGGGAAGTGATGTTTTTCTGTTCAAAATCTAAAGTTTAGGCTGTGTTTGGATGCAAAAGGGAATTGAATTGCTAGCAGTCTTAATTTTATTATTTTAACTTTTAATGATTTGTAATTGCAACTTGATGCTATACTCCATCCAAAACAGGCCCTTAATTTCTTATTCTGTATTAACCACCATAGCCATCATCATATCGATCTGAACTGCTCAGCTTGACCTTCTCTAGAAGCCAAGCATAACTACCGTTCGCGTTCGCGGGAGTAATATCTAGAACCAATGCAGAGCAGACAGAACTTGATAATGTATTCCTAGTTTGAATTGCTAAGAAATACATTATTTGTTTATACAGTAGCTTGTGGACGAATGTGTTTAACAGCAGGAGGGAATCGTTTTGATTTTTTTTTTTTAAGGCATGGACTATTTCCGGTTAAAACCCAATTATCCATATTGCCGAATCTAACTTAATATACATGAATAAGATTAACTCAAAGAATCACAATACAATCAAAGCTGAGTTTTGAAACCTATATAAGTTCTGCTCTTTTCAGGTCAGAAACCACACTGCGGTCTTCTCTGCCTCTTTCATTGTACAAGACCTGCATGGAATTAAGGATTAGCCAATGCCGATGCTCCAAGAAGGTGTGAACTGAAAATGATTTTATTCTTCCGTTGATGGTACCTTATCAATGATGCCATATTCAACCGCTTCACTCGGACTGAAGTATTTGGGGCGCCTGATGTCCTCCTCAATCTGCTCAGTAGGTTTTCCAATATGCCTTGAATAGAGCTTGACCTTGAAAACATTCATACATTTCATCAGTTCCGACATTTTAGAGGTGTTTAAAGAGGTGTGAAAAATCTAAAAGGGGCTGGAATAAGGGTGAGAAAGTTGATGTCCTTGAAAACATTCATGCATTCATCAGTTCCAACATTTTAGATGTGTTTAAAGAGGTGAGAAAATCTAAAAGGGGCTTAAATAAGGGTGATAAAATCGATGTCCTTTTCCATGTTAGATAGATGAAGGTTCATTTACAAGTTATCATGTCTCCGACATTGTTTTGAGCACTAAACATAAACACCCAAGTAAGTCATCTATCAGTCTTATCTCAGTTTCGGGTTTGGAATTACCAAAATTTTGAACCCTTAACTGCCTTCTAGGCAGATTCCTAAAAATGAATTCATCTTGTTTTTAGTTAATCATATTAGAGATTGTGATTGTTGGTTATCAAGATTATTCTAATGCCTTAAGCTGTGTTTGGTTGCCCCAACTATCATGAAATTTCATGATACTTTGCACCAAATGAGACCGAAAAACCATGAAATATAACAAAATTTCTTGATACTTGGTGTAACCAAACTCAGGCTTACCAAAAAGATATATGATCTCTACTACATAATTACGATTAACTAAACACGCCCTGAATTTGTTCATCGAAGGGAAATTAGAGTTGAAACTTTGAGAAATAATGGTGATTCCTTACCAACTCTGCCTTGACATTTTTTACTTCTTTCCTCGCAAGGTCAATATCGGTGGCTTGCCCTTGAAACCTAGCAATTGGCTGCAGATTAGGGAAAAGGAGATGGTGGTTGTGTTAAAGTCCAATCTTCAATACCAAATACAATGCAAAATAATAACAATAATAATAATAATAATAATAATAATAAATTAATAAATAAATAAATAAATAAACAAATAAAAGAAAAGAATAAGAAATAAAAACTAGCATTTAAGCAGCAGAATCCTATATGATAACATGTAGGCAAAAGCTTTAGATGCTGAAGGGGTCTAGCGAAGAAGAAATACCTGCTTTATCATGATAGTTGATGATGGCAAAGCAGCGCGGTTTCCTCTTGCACCAGCAGCCAAAAGTAAGGCTGCTTCTCCCCAAGCATTACCAACACAAAGTGTGAAAATGGGTGGTTTCACATACCTGATGCAGTAGGAGAAGAAACTAAGTTTCATTAAAGTAAAACTTACAATGACACCCTCCCATAAAATAAAATGGAATGTTTTCACATGCACAACTGTCCCAATCTTTAGGAGACAATCCTGTAGGCACATCTTCAAGAAACTCCTCAGGATCCACACCGAGGCTTTAAGAAATGGCACCCGTGGGAGTGCATCAACCAGGCCCAAAAACAATATGTTACTGGGCGCATTGGAGCCTTATCGGATGATACGAGCCCATAGTGGCAGAAATATTTTCTTTGGCCAGAAGACTTGGAAAAATTATCGGGGAAATAGGGAAAAAAAAAAAGGAAGTAAAACACCAGAATCTATCATTTTTAATATGTTTTTAACATGTAACGGGGTATCGAACTACTCTTTAATAAGAATGTAGTTTGTTGGCTTGACCTATTGAAAGTCAACCAAATAGGCATTAATTGAATACAAATCAAGCATGGGGTTATACATTAGGGCCCATTATATTGAAATACAAGAAAAAGAAGAATAAAAGACCAAGATAGTTTACCCCTTTCCAACTTCTTGCAATGGTTCATTCCCCTTCAATTCATTGAATATCACTCAAATCTTATATTTTGATCTCCAAAATATGCTTGGATTCTGTATAAAGTGTGTTTTAAGCTTTTTCCATGGTTAAAAGAAAAAAATATATATAGAGAAAATTGGGGGAAAAAAATTTGGAATGGGCCCTTTATGGTTGTATCGACCCTGTATAGGTGCTGATCCATCTGCCTGTAAGGCCCTTTGTTTTTTAAATGAACCAGCAACTCCCATATCACGTAAAAGAGGTGGCAGGTACGGCTGTATTGTAGCCGATGTTCAAAACCATGATCCAGAAGTCGTTGTCATCATCATCATCATCATAGCCTTCTGCCAGCTATTTCAGGATCCACACGTCTGATTAAATTCTATAGAGGTTTCAAGATCCCATCATCATTTTCAGATGTTTCTATGCATTCATTCTGATGAAATTCAGCACTATCATAAGCCGATGGAAATATAGGCCCCAACTTGATGGAGGATTTTCAGCATTCCATCAATTCCTTTTAAAGCCTTACAGAAATTAAATTCCAACATTTTGTAAGTTGTCAATGATGTGATCTTGCATATCACCTAAATGCTCCAATATTTATGGTCCCAATTAACCATACCGGCATACCCACCCATAAGGGCTAGAAAGGCCTCAATCCCTAGACCCAAGCTCAGCCCAGTTAGTAAT
Source organism: Magnolia officinalis (assembly GCA_021015155.1). Lineage (NCBI taxonomy): Eukaryota > Viridiplantae > Streptophyta > Magnoliopsida > Magnoliales > Magnoliaceae > Magnolia > Magnolia officinalis. Next base: position 129,539,823 of record JAJHSJ010000001.1, on the reverse strand, counting down.
TAGCCTTGAATTTCAGGTCTGAGCCTAGCTTGCAAATCAATAGTCAAGGCTAAATGTGTCTCTTGTTAGGCCAAGCCTGAAAGGTCAATGGGGCCAGCCTAGCCCTTTGTAGCCGTATAAGTGGTAGCTGCATTAAGTTCTAGGAGTACAATGATAAGTTACTCACGCGAAACTACCCAGGCAATTAATAAGGACAAAGTCATTCCACAGTAAGTGCTAGCTTGAACTGATGCACAACCATGTCCTTCAAACATTACTGGAAAAAAATGGGTGAGAATTTCTGATTTTTGTTACCTCATAATTATCGCTTACATCATGCAACACCCACGGTTCCCACCATGCCCAACTCAGACAGACCTAGAATGCAATTTCAACCTTATCACTCACACAAGTACTCTCCTTGGAAGATTATTTTCCCCAAAAATCATACATGTTAAGGCATTGTCCTGGCATCTCCAAATCTTCATATGGGATTAGTTGAATGCGCAGGCACAAAGTATTTCAGGCCAGAACAAACAGAAACATGTTTAAATGTATCTCTCTTGATATACCTTACCATCTACGTGGAAAGCATCAAAGTAAGCCAACAAAAAACAGAAAGGCTTGTTACCTCATGACATCATAGATTGCAAAAGCTTCGGTCTCATAACCCAACTTTTCTCCCCCCTTGAAGGAAAAACAAAAAGATGAAATTTAATATCAAAAGCAAGCAAGATTGCATTGGAAAAATATCGAAGCACTGCGCCTAAACCAAATAAAAAGTATCCTGCAGATAAATAGGCCAAGGAATCAGAAAGGGGGAAAAAAACTGATCATGGAGATTGTTGTAAACTACATAGTACATATACAATGCAATGGGAGGTTTGTACACAAATTATTATTATTTTGTAACATGATGCAATTTGCAGTGGGAGTTTGCAAAACTTCGGATAACCTCTGCACTAGGAAACTTTTTTCTTTTTTCTTTGACAAGTTCTATGCTTGGGTAGTCACACTAAAAATAGCCCAAATTCCTTCATGAATGCTTTTGTGGCAATCTAGCTGATCTAAATATCATCTACATAATCATAGTTCCATTACGCAACCATACATTAAATCATTATTTGATAGAGTAGTCATCTCCTCCCGGCAACAGTTACACAACTTGTGGTACCATACCATCTCTCCGGACGCGGATTTCCTGCGAAAGGCAGCGAAAGCCTTTCGCAGGAAGTTCCTGTGCTTGGATGCTAGGTGGGGCCCACTGTGATGTTTGTGAGAAATCCACCCCGTCCATCCGTTTTGACCGATCATTTTAGCAGACGAGACGAAAAATGAGATGGATTCAAAACTCAAGTGGGCCGTATGAGAGGAAACAGTGGGGATTCAGTGACTGTTGTTGAAAAATTCATATGGCCACAAAAGTTTCGTATCAGGCTAAAGTTTTTGGTGTTTTCACTTCATCCTAGTGGCAATGACCTTATAAACGGTTTGGATGGCATATAAACATCAAGGTGGAGCCCAGGAAGGCTTCAACGGTAGGCAACTATTTCCTCAGTTTTCCCTTTTGTATGTAGAGTTGTACACAAGTCGAGTTAGCTCGGTCAGCGCGCTCGACTCGACTCGGAAAAGCTTGCCTCGCCTTGGCTCAAAACTAGATTCAGACTGAGTCGAGTTGGTTTTTGGAGCTCGAAAAAATTTCGAGCTGAGTTCAAGCTTGCTCGAGCTCGAGCTCGACTCGGCTTGAACCTCAACTCGAATTGACTTGGATCCAATTGGCTCGGTGACTCGGTTATTTTGATCTTGATGTTGCTCGCCGGGTATTTGATAAAATGACTCAACGAAGTGTTATTTCTTAGACTGCCCTTATATCAGGGTATTCTCAAAATGGGTATTCAAAGGAAGATTGAATAAACAAATCACCAAAAAAAAAAAAAAAAAAAAAAAAAATTTACATTGTAGGACTACCCTCATATTTTGATCTTGATGTTGCTCGTCAAGTGTTTGATGAAATGCCTGCAAAGTGTTGTTACTGTTTTGCATTCAAGGTGTGGGAGTAGAGTTGGGCATCGGACCAAGTTGGATCGGATTGGGTCCAACTCGATTCGGTCCGAAATCTACATGGGCTAACCCGAACTCGATCCGATCCGAGACCGAGTCCGGGACATATGACTCGAACCGATCCGATGCACGGTTGGCCTAACCCGAACCGAGTCCGACTCGGTCAGGGAAACCGAAGCGGATAGGTTGGGTACAATTCGAATCGAATTTTTTAACAGTGAAAATCATCATCCTCGCTGATATTTTCGGTGTGGTCCATTTGAGCTTTAGATATGATTCATTTTTTTTTTCAAATGCTCTAAAATGATCACGAAAAATGGATAAACGGTATGGATATAATAAATACATCATTGTGGGGCCCATGTAATTTTGATCTCATTTGAGCCGTTCGTATAACTCGAAGCTCGAGGCGCGTCTCCGCTCATCTTTCCACGACACGTATCTACACCAGCTCTGTGTTGACGGGACGCGAGTTAGATACTGACAGGTTGAGTAGAAGTGACGTCACCAAGTTCTGTGGGCCCCACTATGATGTACGTGTTGTATCCACACCGTCCATCCATTTTGAGATATCATTTTAGGGCATGAGCCAAAGAATGATGCAGATAAAAAGCTGTAGTGGACCCCACTACAGAAAAAAGTGGGGAGAGTGATTCCCACTGTTGAAACTATCCTAAGGCCCACCGTAATGTTTATTTGAAATCCAACATGTTCAAAAGTTAAAAAAGACATGAAATAAGGGAAAACACAAATATCAGCTTGATCTAAAACTTTTGTGGCCTTTAGAAGTTTTTAATGGTGGGCGTCACTGTCCCCACTGCTTTCTGTGTTGGGGTCCACTAGAGCTTTGGATTTAATTCATTCTTTGGATATTACCCTGAAATGATCTCTCCAAATGGATGGAAGGTGTGGATACAAAACATACATCATGGTGGGGCCCACGGAACTTGGTGGCGTCACTTTAGTAGGGACTCTCGCTACTCGACCTGTCAGTAGCTAATCCGCGCCCATGTTGACATGTTATGCACGTAACTCAATGGGCTCGTCTTTGCACAACACGTATCTACACCAACTGGCAGCTGTAAGCTGCTGCCTGTGTTGACATGTTGTGCACGTAACTCAGTGGGCTCTTATCGTACTAAGTAAACTCTGTTGGGGCCCATCGTGAATGCATGTGGTTTATCCACGCCATCCATTCGTTTTTCCAGATCATTTTAGTGGTTGAACCCAAAATTGATGCATATCCAAAGCTCAAGTGGACCATACCACAGAAAAATGTAGAAGTATTGATTTCCACCATTGAAAATTTTATAAGGCCCCAGTGATGTTTATTTGTCATCCAACCTGTTCATAAGATAAATATATGTGATCAATATTCATAAGAATCACTCCGGATCGGTTCGGATCGTCCAGATTGGATCCATTCGGTTCGGATCGGTCCGAATTGACCACGATCCGAACTTGATCCGATGAACGGTTGGATTTGACTGATCCAACTCGAACCGCACCGATCCGGGCTTTCGGTTCGGTTTGGGTCGGTTTGTGCCCAGCTCTATGTGGGAGATTGAAGATGCATTTTATGTGTTTGAAAAAATGTCGCATAAGCTCGAACTCGGCTTGAGTTGGCCCCAGCTGCTGACCAAACAGAGCCGAGCTGGCCAGTCAAGCTCGAGGATCGAGCCGAGCCGAGTCGATATGGGGGTGGCTGCTGGCTGAGCCGAGCTGTGCTAAGCTCGACTCGGTTCGACTTGTGTACAAGTCTACTCGTATGCCTGCCTTGAGTCTTGAATCCACCTGATTTTTTGTCTCATCTGCTAAAATGATCAGGCAAAACGGATAGACAGGGTGGATTTCTCACAAACATCTTGGTGGACCCCACCTAGCATCTGAGTGCAGGAACTTCCTGCGAAAGGCTTTCGCAGGAAATCCACGTCCCATCTCTCCTGCCAGCATGCCACTTCTGTAGGAAATCAGGGCCATGAAAACAATAGGTGCCCACCATGAAGATCACACTCCTCAGAAATCAGGCTGCTTGGATCACTAGGTGGGCTACACCTGTATGTTGGGTTAGACTGTTGTTTGTACATTGATGCCTACAGTTTGGCCTGCGTGATGGGCAGTCTGGCTTAATTTTTATGCCAGGTGATCTTCTTGGTGGGGCCTATCGTTTTTATGGTACCGATGTCCTACACGATCGTCGTGTTAATGGAAAAGATGGTACGGTACCATAAGTTGTGGTACCGTGCCTCTAGGTGATCAGTTCTTTCTTTAATAAACTTTGATGTCATGTAGTCATATTCCTCAACATTACTCTACAGCAGAATCAAAGTGTACAAACCACCAAATAAGCAAAACTGATTGAACTTCAAGTAGGAAGATAATGGTCGATAATCCATTCCCATTAAATGCTTACGTTAATCTACTTCTACCATGAGAAAATTGAGTCCTGCCTCTTAACCATGCAGATTATAGTGTTATCACCATCGGAGGAAAGAATCCAAATGAAATTTTAGCGCGACTAGAGCATGCATTCACCATGAATAAGCCAACTTAACTATATTGGCGCATTCAGATGTAAACATTCACTGATTTTCTGAGCAGCTTCAAAAATCTCTCCATGTTAGTAAACTCAAATAAAGCAGAAAACTGTTTCATAAATACATCATGACACCTACATATATAAGTGCATTGAAGTGTAGAGCTTAGCTGAGCACCTTTAAGTATGCAATAAGGGTTGTGAACATACCACACATGTGCCAGCACGACATATACTTGCAAGATCTAATCCATCCATCAGGTTGGTCTGACCTTCTAAATGTTTTCCCAAAATAAAATCTGGTCTAACAGCATGTGGGTCCCAATATTGGAAACCAGTGAATGGATTACGAAACTTCAGAAAACTTTTTCAGAGCTACACGTTTTTTTTTTTGCAAACTGTGGCCCACCTGACCAGTTGATCAACCTGATTCTTGGGTAAGGGCATCAATATAGTGGTGCCGTTCAGATGGTTCAATTGGATCTCTGCCCTATCGTGCCATGCTGACACGTCTGGCACGTACATGAGTTTTATTGCAAACACGCGTGGGCTTAGCAAAACTCCGATGTGTATACATTTAATTGCTTCAGTATTAGAAATTCTCATGTATTTCCAATGTTTAGTCAATTGAGAGTTGCAAAAGTGAGCATATTAGGGTACCATACTCTCAAGAATAACTTATAAAGCATGCTAGACGCAAAGAAATGTTTCACCTTAGTCGTGCCAGTAGAGTTTACATACAGGTAAATTGGCTTCTCCGCATCCTCATACTGAAGGTACAGGAACTCTGCAAGGATCAGCTCTGTAACGGACGGAACAAGAGTCATTCCCAAGTACACAATCCGATTCTTGTACAAGTAAGATGCCAAGTCTGGAGGCGGTTGCTCCCATGCACTTCCTCTCAAAAAGGGAATTACCTGTAAATAAAGGCCATGAAAATTCCTTGAGCAAAAATTATAAACCTGTTGCTATTTTGTACATCATTGTGAACAATAGGGATGTTATGGAGTATGGAGTGTGGACCCTTCATCAAACTTGCAAAGTACTTTACCTTAATTGATTGCACTAGGAACAAGCATATATCATGGTAAAGTTACAAGGAACTTGAAAATGTTAGAATCAATTTGACATCTTCGCTACTGGCCATCAATAGGAGCAAAGAACACCTGATCGGCCCTTTTCATCAATAATTTAGAATAAAACATATGAAAAACCCTTCACAAAGTAAATTTGTGGATGGAGACCAAATATACCCTCCTTGCATCATCCAAGCATTTATAGAAGACCTCAGATTTTGGGGGATCCTTTAAGGAGATTTGAATACACACACATGCATGCTATATACAGAGAGCCGCTACTTACACCCTGCTTCTTTGTTCCATACACTCTTTTCTACTTTTCATAACGGAATAGTGCAAAAAAAGTTCTGCTCTATTGTTACCAAAGTAGAAAATGGGCATATTTATTTAAAAAATAATAAAATAAAAATAAAAATAAAAATACAGGGTACAAATATCAGTTCCTTATGTGTGCATATGTGCGTGCATATGTGTGTCTGTGTGTGCATGCACACATTTTTTTTTAATAGAAACTAGGAGGCATCTAAATTATAAGTCACAATATGCTTTACAACAGAAAAATAAGTTGGGATGCGGATTTGGTAGTAATAAGTTCCAAAATAGCGCGAGAACCCCTGCCTACTTCTCACAACAACTGGGCGTTGTTGCAGCGTGTCACTTTTAGGGGATGCTCTAGCCAATCATTGCCCATTTCTCATTGCACCTGCATTTCGATGCAACACTTCGCTTACAAGGAATGCCCTAATAAAAATTTTCCATTCTCTTGGTCTTCAATTTTTTTTTAAAAAATCTCTAGCTGCACTTGTGTCACCTTAAAAGTTAAAACACCAATTAAGGCCAAAAGGAGATCAAGTAATCATTCTTTCGACTTTCACAATGACCGATTCATCCAAAAGTTTAACGTTGGTGCTCTGGCATGGTTAAAAAGCCCAGCAACTTGATCCAACTCGTCCGGCCCTGAGTCAAGTCGTGACTTGCCCAAGTCAAAGTGTTGGGCGTGTGTGTGGTACAGTTTAGGCGGTTCGACTGAGTCTAGGTCAACTTGGACGAGTCACATCAGACTCCAGGTCTTAAAACCATGCACTTTGATCACTTCAATTCACTAGATTTTGGATATATTATTAGTTAATATACGAAACCATGGCATTACCACACAGTGAAACATTATCCAGTTAAGAGGAACGTGGCTAATAGCTACAACAAAACAAATTTACAGCCCTCATGGCTTGATTACTTCATTTAGACCTATGTAGATATATCAGGTACATACAGGGTACTTGTGTTGGATATAAACAGCACCTGTTACCAATCAGAAACAAGCAACTTAGGGTTCTCCAGCAAGTGTTTGTTCTCTTACAATTTATCAATTCGATTCGTATTTTTTCTAACAGAACTCACCCTAATAAGTACTGATCCTCTTGGACATTTCAATTGACACAAATGCTTACAGGTTAAGGCCTTCTCCAGAATTCAAACTAGCCAATTTCGATTGGTGAAAATTAGAAAGTAACTGAGGAAGGAAATTCCACAAATGTTCAGTCTCCCTTGTTCACAAATGACAAGAGAACTGAGGAAATCAAATTCGTTTTCCTCATAAAATAGTCATTTCCTTTAACTCTCGCAGACCACCTAAAGAAAAGAAAACCTTTTCTTTTTCCACGGTTTTTTCCTTAGGATGTGATGTTTTCCTTTCCATAGCTACTTTTTTAATTTCCACTAGTCCAAATTAAAATTGAATAACAGAACTCCTACAGGATGTAGCCATTAAATCTAAAAGCCCACAAAACCCAAACAACGAAACGCCAACTGTTGTTAACATATGTCTTAAATCTGCAAAGTTCAACTAGCCCAGGGAAAGTTCGACTCGAAGTCCAACAAGGAATTCCCAAGGTCTTCGACTAGTCGAAGGACAGGTTCGACCAGTCGAAGGTTACGTAGACAGCACACGGACTGCGTGAATTTGAGGCGTTTTTCAGACTATTCCAAAGTCGGTGCGAAAGGGAGGTTTCCTAAACTATAAATAGGAGTTCCTAGGGCAATTCTAAAGTAGGCTAAAGCTTTCTAAAGGGGTTCTAAGGGTTTTTTAAAGGGTTTTAGGGTTTGCAAAGGGTGTATTAAGGGTGAGATTCGAGGCTGTTCGAATCGGGTAAGTCCTTTCTCTTTGTAATTTCTGTTTTCATAGTGGATTTGTGTCGCTTTGTGCCGTGGTTTTTTCCCGCAAAGGTTTTCCACGTTAAATCTCTGTATTTCTTATGATTGCTTGGCGCCATTGGATTGCTATCCTAAATCCATATCTATATGATTCCGCAACACAAATCCCCAACAAGTGGTATCAAAGCTATCGTTGGAGCACAAATTTGAATCTGTAGGATTAGCAATAATGGGAAACACCAAGTTTGATATTGAGAAGTACTCAGACAAAAATAATTTTGAGTTATGGAAGATTAAGATGATTAGTCTATTAGCCAAGCAAGGCGAAGTTAAGGCTCTTGAGGAGCGGAAACCAACTATGAAAAATGAAGAATAGGAGACTCTTGATAGTAATGCTTTAACCTCCATCCATTTATGTCTCACGGATGAGGTTCTCTACAATGTCATGAGGGAGAAAACTGCGGCTAAGTCGTAGGCGAAGTTAGAAGATGTCTATGCAAAAAAAAAAAATCCTCTGAAAATCGCTTACACTTGAAGTCACAGTGGTATACCTTTAAGATGGCAGAGGGTGGAGATCTGGAGGCCCACATCAACAACTTTAATAAATTAATTTGCAAATTGTTGGATATGGAAGAAGTGATCAAAGATGAGGAACAAGTATGTATGTTGTTGAATTCTCTTCCGGCATCGTATGAGTCATTCAATGACACGATGTGCACTGTAAATAAAACCTTGAGTGTCAACATCGTTATCTCAACTCTTTAAGGGAAGGCCATGAGAAAGCATAACAGCGACATGAGGACATCTTCCGATGCACTGATTACGAGGGACAGGAATTCTAAGCAAAGTACAGGATCTTCAGGGTCAAGAACTAGGTCCATGGGCAAAGGCAAAGGCAAAGGTAAGTTAAAGTGCTGGAATTGTGGGATGGAAGGACATGTAAAGAAGGATTGTACAAATCCTAAATCTAAGAGAAGACTCTGAAGCTTCATACAGGGAGGTCAACGCTGCCACGTTGGATGGATCAAATGGATGTGATGGTGATGTTTTGTTTGTGTCTACGATCAGACACTTTTACGATGATCGTAAGGACGAGTAGATTCTAGACACAAGGGCATCTTTTCACATGACTCATCATCGGAGTTGGTTCACCAGTTACAGAGAGTGCGATGGTGGATAGATGTTTATGAGACAGTGTACCCTAACTGAGGTGAGGCACGTTCCTGACACGAAGAAGAGCCTGATTTCTCTTGGTGCACTCGAAGCTAAAGGGTGCAGGTTCATAGGTATTGATGGTGTCATTAAGTATCTAAGGGGGCACAGGTGATCGTGAAAGTGCAACGACTCGATAATGTTTACAGGTTAATCGGGAGCATTTCAAAAGGTAGAACTGCAGTGGCTGTAGCGGATTTCACATCTCTGCACGTGTGTGGCATGCTGGGCATGGCCATATGAGCGGGCAGAGAAGGAAGGGTGTGACGCGCGGACAGAGATATGGAGTAAGTGGAGCAGCCACCTGTGAGAAGAATCACGCAACATAATCTCAGGATATCAGCGAGTTACATAGACGACTCCAATATCGCATATGCTCTCGTTACAGGCGAGGGGGATCCGTCTACTATTCAGATGGCTCTAGGTGAGTCTGGTGCTGAGAAGTGGAAGGTAACTATGGACGATGTGATAGACTCGTTGTACTAGACCGACACATGGGAGCTGGTGGAGCTTCCAGTAAGCCGGAAAGTGGTTAGATGCAGGTGGATCTTCAAAGGGATACAGCATAGATACAAAGCAAGGTTGATAGCAAAGGGTCATGCTCAAAGAGAAGGGATCAGCTTCTCAGAGATATTCGTGCTGACAGTATAGCAGGTGTCTATTAGGTTCATATTAACGCTGGTTGCCAATGCGATCTTGAGCTGGAAAGGATGGATGTGGAGTCTGAACTTCTGCAAGGAAAATTGGAAGAGCAGATCTACATGAAACAACCAGAGGGCTTCGAAGTTTAAAGGGGCTGAGAAAAAAGTTTGCGGGGGGTCGTTGCACAACCTGTCGCCTAGGCAGTGGTATAAAATTTGATTCCTTCGTAGTGAGTCAGGAATTGTATGTTGATGACATGTAAATCGTCAATCATGACTTGTCTGAAATCAATGTACTAAAGACTCGATTAAGTGGGACATTCAGAATGAAAGATCGGGGGGCTGCAAAGAAGGTTCTCGGCGGTGATATTCATAGAGACTGGAAGAGAAGCAGGTTTTGGTAATCGCAGGTAGAATATCTTGTGTAGGTATTGATCAAGGATGTGATGGACCAAGCAAAGCCGGTGAGCGTTCCCTACGCAGCTCAATTGAAGGCTTTCCTCAGGAAATGTCCCAAAACAGATAAGGAAAAGCAGGATATGTCTCATGAGCCTTATTCGAATGCGGTTAGCAATACATGTCATGGTCTGTGTTAGACCGATAATTTCACGGGCAACCGGTGTTGTGAGCAAATACCCCGGCAAGTAATATTGGGTGGCGGTGAGATGGTACAGAAGACTACGTCTTAACTTCTGAGAAGACAGGAACAAAGTTGGAAGGGTATGTGGATTCAGATTACGCAGGCAGTGTGGATTCCAAGAAGTCGACTTCAGATTACTCGTTTGTACTAACGGGTGAAGCAATTAGTTGGATGTCCATGTTATCCGACAGGTGCTTGAGGAAGGAGGCGTAACATTGGAGAAGATTCACACCAGCGTGAATCCGACGGACACGCTCACCAAGGTCATTCCTACAGAGAAGTTCAAGTTCTGTGTAACTTCTCTGGGCTTGGCGATGGTGTAAAAGAATGACGGAATGTGCACGAAAAGCATTGATTAAAGCTATGATGCGATGCAGAAATAAGAGAAGAGGTCAAGAAACTATACATTTGAAGATTAAAGACATGGTGGAGATTGTTGTTAACGTATGTTTTAAATTTGAAAAGTTCGACTAACCCAAGGAAAGTTCGACTATAAATCCAGCAAGGAATTCCCGAGGTCTT
>JAJHSJ010000001.1:129224002-129524002 GCA_021015155.1 Magnolia officinalis | reverse complement strand
GCTTGTGCTTGTCAAGCTATCTGGTTGAGAAGAATTCTTGAAGAGCTACAGTTCAAGCAAGTTGAAGCTACTACAGCTTTTTGTGACAACAACTCAGCAATCAAACTCTCCAAGAATCCTGTGCTACACGGAAGAACAAACATATCGATGTGAAATATTATTTTTTAAGAGATCTCTGTTAAGATTTAAATGTTTTTCATATTTATTAATATTTATTGGAAGCTTTAGTCATTGGTAGGTTTGTCCGAGTCTTTAGGTATTTGGTTATTTGATTTCATGGCTGAGAAAGTGTCTTATGTATGATCCTATTTTATAGGAGTTGTGGTTAGTGCTAGGATGAAGATTTTATTTTATAGGAGTTGTAGTTAGTGCTAGGATGAAGCATTCTGATGTAAAGCCTATTTTGGTTCTTATCTCAATATCACCCTTTTTATCAGTGGTATCCGAGCAGAAAACGTGTGAGAGAAAGCAAGAGAGAGAGTTCCCAAACAGTGAGACTCCCCAAAACAGTTCAAAATAGCAGCAGCTATTTTCTCCTCTGACTTTTTTTTTTGTTGGAATCGATGGTTTCAGATTCAAATTTTGTAAAGGCGGCGATCCCACGTTTTGATGGTCACAACTCCTAGCACTAACCACAACTCCTATAAAATAGGATCACACATAAGACACTTTTTAGCCATGAAATCAAATAACCAAATACCTAAAGACTCGGACAAACCTACCAATGACTAGAGCTTCCAATAAATATGAAAAACATTTAAATCTTAACACCCTCCCTTAAACTGAAATCTGTAGAAATCAGTTTGAAAGAAAATCAACCCTCTACAAAGTCCTCCTTTACAGCAGCACGTGAACAAACTCCAAGTAGACCACGTAACTTCACAAATGTAGCCAACTTGAGAGGCTTGGTCTATATATCTGCAACTTGGTCTTCACTTCGACAATAAACAAGTTTGATTTTTCTATCATTGTTGAGATCTCTTAAAAAATAATATTTCACATCGATATGTTTGCTTCTTCCATGTAGCACAGGATTCTTGGAGAGTTTGATTGCTAAGTTGTTGTCACAAAAAACTGTAGTAGCTTCAACTTGCTTGAACTGTAGCTCTTTAAGAATTCTTCTCAACCAGATAGCTTGACAAGCATAAGCTGTTGCAGCAATAAATTCAGCTTCTGTAGTTGACAAGGTGACAATTGGTTGCTTCTTAGAAGACCACGAAACGGCCCCTGTGCCCAACATAAAAACATAGCCCGAAGTGCTCCTTCTATCATCTTGATCTCCTGCATAATCACTGTCGGTACACCCGAACAACTCTAACTTTTCACCCTTCTTGTAGAACAGCCCAAAATCTCTAGTTCCTTGCAAGTAATGAAGGATTCTCTTGGCAGCTAACAAATGCATTTTTGTTGGATTCTCCATATATCTACTTATTAAACTCACAGAATACATTATATCCACATTATGTCCACCTTCTTCTACTTATCAAACTGCCAACAATTTGCTTGTAAAGTGTGTTGTCCACCTTCTTCCCTTCATGATCTTTGTTTAGCTTCAAGCCGAACTCAGTTGGAGTGCTTACAGGATTGCAATCCTTCATCCGAAACCTGTCCAAAATATCTCACACATACTTCTTTTGAGAAATAAAGATCCCATTAGCTGATTGCACTACTTCTATGCCAAGAAAGTAATGCATCATACCAAGGTCAGACATTTCAAATTCAACCATCATAGATTTCTTGAATTCTTTAAACATGACACCATCATTTCCAGTAAATATAAGATCGTCTACATATAAGCAAACAATGAGTAGTTTCCCCTTATCTCCAATTTTAACAAAAAGTGTGTGCTCAAATGGACATTTGTGAAAGCCTTCTTTCAAAAAATAAGCCTCAATGCGACTATACCAAGCTCGTGGAAATAAACCAAGCATAGGCGCAGCTGGTACAGGAAACGATAAAAATCAATACTTTTTATAAGTATGAATTCAAAGGAAGGAAACTAGATTTTTTTTTTATGTCATAGTTATTAACAGAAATAATTGCAATTGTATTCAACAGTGCATCCAAACGCACCCTAGAGCTTTCAAAAATTCTAGAAAAGAAAAGGAGGGCAGTTCTGTAAATACCATGGTGACGACGCCCCTTCTGCCGCGAGAACCTGATAAGGATGGATTGAGCGAAGAGGGGCGGATTTTCTGACCGCCGAAATCGCCTGAAACACTTCCACCGACGAAAGGAGGGATGAAATTGCTAGTAAGAGAAGAAGATGGAAAGGAAATTGCAGAAGGGCTGAGGGCCCTGTTTGGATTTCTAGTTCTCGAAGTCGACGATGAAGATAACGTGCGCGCGTGGAGAGAGAAACCGGAAGGGATGGCGACTTCCATGGCTACAGAAAGAGGCCTCGTATTTCCGACTCTGAGCTCAGAAGACTCTCCCAAATCCTATTCTTTTGGCTAGTCCTAGTGGGCTACCGTGCGCATGGTGCGTTGTACGCATACTGCTATTACCGCAAGGGAAGCTGATTGCGTACTGAGTAAACTCTGTGGGGTCCACCGTGATTTACATATTTTATCTACTCCGTCCATTCATTTTAACATATAATTTTAGGTCTTGATCTAAAAATTTAAATATATCCAAATCTCAAGTGGACCTCACCACCCGAAACAGTGTGAATTGAAATTCTAACGTTGAAAATTTCTTGGGGCCCACGGAAGCTTTGGATCAATCTGATATCTGTGGTTTCCCTTCATCCATGCCTTTGTGATCTTACGAACAGGTTGGATGACTAAAAAAATCACTGTGAACCCTAGAAAGGTTTTAATGATGAAAGTCATTATTCCCACCGTTTCCTGCGGTGATATTGATATTTTGGACTCAAGCACTAAAATGAGCTTGAAAAACGGATGGACGGCGTGGATAACCTACATACATTCACAGTAGGCTCAACTGAGTTTACTCAGTATGATGAAAGCGTTTTGAGTAACTCAGTACGCAATCCGATTTCTCACCCAAGTTGGGCACCGGACGAGTCGACTCGGAAACTCGACTCATCTAACTCGTTCAGAGTCGACTCGACCTGAACCGAGTGGGTGAGTCGATCCGAACCAAGAAAACTCGTATCATCTAAACTCAAACTAAGTCGAGTTCAGGTCACTTAATAACTCGACACAACTTATCCAAAATCTAACTTGGTACTAGCTTGACTTGATCTGAAACCCAATCCATACATATTTTAAAATAATAATAATAATAATAATAATTTAAACTTCATGATTCGAAATGCCATGTAGCTGATGGAGAGGCTGCAATTCCAACAAGTGCACTTAGGTTCTTTGTTGTGATTTCAGCTTGTGGATACCCCTGCACCTAACCCAATTCCTGCTTACTTGACCTGACTTGGTACCTATGACATCTCGGACTCAATCTGGGTTAGTCCAAGCCAGACCCGGACTCAAATCAGGTCAAGCATGCTGTATTTAGTACTGAGTCAGGTCAAGTTTCGGTCAGGTCTATTTCAAAACCGAGTCCATCCGACTTGACTCGATGCGCAGCTATAGACGCAAGCTAGCGGGCTGCGGCAGTAATACTGGACAGATGTGAGGCCCGCATTATGTATTTGCACCATCCAAAACTGTCTATCAGATGGGTTATCTCATAAAACCAATAGGATCCAAAAATAAAGTGGGCCATGGAAAAGGGAATGAGCTGGGAAGAACGTTCGCCCTTGAATTTACCACTTGAGTTCTCACAACAACCTGAATAGTGTCTCGACCGTTCATCTGGACTGGATGAAGGGTCTGAACTGCCTTAATTATATATACACAAAATGGTGGTGCCCTATACTTATCAACAACGAGAATTCTCTCCCAACATATTCCCTGTTATATGGCCCATCTTAGCTTGGGTCGGATTGATTTTTCCGGCATTAGCAGCTTGTGAGAAAGGTGGAGCCCACACGATTGACACATCAAATGTGGGCTCCACGTGATGGGTAGTGAACAATAAAGGGCCCCACATGAAGGGTAATTAATATTAATGGTGGCTCCACATGATGGATGACCTACATCAAGGTGGGCCATATAATGGATGGTCCACATAAAAGGTCAGCCCCTAATGATGGACAGTCCATGATAGGTGGCCCACTTTGAAGGTTTGCCCCACACAATGGACGGTCCACATCAAAGGTGGGCTCCATACGATCAACTACCCCTAGAAACATGCTTATTTGAATGATTTTCTAGATATGTTTATTTCAAATAAGTCTTTTGAATTCTAAAAAAGTTATTTTACCAAACATGATTCTATAAGAGATGCCAAATGTGAGACTGATTCTCAAGTAATTGCATATTTTAGATCGACTGATGTTTAGAGACAACGTTCAAAAACTTATATTTACTCAAACATTCCATTGAGCTTCTAAATCTCCTAAATCTCATGGTGTGTTGCAAAGGCTAATATGGAGCTATAAATGGCATTCCACAAAGATAATGGTGGCAACTATTACACGTTACGAGCTGACGGTTATAATGGGTATTATGGAAAAAATAACAAAAATAACCGGCAACCACTGTTACTGTCCCATAAAGGTTGTAATAGCCTCGTAAAGGCTGCCACGGAAGGCGTAACATGCACATAAGTTAAGCATGTTTGTACATATAGCCATATAGTTGTTAATGGGCTAGGCCTGATGACTTGGCCCGACCCAACACAAAGCCAAATCGAATTAACAGACAATAAGTAAATACAGATAATGCATGTTTTTATATACCCACTAATTAGATTAGACTCTTAAACCCAAGTGTGGTTGTCCCAAGGTCGGGTAGGGATGGTCGAACCTGCTCCAATTATTATTAAATGGGTTTGGTCGGGCATGGGTTAGGTGAACTTTGAGTGGGCAGGTCAGGTCATAGGTAATGGGTCGTGGGTCAGGTTCAGACCATACATCTTGGCCCATTTAATAAATGATCTGGATTGGGCTCAACTTGACTAGGCCAAGCAGGCCCATTGACCCCCACTTGCAATCACTTTGGTAATCCTACTTCACCTATTGAAATATGAATTCTCAGTACCAGCACTCTGCATAACATTTAATAAATTTTTGTTTTTATTTTTAAAATATCATTCCATGTCTAATGTTCAATAAAATTTACAGAAATGTTGAAAAATGAACAAAAATCCAAATCAGATTTCTTTTATATCTATATGCCCCAATCTCCCCATTGTTGGAGAAGGCAGTCCTTATGAAACATGTTTCCAGATGGCATACATGTAACATGTGAGCCATTTGAAAAGTCGCCCAAACAAATTCTGCAATTCCCATCTTTATCATCCTTAACTGTGTTCAAAGCTTGAATATCCTCAATATCTTCATGCCCCCATTCTTCAGGAAGGGAGTCCATACACCCACATGGTATACATCCATTTGAAAACTCCCCCAAACAATTACTGGAAACTCCATCTAGATCTATATCTTCATGATCCGACTGATAAGATTGAAACTCCTCTATATTTTCATGACCCCACTGATAAGCTTGAATCTCTTCTGTATCTTCATGACCACAATGATAAGATTGAATATTCTCTATATTGTCATGACCCCACTGATAAGATTGAATCTCATCTATATCTTCATAACTCCACTGATGATCTTCATGACTCCATTGATTAGATTGAATCTCCTCTGTATCTTCATGACCCCACTGATAAGCTTGAATCTCCTCTGTATCTTCATGACCCCACTGATAAGATTGAATCTCCTCTGTATCTTCATGACCCCACTGATAAGCTTGAGTCTCCTCTGTATCTTCATGACCCCAATGATAAGATTGAATATTCTCTATATTGTCATGACCCCACTGATAAGATTGAATCTCATCTATATCTTCATAACTACACTGATGATCTTCATGACCCCACTGATGAGATTGAATCTCCTCTATATCTTGATGACCCCATTGATGGAGAAGGGGGTACGTATATGTAACATGTGTTACATGAGAAAAATCCTCTGAATAAATACTGTAATCCATGATAATTGAAGGTAAAACAATATTCATGAGCAAGAGAATGAGAAGAGAAAGTAAAAGAGAAATATTGGAGAAGGAGAGTAATTTAGAGAATGAGAAGAGAGAGTAAAAGAGAAATATTGGAGAAGGAGAAAAATTTAGAGAATGAGAAGAGAGAGTAAAAGAGAAATATTGGTGAAGGAGAGTAATTTAGAGAATGGGAAGAGAGAGTAAAAGAGAAATATTGGAGAAGGAGTGTAATTTAGAGAATGAGAAGAGAGAGTAAAAGAGAAATATTGGAGAAGGAGAGTAATTTTGGGAGAGAGATTTTGATTAAGAGTAGGAGACTTGTATTGTTAATTTATAATAGCCAGGACGGACGCGGATTTCCCGCGAAAGCCTTTCGCATGCGGTTCGTGCGCTGGGAACTTAGGTGGGGCCCACTGTGATGTTTGTGAGAAATCCTCCCCGTCCATCCGTTTTTTGAGTTCATTTTAGTACATGTTAGCAAAAACGAACCGTATCCAAAGCTCAAATGAGCCGTACTAAAGGAAAATGTGGTTAGGGAAATTCCTACCGTTGAAAGCTTCCTGGGTTCAACAGTGATATTTAGATGCCATCCATACCGTTAATAACGTCATTCCTATTGTGATGAACTGAAAACAAAAACATTAGCATGAATCAAAACTTCTGTGGCCCCATGAATATTTCAACTGTGGACGTTTAATTATCACGTTTTCGGCTCGCTTGAGCTTTGGATACTGTTAATTTTTATCAACATGTACTAAAATGAACTCACAAAACGGATGGACGGAGAGGATTTTTCACAAACATCACAGTGGGCCCCACCTGGGTTCCCAGGGAGGAACTTCCTGCGAAAGGCTTTCGCAGGAAATCCGCGTCCCTTAACTAGACTCCTTGTTTGACGCGGATTGGTTACTAGCTTGCCTGTCCTCAGATAGGAATGGATAGAACTCTATGACTAATGTGATAGATTGGTTTTATCCCCACCGTCCATCCATTTCTTTCGTATAAGTTCCAAAAATAAGCTGCTCCAAGGCTCCAGTGGACCACACCACCTGAAGCAGCTGTGATAATGACCCCACTATTGAAGCCTTCTTACGGCCCATGATGGTTAACTTACAAACCTAAGGCTACATAGACATGGATGCAAGTAAAACACAAATATCAGCTTGATCCAAAACTTATGTGGCACCAAAAAAGTTTACAATGGGTACGTGTTTAATCCCAACTGTGTGGTCCTCTTGAGCCTTGAAACTACCTAATTTTTGGGTTTTCAATCTAAAATGATAAGGTAAAATGAATGGACGGTGTGGATAAAATCCATACATCACGGTGCCCCCTCATAGGCCATAGCTACTGTCCGTTACTACCGAGGGACGGGCGGGGTACTACCCAATCCGCGTCCCTCTCAAGCTCGGATGGTTTGTGCCCCGTTCAATAGGTTAGGTAGACCCAAAACTCAGGTGGACCACACCAAAAGAGACCATGGAAAACATTACTGGAGTTGACCATGATTTTTATATGCCATCCAAACCGTTCATACGGTTGTTACCGCTCAGATAAACTGTTGGCACAAATATCATTCTGATATAAAATTTCTGTGGCCCTCACAAAGTTTCCAATTGTAGGCGTCCAATCCCCACTGTTTCTTGTGGTATGTCCCACATAAGTTTTGTGTCTGCTTAATTTTAGAAAACTTTTCGATTATGGTGTTGTAAAACTGATGAATGGAGTGGATTTATAATGGGCATCTCTACGCTTCCTTCTTTCTCCATGAGGCTACCTACTACGCCTACAATATAAAAAGCTCAGGTACTTAGAAATCGGAGTACATTCAAAGAATCATTCTAATCCAGAACTTAGGTTGGATACGCAGCAGGAATTAGTATCCAATAATACCTGATATATATGTGTGTGTGCATGTTATGGTCCACCTGTGTTTTTGAATGGCCGAGTTTTAGTGTGTCCCCTCATCCGAGCAGTTCCTAATGTCCCCATTGTTCCCTTTAGTGTGGTCCACCTGAGCTATGGATCAAGCTGGATTTTGATAACCAAATTAAAATTTTGGAGGTTGATCTATTGGACAGATTGGATGGCGTTTATGCATCAATGCCCGCCAAAGACAGCTCGAACTTAGGGCCTGTTTGGGTTGACATATTCCAATTGATTCCTAAATTCTCCCATCATTCCCCATGGTTCATCGATATTATAACTGAGGAGATTGTATTGCTGAACATAGGCCTAGGGCCTCTACATTATTTTCAATCATGTGGTCGACCTGAATCACTAATGGAGCTGATTTTTGAGCCCTTGGCCTAACATGAGGTGAAGCATACGGAATTCAAGTAGATTTCACCGAAACATAATGGTGAGGCCCACCCATGCTACCAACACCTTTGCTCACACAGCCAACCCCAGCTTCTGTTAAGAAATTTAAAGGAAAGTACTCCAATGATAGTTACTTAAATCTACTAAGATGCCTGAGTGTAAGTTATATATTTAAGTAGTTAATTTTTTGTAAAATCCCCTTTAAATTTTCAAAAGGTGGTGGTGAAATGTCCCTCTCCTACGTAGAACTATGTAAAACTATCCAAACCATCTAAACTGTGGGTTCAATTGTGGATGGAGCGTATCTATGAAATCAGACAGATCCGGCAATCCTAGCCATTCAATTATTGTCTATTGAATGGATAGTATAAAGGAAAATAGTGATCATCCAAATTCGATAGTTTACTTGACCCATAGAAATGCATGTCCACTCATCAAGTGGGTTGCAACGAAACAAGTGCATGGATCAGAACTGGTTGATCTTTTGCTGACCTGTGGCACAACTGATAATAAGAGCTGCCAGATTTTTTCCAACAGGGACTGGACACGACAGGACCACCACGATAGATGGCATGATGTCTACAAAAGTGTAACGATCACTGTTTGAACCGTTCGGATTTTGGGTGTCGGGCTCAACCCAAACCTGAAGGTCTGCACGTCAACCATATCTGCAACTTGGATTCAGGTCAAACCGAACCCAAGTCACCCAATCCAAGATGGGGTCCATAGCTGCAACTTGGGTTTAGGTCAAACTGAACCCAACTGACCCAATCTGAGTTCGGGTTAGTTGGCTCGAGTTGTCAAGGCCCTCGGTTTGGGCTTTGGTTGAGCAAATTCGGGTCAGATTAGGCCTGATTGGGAATAATCACATTTATGTGGGTGGGTCAGTTCAAAATGGGTCGAGAAAGTATAGACCACTTGGGTTCGAGTTCGGGTTGGAATTGGGGTCAGGTTGGGGGGCAGCTTGGATCCTCTTGAGGTCAGGTTGGGTTGACCCTCAACCCGAGCCGACCCACCCAAGCTACAACACTCCATAACATGAACTCTAGATTTGTGCCTGGTTGTATTCCATCGTGCAACCCCATAGTATACAGTCATTTCTTCTGTTTCCCTTTTTAGGAAGTGAATTTCCCATGTCCCTATCTATTCCGTGCACAATCTGGCCTGCTTATATGGTGGATCCCGCCTTGGATGTACCACTGTTAAATGCTGCAATTGGGTGATCCTACCTTTCTAGCTTTTTCTTCTTTGCTGATCATCAGCTCCATTTGACAGTTTTCTCGACAGGCTGCTCGAGCAGCTGCCCCACAGGGTGGACTTCTTGTGTACTCCGAGCGGTGCAACTTCACACCATTATCCATCAGTGGAAAGGCCCACCTGACAGAAGGTTCCCATCACAGTGGTTGTGTTTTGCTGAAGGGTCATGTCCAAATATCTCAGTTGAATACTGGCAAGCAAGGAGGAAAGAAAAACAATCAATGAAAGAAATGAAATCCTCAAATCTCCTTTCCTTTCAGGTCTATGACCATATTGGTTACATTGTGGAATGAAAAAAATAAAATAAATCAACTGGTGGCAATATCCAGCTATTTGTTTTGATTAATAGAAAAAAGTTCCATGCCACCCTAATAAATTGCATATGGGTATGAAGAAAAATTAAGGAATTTGATTCGGATCTTGAGTTCTTGTCACCATAGCAAAAAGGCGATGGGCAAGAGATTTTATAGTCCAGGGATTGATTCGAGGTTGTACTTCTCAGGTGCTGCCGAAGCTTCATTCTCATGGTTCCCTTGTAACTTGGGCTTGTCCAAGGAGTTGAGAGTCTGTAGGTAGGAATAGGATGCATTCCGGTTGGAGGATGGGCCCGGATTGCTTATCCTGCTTGCCAGGAACCGCCGGATCAATCCCCGGAGGAATGGAGCCATGGTGTCTGGTTCATGTTCCAAGTAATACATGATTCCTCCCATGCATAGACAAAAGAGAGCCACCTGCAATAATGTTGAAGCGAAATCAGATTCAGCAGCAATTTCAGGCTTCGGTAGTGGTTGTGGTTTAGGGCCTGTTTGGACTTTGGACGCAGCTCCCATTAAATCAGATAGTAAGGCAAGCAATAAATAGGACTGACTCATGCGCCAACAACCCAACCCACTTGAAACCCAGGCATGGAGTCAGTTGATCAGATTCAGAGTCAGGCTCTGGTCGGAAAACATTGTAGACTTTAACTAGCACTTTCTATCAGCAATATACAGTACTCGTATATAAATAAATAACAGCATTGAGCAATTTCAATAATTTTTCTTTTCCTCTCAAAAAAAATCATGAATTTCTTTTCTAAATGGGTCAGTTGGACTGGACCAGGTTGGATTTCAGAATCTGCTCTCAGGTTGGGCCTGGTCATCTCATCTTGGATCATGGGTCAGGCTCAGGCTCAGGCCAGGATGCCAGGCCAGTTTAGCAAATTGATTGGGCTAGGGCAGAGCCTAACCTGACCCAAACCTGACTCAGTTCCACCCCTAAATGATATTTAACTTGGAACTAACTACTTTCCCTTCCTCCTCCTGAAGCACGGTCAATCCATTTGCGAAAGATTATCACAAGACAATGTTTAGCTTGAGATGAGTCATTTTCTTGCGATATGTGAACTCACACACTCCCTGCATTTTGTTTTATTTTCATCTTATTTATATTTTGTCAAGTATTTTAAAAACGCATCGGTTGGCATAGTTATTTATCACATTCTCGTCTTTCATATAAAGGCCCAAGAACCTACTACATTCAAAATACCCCTCCCACAGCAGCGGCAGATTAGTGCTGCAGTTCTCCTTGATCTTTCAAGAAAAACAATCAATTGTTTGTAAGATGAAAAGTTTGATATTGTTTCATGCTTTCCCTTAAGACTAAGATTGTCTTGAATCGTGATAAACATTGACAAAGTGACAAGGATCAAAATTAGGAGACCATTACTTCTGGGCCAAACATCTCACTGACAGACTTTATCTAAAACGGGGCCAAACATTTCACTGACAGGCTTTATCTCGCATGGGTATTGGGTTGTGATGTGCATTCCAATATGTGAGAGCATCATAAATATGTAGTTTATCCTCAACCTGATGTGTTGCATTACATTACATGTTCCTTCTTTACATGTTCCTTCTCTTTCAGCTCCTTTTTTTTCATCTCTTCCTTGATAAAAATTTCATACAAACAGTTTTTTTGTCAACCATACAAGGATGCCCCCTAAGTAACTTGGAAGGTTCCATTTAAAGAAACAAAAAATGTCATGTGGGATCGAGGTGTTCAAAAACGGTTACGTATATGCCGTAACGGCCGATACGTAACAGTAATGGCCGTGACCGTTACACGTTACAGGGTCGTAATAGCCACCCCCTCAATTTCGTACCCATAACAGTTAGAAAACGGCTCTCTTTTTTCTTTTTCTTTTTAAGCTCCGATTTTTCACATTTGTTGATACTTTTCTCTTCCAAATTCTTCATAAACCATTCTATTGCAAATTCTGACCACCCTTAGCTTGAAATTAAGGAACAAAACAAGTTATATTAAGGATTTTCTTGATTCGAAGCTCCGTGGCCCGTGGGCCATTTTCCGAAAATTCTTCAAAAATAGGTATTTATACTCTTTTTTTTTCTATGTATTGTTGTTTTAATGGTAGAATATGATGCGTTAATCATAGTAAAACATTTTAATGTTCATTTAACAGATTATGGTATATATATATATATATTCTATTTTCGCACTATTTTCGGCCAATTTTTAAAAAATACGAAAAAATCATTTTTTATTCAATGTATTGTTATTTTAATGGTAGAATATTATGTGTTAATCATAGTAGAGCATATTAATGTTCATTTAACAGATTATTCTAGTGATTTTATTTTTAAATTTTTTTTCTATTTTCGGACTATTTTCAACCAATTTTTAAAAATTACAAAAAATCTTTTTTTTTTCAATGCATTGTTGTTTTAATGGTAGAATATGATGTGCTAATCATAGTAGAACATATTAATGTTCATTTAACACATTATGGTAGTAATTTTATATGTTATATTTTATTTTTTTTCTATTTTCGGAATATTTTCGACCATTTTTTTAAAAATACGAAAAATCATTTTTTATTCAATGTATTGTTGTTTTAATGATGGAATATTATGTGTTAATCATAGTAGAACATATTAATGTTCATTTAACAGATTATTCTAGTGATTTTGTATTTTTTTTATTTTTTTTCTATTTTCGGCCAATTTTTAAAAATTACGAAAAATCATTTTTTATTCAATGTATTGTTGTTTTAATGGTGGAATATGATGTGTTAATCATAGTAGAATATATTAATGTTCATTTATGTTGGTTATACTGAGCCTGTTCCATCACATTCATGTTGGAGTAGTCCTCCCGATCCGTATCCATATGATTATAGATATCCATATCCAAATCCAAGTTACTTATCACAGACACACTCCCAATCTCAAGATTCCTAATAACCTGAGTACGAGTACCAGCACGGCTATTTGACGGACACTGGTGGAAATCCTTACTCGGGGTTGAAGTCATTAGTATGAGTACCAATACGGCTATTCGACAGGTACTGGTGGATATCCTTACTCGGGGTTGAAGTCGTTGCCTAGTCAGGATCAATCATCCTCTGGTTTTGTTGACCTGGTATTTCCTTCTGGCACTAGATATTATGTATATGCATCACCTCCACCTATTGGACAGCCGCATCCTGATGATGATGATGAAGATGACGATGATGTGGAGGTCGAGCAATCACAAAAAAACAGATTTTCATTTTGGTGGTGACTTGTGAATTTTATTATGGTAATTGTAAGTATATATTTGTATTAAGGTAAGTATTGTTGTATACCCATTAGTCCATTACCCACACATTCACCAAGCAAGCACACACTTGACACTGCCAAACTTGTATTTAAAAAAACTCCCCTCCACCTATTGGACAGCCGCATCCTGATGATGATGATGAAGATGACGATGATGTGGAGGTCGAGCAATCGCAAAAAAACAAATTTTCATTTTGGTGGCGACTTGTGAATTTTATTATGGTAATTGTAAGTATATATTTGTATTAAGGTAAGTATTGTTGTATACCCATTAGTCCATTACCCACACATTCACCAAGCAAGCACACACTTGACACTGCCAAACTTGTATTTAAAATAACTCCCCTAACAACCAATCAAGTAATCCTTAATCAAGTTGCAGGGGAGTATATCAGACACTACTAATTTTATTTTTTATATATTCTTGACTTGAGGGTGACTGACAAGACAAGAATCATAGCCATGGGATAGGAGGAGAAGTCTCTGACATGTTGAAGAATGAAGACTTTAAAATAGAATGAACATCATTATTTATGCAAGTCTGGACTCCAGTCTAGAGACCTCACTCCTCAGGTATGTTAATAACTTAATATAGAATAAATTATGAAAAATAATTACAAACACCTACACATGTAAGATATTTTATATTACATTCATTCTAGTATATCTATCATTGATATTCGACAGTTAGAAAATTAAATATATGAATTTTGCAGTCAAATCCAGGTTGTCTGGTTCATAAATTCATCAGACAGTCCGATACTACTTCTCACCAAAGAGTGGATCGTTACACCACCATAAACATGTTCCAAATTATAAATGAATGCATATTTAGAATATTACAGATTTAATGGATATTTTTCCATAATTTTTTACCAAAAAAAAAAAAAAAAAGCACCGTTACAGGACCCGTATTGGCCGATACGGGGCATATCCGTATCGGTAACGGTGGGCACCATTACGCCCACCGATACCGCAACGGAACACCATGTGTGGGATACACGTGCATGGTATTGGTAACGCAAGCATGGCCACTACTAAAATCTCTATTGACAGAATTTCTTGTTCTCTAACATTGTTAATATAGTATGTTTAAAACCCAACCCAAACAGCTATGCAATGATGATGGCAATGACGATTTAGTTTCAACTTTTTCTACAGGCCTTTTTCTGTTCCTCTAGGTTCAGTTTTATGAGCTGAATAATGTCTTTCATTTTCACAAATAACTATACAGAGTCATGTTTTCCCGGATGTCCATGCCATGCAATGTCCATGTTACATGTGTCTGTGACAAAAGGATGACTACCACAGATAGCTTGAGGCTGAGATCCTAGCTTACTTCCTAAACACAAGATGGCATCGGTTCAGTTCATTCAATTGCCAAGCACAGAAAGGATCCTACTAAAAGAGAAGCAAGAAAGACTACAGATAAGAAGGCAGTAAATGTTACCTCAGCATTCTTTATATTTGGAAGCAGATGGCGATTTATTAAGATATACCACAGTGAATCTCCAGCACGGGGAAGAACATATAGAGCCAATTCTGCCCGTCTTGGTTTCTTCTCAAGTAGTACTGAAAGGGCAGCAATTCCACCCGCAAACCAGTACACAAGTTTGTGGTCCTCCGTTGCCACTTTTCTGTGCAAACATATGACACCCTTGCATCATCCAGAAAATCAATGTCAGGAACACAGGACCATACAGAAGGAGATGGAGAAGATGAATAAGGGTATAGAGAAAGGGGGGGAAAAGGAACAAAAGACAGAAAGAAAGAAAGAGGGGGGTTGAATTACCTGAAAGATTCCAACAAAAGCAGACAAGAACGTTGTTGAGCGAACAGCACCTTTAACGGCAAGCCAGCAGGTACGAGCAGGAGATTGCATGAACTAGAAGGAATCATGTTCATTAGATAATCTGTTTTCACTTGTCAGTTGTTAAGTACTCCAAAAATCATTTGAAACAAAACACTATCATTTTACCCTAGCAGGCCAGTTTTGTTGCCTAAAACAGAACCAGAGGGAATCATCTCCATAAAGAATCAAATGTCACAGGTTAAGCATAACTGAAAAGCATTTGAAATTAACCAATATCCTTTCACAATACTCCAGCAACCAGAAGTGGAAATAACAGAAACAAGTTAGCCGCGCTGTGTGGTGCAAGTAGAGGAGTCAGGCTGTGGGATCAGGAGATGGTGCTGGAAATTTATTCTGAAGGGGGGGATATCATACATACAAATAGTAGAAATAGGCTAGCAAACTTACAATCTAATCATGAGAGTGAGTTATAGAAAATGAAACATGCTTTCACATTAATGGGACAATTTCGGTAATTGTAGTTATGACTGTCAATTTGAAATTTGATGAAGATACTATAATACCGGGTCATGTCTGCAATCCAATGGGCAGTAACCAACTTGGTACTTAATGGAATGGATAAGTAAATTAGGCTGCAGAATTTGTAATCCAAAATGGACATTTCCAGAGTGAAGGGTATAAAAACTACTGAATAACTAAGTAATAAAGTATTCTAATATATTTATAGTATTGAATATATTATAAAATATCTAGCTGAACTTCGGGTCACTATTAGGTTTATTGAGGTTGTATTATACATAACCAACAGTTGTTTCTTTTTCTATTTCTTTTTTCTTTTTCTTTTTTTCACCAGTGAATTAGTTTTAAAAAAATTATATAAAAATTAGTAAAATGAGTTGTAGTATGCATTAATAATGATGCATGCTCTTAATAAACTTATAGTTGAGTCCTGCAGATCACATGACAAGGATCCAGGTTGGCACCAACCCCACTCAGTGGCCAAATGCAAGCTCCGAACCCCCTCAAGATGACCCCTTCAGCCAGGATCCTTAAGTTCTGCATCCTCAACAAGTCTGCTCACAAAAATATGGCAATCTTCGACCTCAAGAGTTGTTGCCTTGGCTTAATTTGGCGCTTTGGACATAATCCTCAGTTCCTACATGCTTGTGCAATTGTTGGAAGGTCCTATGCATATTTGCCAACTGTGGAAGCATGTCCACTTGCAAGCACTTTCACCTTCCATGAGCATCTCTTTGATGCACTTTTGCCCTAGTAGACTCTACTTTCCTTGTCTCTAGGTCTTTGTAGTCTTGTCTATTTAGGCAGTCACTTGGTGACTCCCACTCCTACGTCGTTGGGTGACTCCTTTGGTTGCAACAAAACTGGCACAACTCGAATGAAACCAAGATGTACCAAACGAAATTTTAAACATGCAAGCAGCAGTCCCTCACTTATATAAGGGCCTGCATCACTGCCTTAAACAACTCCCATTCCTATTGCTAATTGAAGCATTTGCTAAAACCTAGCCTAAGTAGAAAGGATTATCCGTGAGCATTCGTTCAGTGCACTTTTGCATTTCCCCGACTCTATTGGTCTTGGTAGAATCCTCTATTTAAGACTGCAAGTGACTGGCCACCCTTGCCATCTAGTAGTTTTCCTCCAAACTTTTGGGCCAAAGCATGCCTCTGCCCCTGCAGCCGACCCAGTTTAGCTAGGATAGTAGAAACTGCAGACCCAGCCTTGTACAAAAAGACATCCCCTGAACAGCTTGTTTGCGACTAAGTCAATACAAGTGTAACTTTCAACTCACTATTGTGTCCTTGCGTAGATAGTCTAACCAGCACCAACATCCGAGCACCCTTACAATTTAGCATCACACAGCCACCACAGAAACTTCACGGTGCAATCAGCTTTAAAGCTTTTGACAGCCCATCGGAAAAAAAAAAAAAAAAAAAAAGTGTGGCTTTATGTTATTTCTTCCAGTCAAATTGACTTCCAATTCCCCATCCACATTGGCTTCTGAATTCCATAGTGAACATTAAAATAAAAGGGCGGGCATCATAACCGTATCATACAATCAATAACACTCTATGGCCACAAACTCTCCAAACAAAAGCACTTAATGGAACACAAGAATGAAGGTATTCCAACTTGAGTAACAAGTTTTGGTAGGCAGGTGTCCTGAAAGATGAAACTGAGTAGATGACTTCTTTTCCTGGCCTTGTAGGCAGCTGGGGCCAATCACTGCGAGCATCATCAACTCAGTGAGGATTCACATATTTTCTCCACTGTCTTTTTTCAAAAACTATTGTCAGAGATGTTCAGACTGGCATTCAACGGGTTTCAACAATCTGTCAGGACCATGGAGACTTGCTTCATGCATTCGAGGGATCAAATCTTTTCTAGCTATCCTGGGTCATGTTTTCTCCATTGTCCGAGGATTGCCAATGAGGTGGCCAATTGACTCACTAACGAGGGATCTACTCCAGAAAGTTCATCATCGAAGGAGATGATCAGGGTTTCAACTACTAACTCAGGCCATGGAGACTCGCCTTGCATTGAAGGCATCAAATCTTTTGTAGCTATCTCAGGTCATGTTTACCCAATGTTCCAAGGGTTCTCAATGAGGTGACCAATCAACTCGATAATGAGGGAGCAATGAGAAGGTCACTTGCTACTGGCTCCCAGATGTATGATTCTTGTAGTGTTGTTTTTCTTGTGCTTCATTAGTATTCTTGTTGTTGTTCTGGAAAAAAAAAAAAAGACTGGTAATCCAAGGATCCAGAACACTGCATATTTCACAATCCACATATGAAAGCTAAAGAGTGTCCATGGAACAGCAATCAACAGCCTCAGCATAACAGACGAAATATGGAAAACTAGGAATGAGACAACATGATAGATTAAATAAATAAATAAGAAGGCAGCTTCAGTAGCTATCTCACTCTCTAATCAGTGGACTCAAGAAGGCATACAAGAAGGATTTGCAGTCAAGAAATGTTTGAATACAGGACAAAGAAGCTTAATTTCTTTTCTCAATCCAATATAGAGAGTTAGAGACATAAAAGATGCAAATTCCTGAACTAACCAACAAACCGAAGCACAGATGTGGGATACCTTTTGTAGATGGAGCACGACAAATGGTACAAATGTTAATGAGAAATATAGTGGAAATGTTTTCCTGAAAGTTGCTGATGCTGCAGTAGAATTGTGAGCCAAACATGACGTTGTATCCGGATGAATTATAGAACATGGAATGATGGAAGGATATTCCATCAAGTTGACAGAACTGGACCCCTTTCTCTTTGTTAAGTAAACAGAAAGAGCAGCAACATCTACAGGACCACCTCTACAGCTATCCCTGACAGCCTTGTATACAGGTTCCGCAACTGGTCCTGTCTTTAAGATAAAATCTTGATATGATTTCGGCAAGCTTTCAGGTCGCATTACAAAGGCATACATGACCTGAAATGAGAAAATTCAACAAATTACAGAATTACTAAAATTGTTTTCACAATTACAGTTTATTTATGAACTGTATTAGTGAAGAACCCTTTTAACATGATCAAAGATATGGAAAAATAAGGAACACATTGTGGTTTCAATTAAATAAATTGCCATAAAGAAGAAACCATTTAGCAGCTTCTTGTATGACTTCAAGAAAACAGGAGTTACTTATCAGTTTAAGTGAAACATTCAGAAAAATTGGAAACTGGAAAGGTGGTGAAATTCACTTAAGTAAGCACTCATCAAGAAGAAGAAACAAAAGATGTTATATAACCACTTGTTATTTAACTTGAAGAAATGAAGAGATGACCTCCAATTCCAAGTAAAACATTCGGTAACAACAATAGCTAGTACGAGTACAATAACCAAACTATTTGACTTTGAATTGTTTGCTGAGAAGAACATTTGAGGTCTGCAGAGCCCAAAATTGTGATTTGGTCCTTCTGGTCCAAAAAAATCGATTATAGATATTTGCCTGAATTCTTTCGTAAAGGAAAGGAGAAAACTAGCGCAAAAGAGTAACCACCAAGGCACTTTCTTTCCGCTTTTCAGAAAAAATAAAAAGAAAACAAAAGTAAATCATGGTAGATGAAGGAAAAGAAAGAAAGTAAAAAAGGGGGGAAAAAAAAAAGGAACATAACAAGGGTTGCAAGTAGTGTAGGAACTTTCCCAGGTTTCTCTTTTTTCAGGAGCTTCATGGGTACACAATTTCCAGTGAGGGAGCAGTTGTAAACTATTGAGTACAATCAATAACGGATCATGCAGTTTCCTGTTGTCTTAGGTTTGCCCTAGGAGTCATTTAACTGTATATGAATATGAGGGGACAGATAAAAGCACAAATATGCACATGCAGGCATACAGAAGCATCAAAGAAGGGACAACTGATAAGAAAACAAAAATCGTAGCCAATGAATGGATTGCTCCAGAAGTTCACAAACTACCATATGAAATAGATCATCATCGGCTAAGCCTAATCCCAACTATTGGGGTACCATATGAAATGGATGACTACCATTTATTTATTATAGTAGTACAAATGTTATGTTCCTTTGAAATGGAAGGATATTTGTAAAGATAAAATGAATAGGTAAATACTATGCCGTGTAGCAGTGCAAAGCATCATAACGAAATTGAGTTCAAGAAAACAACCAAACTCGTAAATGAACAACATTTGATCCACGCACAGCAAGAAAGACTGGCTTTCACAAATCCGTAATTCAGTATGAAGCTAAAGACTGGCTTTGACAAATCCATAATTCAGTACGAAGCTTTGGGTCACCTGGCTACATGCTAGAGCAAATAGTAAAGAATCTCCATGTCTCCAATGGCTTCCCCAAAGGTGAAACTTATTCTTTGACTTTGCAGAATTATAAGCACACTGCATCAAGTGTTAGAACTTAGAACAGAAGCCCAAGAAGAAGTTAAAAAAAAAAAAAAGAGTCAAACTTATATCGTTATGTATCGAAAGACGGAATAACACAGTCAACATAATCTCAGAACTTTCCATGTACCTGTGCAAGCCTAGCTAAGAGATACAAAGCAAGAGTGCGCCTCCGGCTCGAATCATCTAAAGCTAAAATGGACAATCCTGCAAGCGAACCTGCTAGAATTCTGCTCCATCATGCCCTTTAACTAAGTTATGAATATGGAAGAGGAATTGTGCATCAATAGAAACTGTTGCAAAGCATCAATGGAAATGATGGATGTGTGAACTTACGCATTCATAGGAGTCTCCTTCTTTCTCAACTTCCTCAGCAAACATCGAAGGGCATGATATGATCCAGTAAACCCACCAAAAAGTAACCCAACGCGACATGCTTCTTCTCTCACTATCAAATCTTTCTCTGACACAAGTTGCTGCATAAGGGGACCAAATGCTTATGATATCAATACAGAATCTGCATGCTTTTATTATAAAAACAATAGTCTTAAGCTAGGAATAAGAATTGCAGACATAGCATTACATTGAAAGAAATACAAGTCCTAACCAATTTACATGGAACTTGAGGCAGCAGCACCAATAGAAGAAACCGAAAGGAAGAAAAATGTCACCGAAATCGGCAGGCCTCCAACTCAATCCAATCAAATTTTAAAATTAAGGAAATTTGATAATACTTAGATCACCTTTCCTCGAGGAAAAGTGGACATGTGAAGTACTTTCACTAGACTGCTCTTTTTTTTATTGGCGAAAAAAATTAACTTAACTGTTATTGGCCACAAGAGGTGTTATCGAAAATTAAGTGGTGAGTATGCGTCATACTCTTCACATGCAGAGATTATTTATTGTTTTTGAAATTAGACATCTCTCCACCAAATAAACTTGTATACAGATCAGACTAAATCGCCTTTAGACTGCCACTATTGTGCTAGCTTGGAAAGAACAGCTATGAAGCCCAGCTCCTAGGGAGATGTTAAAATGTGGATAATTCTCATCACGCCTTTCTATTGGCTTTGAGGTATTTTGGAATGCCTCCTGGTATTTTCCTTGAAGAGACAGTGTGGAGTACCAATCCTTGAAACCCTATGCTCAATGTCCAACCATCATAGTTGCCAAAAGGATAAGCTAAATCCTAATGAAGATCTTGGAAGCTTGAATGGATGTGCTATTGAACTCCAAAACTTAGATAGATCATTTCGGCTGTTTTTTCTTTTCTTTCTTTTCTCTGAAAGATCATTCTGGCAGTTACCGAATGACTTTGGAAAAGAAAATAGTCGTTGCAATACACAATTATATTATCTTAATTCATAGTCTCCTCTCTTCTTTTTAAGCTAAAAAATGTCACAACCGACGTATTAAGAACTTCATCAATGGTACAACCCAATTGTCGAGTCAATGAGATCTCGACACCCGAATCATAAAGAAATGGATAAGAGTACACCCAGAAGAATATTAGAGTAGAGAGGAGAGAGAACTTTATTGATATCAAACTTCTTCTCTTGCAATGCTAAAGAAAAAACTCACAATTAGAAAATTTTGGAATGCCTACCTACTACACCACCTCCCCCTTTTGTAGACACTAAATGAATCTTCAATGAGAATCCCTCCAACAATGAGCTTGATTTCAAATCAAATGTAATTGTTTTCAAATCAATGTAATCTACCTAAGCTGGTATAAGCTTAAATACTAGTAAAAGCAAATCTTGGAAATAATCCTCCAAATCTTCAATCACATCTTCAAATTAGCCCCTATATCTTCAATCACATCTCCCCATATCTTCAATCCGATCTTTAAATCAATCGTCATATTTTTCACAAATAGTAAATTGCAAATCTTGATATTTAGGCCTCACAACTATGAATAAACATTCCAAAATAATACATGTTGGGCCCTGTGGTGGGTCGTGTGCCTGCATCTAGGGGTGTACACGAACCGAGCTAGCTCGGTTAGCTCGCTCGACTCGACTCGAAAAAGCTCGATTCGACTCGGTTCAAAGTTCAGTTTGAGCCGAGTCGAGCTGATTTTTTTAGCTCGAAAATGAGTTCGAGCAGGCCCGAGCTCGACTCGACTCGGATCGAACCCAGCTCAAATTGAACTCGAATCGAACCAGTTTGGTGACTCGGTTACTTTGCCATTGATATTGTTCACCAAGTGTTTGATAAAATGACTCAACGAAGTATGGTTGGTGGCAAGGAAGGTATGTACATGAAACAAATACCATTTTTTTCTTGGTTTTTCTTGGTTTTTATGTTGCTTAGAAGGTGTTTGATAAAATACCTGTAAAACCATTGCTTCTGTTTCATATTCAAATGGATTTTGAAGGTGCAGTCCAGGTGTTTGTGGAAATGCCTCAATGGCGAACTCGGCTCAATCTTGGCTCAAACTCAACCCGAGCTGCTAACCAAACCGAGCCGAGTTGGGCGGTCAGGCTCGAGGACCGAGCAGAGCCGAGTTCAAGCTGAGATCAGCCAGTGGCCGAGCCGAGTCGAGCTAAGGCCAGCTCGACTCGGTTCAGCTCGATGTACACCCCTACCTGCATCAATTCTCTCCAGCTTCAAAAGAATTTGTCCTCGAGTAAGATACCAATCTTAACCTTTGCGCTGGTACTACCTCTACAACAAATCTTCTTCTTCTTTGGTGGAAGCTGGTGGTGTAACCCTACGCGTCGGCTCGGTACAACCTTTGTTGGACTCAATTGTAAATGATGTCTCTTTTGCTTGCGCTTTTGTGAGTGCCAACTTATTTGTTGTAACTCAAAAGTTCTTCATGGATCTTGTAACATTTGCCCCGTTTTTCGTGGCATTGTCATCTTTTGCAAAGGTGCTTTAATTTTAGGGTTGAGACCAATTAGCATGTCTATAAATGTGATTAAAACTATCAGTAGATCCCCCAATTGATACATTAGTGAATTCAAGAATAGGACCAATATTAATGCATCGATCACTTCATATGCCAA
The DNA here is from genome assembly GCA_021015155.1 of Magnolia officinalis. Taxonomy (NCBI): domain Eukaryota; kingdom Viridiplantae; phylum Streptophyta; class Magnoliopsida; order Magnoliales; family Magnoliaceae; genus Magnolia; species Magnolia officinalis. The sequence continues at coordinate 129,501,074 of JAJHSJ010000001.1, read as the reverse complement.
ATTAGGGGTGCACATTGAGTCAAATTGAGTCAGCCTCAGCTCGACTCGGCTCGGCCACTAGCTGACCTCAGCTCAAACTCGGCTCGGCTCGGTCCTCGAGCCTGACTAGCCAGCTCAGCTCGATTCGGTCAGCAGCTCAGGCCAATTCAAGCCGAGTTCGCCATTGCGGCATTTTCACAAACACCTGAACTGCACCTTCAAAATCTCACTGTATTTGAGACAGCAGCAATGGTTTTACAGGTATTTTATCAAACACCTTCTAAGCAACATAAAAATCAAGAAAAAAAAGTGTGTTGGTTTCATATACATACCTTCCTTGCCACCAGCCACTCTCCTTTGAGTCATTTCATCAAACACTTGGTGAGCAACATCAATATCAAAGTAACCGAGTCACCGAACTGGTTTGATCCGAGTTCGATCGAGTTGGGTTCGATCCGAGTCGAGTCGAGCTGGGGCCAGCTCGAACTCATTTTCGAGCTCAAAAAATCAGCTTGACTCGGCTCGAACTCAGCTTCGAACCAAGTCGAATCGAGCTTTTTCGAGTTGAGTCGAGCGAGCTAACCAAGCTTTTTCGAGTCGAGTCGAGCGAGCTAGCCGAGCGTGCTCGGTTCGTATACACCTCTATGTCAAGTGGTCCTTTGACTATGTGGATCTCTTTGTTGTTTCTAGAATTTCTACCTCAATTCTGAGTTTTATGTCACGCTCCAACAATCGGAGGATCTAATGAGATCTCGACTTCGAATCAAATATTAGAGTAGAGAGGGAAAGAACTTTATTGATATCAAACTTCTTCTTTTACAATACTAAAGAAAAAACTCACACTAAATCCATGCCTCCTACATCACCTCCCCTTTTATAGACCCTAAATGAATCTTCACTAGGAATCCCCCCAACTAAGAGCTTGATTTCAAATTTAACATAATTGTTTTCAAATCAATCTAATCTACCTAAGATGGTATAAGCTTAAATACTAGTAAAAGAAAATCTTGGAAATAATCCTCCAAATCTTCAATCACATCTTCAAATTAGCCCTATATCTTTCAATCACACCTCCCTATATCTTCAATCCCATCTTTAAATCAGCCCCCACATCTTTTCACAAATAAAAAACTACAAATCTGATATTTAAGCCTCAAATCTATAAATAAACAGTTCGAAATCAACACAAGTTGGGTCCTATGGTGGGTCGTGGGCTTCATCAATCAAGATTCCTAAGGGCTTGTTTGGCATCATGGAATCGGAGGGATCTGTAGGGATTTGCCTTCTTCTTCTTCTGTTTTGTCATTTTGGTAGCAAGGAATTGGAGGGATCTGGATTTGAGAGGAATTTAAATCCTCCAAAAGAGCTCGTTTTGAACTCCCACCTCAAAGCTGTGATTTCAACCCCACTCAATTCTGAACAGACTAAAAACCACTAGATTCCACAGAATCTCAAACCCACCAAAAGAGACCTAAACTTTCCCACAACCCACGCGTGGGCCACAATTACTGTATCTTCATATTTAAGTAATCATCATGAGAAAACCAGTATCAATGAAACTTGGTCATTCAATCCATACGGGTGAATTCCACTAAACATAACAGATATTTCAAGCAGCACAAAAGGCAACAAAAGTCGTTCCCATTTCACTCTTCCGAGACCAATCAACAACACAGGATACTCCCAGTTACAATGCAACCAGAAAACAATCCAATTCAGCTCAAGACTCTAATCTCACGACAGCAATAGAAAATACATGAAGAAATGTCTAAAAATTCTGCCATTTTCCATTCTCCATATAAAAATCAAACACATCCATAATCAATGAAAGTCAGGACAATATCGGAACCCAATCCGGACATTATCAGCGGAATGAAAAGAAATCTAAGCAAATGAGAGAGAGAGGAACCTTGAGATCAAGGAGGGAAGCATAGGACTGGCGACGGGCGAGCTTGAAGGCGCGGAGGAGGATTCCGATGCCTACACGGACTCCATAGGAGAGGAGGAAGCTCTGGCAAAGGTTGCCGATGGCATTGGCGACGCACGACTCGTCAGCATGCTCGCAAGGCGGGTGACGGCCGCGGGCATGCCGCTGCCGGCGCTGCAGCTCCTCGATCGCCTCCCGAAGCCGGTCCTCCGCCTCCCGGATCCGGCGCTCCACTGCGCCGTCGGTGCTATCTTGCGCATGGGGTGGTGAGGGGGGGTCGGAGGTGGATGATTTGGCCCCGGTGGAAAAAGGGAAGGAGGGTTTGGAAAGGAAGGGCATATCGGACAGAGAGAGCGGACGACGCTTTCCGCATCTGCAGATAGAGCAAAAAATGGGGCCGGAAAAACGGGGGAAATGAAGGAAAAAAGAGGAATTCGCTTTTCCTATTTCGAAACTCAGGATCCAGCATGTGCCGCTACTGGGCCCTCATCTTCAGTAGTCCGATGATCCGAACCATTCATGTTACGTATTCTACGCTAACTGAGTAAACTCTGTGGGATCCGCCGTGATTTATATATTTTATCCACTCCTTTCATCTATTTTAATGTATAATTTTAGGACTTATGCCTCGAAATTAAACATATCTAAATCTCAAATGGACCACACCAAGGGAAACAGTGTGAATTGAAAGTCTACCGTTGAAAATTTCTTGAGGGCCACCGAAGTTTTGGATCAAAATTATATTTGTGTTTTCCCTTCATCCATGTTTTTTTGATCTTATGAACAGGTTGGATGGCCAATAAACATCACTGTGGGGACTAGCAAGGTTTCAATGGTGGAAATCATTATTCCCATAGCTTCATGTGGTATGGTCCACTTGAGCTTTGGATATGATTCAATTTTGTTATCAACCCCTTAAATGATCTGTAAATATGGATGGACGGCGTGGATAAATCACATACATTCACGGTGGGCCCAACAGAGTTTACTCAATACGATCAGAGCGTACTTTCCGGAGACATACCGCTGGTTACCGAGTCGCGACGGAGGCAAAAACGAACTCGGATACGATGGGGGTTTTTGGCTTCGCAAATCAAGAAAGAGGCGTTGGTCCATGCTCTGATGGCGTACGGAAAGTTAGAAGCGTTTAAGTATACGATATAATCTAATAGTGTATAAGTTTAAAATAATCCAAACCGTCCAAACTGTGGATTTCAAATTACGATTTGTAAAATGGAAAGATATTTGGTGTTACCTTTGTATTTGGTGCATATCAAATGGAATGTTTAAATTAAAAAAGTAAACGGTTCTAATACACCGAATTGAGTTTCTGTCCTCTTGGTACATCCTTTTAGGCGTCATCCAAATTGGGAAAGACGTTTTCAACGGCTTGATTTGAAGTAATGAATGAAACATGATTCCGTGAATGCATATGATATATGGTGGTCTGGCAAACCACAGTAGATTTCTTGGCTGACGTGCTCCGGATGCGAAGGGCCGTGCTCGTTACTCGTTAAGAAAACTTCTATGCGCTGGAGGATGATGGTTGATATGCATGCACTTAGAAATTTTAAAAGTGTCATTTAAGTAACTCAATTTTACTGGACCAAATGTTGTGCACTAGGTGTATCCAAACAAAAAGTTTGACCAGTTCCGTAGTGTAAATGGAAGATTGGTGGACGGTTAATAGACGGTTGGGATGAGACAGCAAAAATCAACAAGTAAAAAGTTAAGATCGATCAGATTTTCGGGTCACGTAATTTGGATATTTTAATTCGATTAAAGGTAGGTGAGGTATAAAAGCTTTGAGTGCCTGCGTATAGCCCATCCTGTCGTCCAGAGTACCAAATAACTCCCTGTACTAATTGCGTCCGCGCTTAGATCGGCCTCGAAAATTCGTTAAGAGCCGGTTTTCCTATAAACCCTTTTACAGGTAGTTCCTGTAACGCTAAGCATAAAAGAGCGGATTTCAGGGAGTTCAGGCTAAGCATAGTTTAAAAAGAGCGTGGGTTATGTGTTTCTTCCTCTCCGTTCATCTATTTTTTCAAAATCATTTTAGATCATGAGCCCAAAAGTGAGACAATCTAAATTTCAAGTGGACCACATCACAAGAAAATGGTTGTGATTGAACTCCCACCGTTAAAAACTTCATAGTCCCCACTGTAATGTTTATTTGCCATCTAACCCATTGATTAGGTTACAAAGACTTGGATGAAGGGAAACCATAAATACGAGCTTCATCCAAAACTTTAGGGACTCTAAGAAGTTTTTAATGATAGGTGTTCAATCACCAGTTGTGGTGTAGTCCACATGAGATTTGAATTTGCCTAAAATGATATAGAAAAATTAATAGACAAGGTAAGTAAAATACATATTGTTTGAATCCCTACCCGTGGCTTAGTAGACCAACAAGAATTTCAACCATAAGGTCATGGGTTTGAGTACCAATTGAGGTGTGTGTGGGTGTCGCCACTAATGCACTATCCCGTAGATATTGGACAGGGCCAGTAGGCAATCCTCATATGGTGAGGCAGGAGACCATGGGTCTGCCTCATGCATGTACTGTATATCCAGGTCGTACATCCATTTTTGCCTTCCCATTTTAGGGCATGATCCCAAAATGAGTCCTGTCCAAATCTCAAGGAGACTTACACCATAAGAAAACAGTGTCAACTAAACAACTAAACTTTCTAGAGTCCACTGTTATTTGCCATCCGACCTATTTATAAGGTCACACAAACTGGATGAAGGCTAAACACAAATAGCAACTTAATACAGAAGTCTTGGGGCTCAAGAAATTTTTAATGTTAGGAATTCAATCCTGAGATTTTGTCTACGTGAGATTTGGATGTGCCTCATTTTTTCAATGATGCCCTAAAATAAACTGGTAAAACAAACGGGAAGCATAGATATACAAATTGTACATAAATGTCGGCCCCATGGTCAAGGCCTCACCCACTAACTTGTTACCCTACCTCACCAAATCTGCAGTTAGGTTAAAAATTCTCTCAGCCCGACTCACTAAGAATCCACAGACTCATGGAGTCTCGATAAAAACTCTTTCAAGTTAAATCCCCTGGTACACCTAACAAAGTCATTCTTAATTTAGTTTACACATTTCTTAGAACAATAAACTTTAATAAAAATTTTAAATAATAATTACAAATTAAATCTAACTATTGAAATCACTTGTACCTTTTTGTCGGGGACTAACTTACTGGCATGTTTACAAAAGTTGTCTCCATTGTCTCATTATTTTCTATAATTATTTTCTATAATGTCCAAATTAAAATCCATGATATATGTGTGTTAGAGTGAATGGGTATATCTTGTTAGGTAGTCATTATATTATTATTCTTTTATATGTTTTCTGATGTAATACAAAGGTGGAGAGGGAAAACCCAAACTCAAATTCCTTTATACAAAACTAATCACCGCTCTTTATTTCCATGCCACAATGCAGGATGTATCATAGATACATTCCTAGCATGGTTGGACTAAAAGAAAGCCAAACAGAAGCAGAAGTACTTCGTTAGATCCAAGCCCAATTCTACATGATATAATTGGACCTCAGGCGCGTCCTCAGGTGATGCAGGGATGAACGTGAATACCTGATCGTAATTGGTAGGGAGGAATCGCATGCATATATAATAACTTCTTCATCCGTGACCACGTGTGGATTGGCGCTTTCGTTTGTGTCGTCCGCTCGATTTGAAGTTGTTCCCACCAATCTGAAGCTCTGTCTATCAACTTGTAGGCCACAAGTTTAACTTTCTTTTCTTCCACGATGTCCATGTAGTCGAAGAAACGTTTGACTTTAAGCAACCAATCGAGGAAGTACTTGAAGTAAAGTTGGCCATTGAAACTAGGAATATCGACTTTCATCTTGAATTCTTGATCCGTTTGATATATCTGATCAATGCATCGTTATGATTTTGTGTAATCGTGTTGTTGGATCCCACCTTCTCATGAGTAATTATGTGGTTCACTGCCAGCATCGCCCTATACCCAGTGCGATTATGAATTTCAACAATTGGTGGTGGAGGATTACCACCAAGAACACGGAGCTGCCCTAGGATCTCCGCTATGCGATCCACCAAGTGATCTGTCATGCGATCGATGGAAGCCTGCAACCCTTACATGGCTTACCGATTCTCTTGCTGCGTTACTTCGAAAGCCGTTAAAAGATGATTCCATGGATCTGATACCAAAACTAATGCAGGGAAGGACGTGATGAGGTTGATCATCATCTTCCTCAAGGATAACTATTCCGAATCCACGGAGCTTCTCTGGACTCCTCACATTGACTTCTCTAATCCACAAGGAAAGAAAGTAAGAAAATAGAAATAAATTATAATAAATTTGAAATTTAATTAATTAATGAATTACTGTCTAATGTGTCTCCTTACACCATTAATAAAGAAAAAATAAACTAAAATTCGTAATTACCAAAAATAGCAAAATTCTAACTCTAATAAGAATCTTAATTCTAATAAAATTCTTTTAAAAAATCCTAATTTAAAAAATAAAATTAATTCTAAAAAACTTTTCTAGAAGAGTCCTAATATAATTAAAAGTTATTTCTAAAAATGAAGAAAATCTAAAACTCTAAAAATAGAAAAATATTAAAAAATTTGGAATTACTAAAAATAGTAATTTTTTTCTAAAAAATTGTTTTTAAGCTGAAAGCACGCATTTTCTGATGAAACGAACAGATGTGACCCACTTTTGTGGGTCGGTTCACCTTGGATGACCCGTTTTAGTAAAGATTGACAGGTTGTGCGCCCCGTGACAATACCCGGATCAAAAGTTACAGTCAATTTACAGCCCACCTTCTTTTGCCCCAACCATGATAGGAATGTACTTGTGTCATATTCTACATCAAACCCCTCCACTAAAACTAAAAAAAAATCGACATTGAGTTACTCAGAGACTTGGCTCATGATCTGAGATAACTTCTGACAGATAACTCTGATATGTCTTATTTTATTAATTTGGCTACTTGGCATTAGTCTTAATGCTTTCATACTCTATATAATTCGTGCTTCCTTGACTGATTAATATTGATAAGTTCCTTCACTTTTGCCTTCAAGATCTCATAATCTTTCTGATAATGTGGGCAATTAGGTAGATTTGTCCCTAAGACGGGATCAATATGGTTTTGTATATCTCATATGGAGGCAAGTTATTAGGGAGTTCATCGAGCGCAATCGCCTTGAACTCCTGCAACACTGGTTTCAAATCCTCTGGGATGATCATAAGTTCCATATATTTTTTCTTTTTAACTAATGTATATATATTCCCGTTTTCTCAGATTGTTTAATAAAGGCTTGTTCATTTATGAGAGATTATCCATCCACTTTAGAAGTCTTGGGTTGGTTCTCTGTTCCCATAAGGGTCACATGTTGTCACTAATGAATCCTGTGGCCTGTCGCAAATCCGTTTCGACCCGGTCGCCTCTCGCTGACAAATAATGGGATTTCTTTACATAACCTTTAATGATTGGTTATCTTGCCAATAATTTTAATTTTGTTGGAATAATACCATATCGTAATTGGTAGGGAAGAATTGCATGCACAATAACTTCTTCATTCGCGACCACGTGCAGATTGGCCCCTTCATCTGTCTCGTTCACTCGAGTTGGAGTTGTTCCCACCAATCTGAAGCTTTGCACATCAACTTGTAGTCCACAAGTTTAACTTTCTTTTCTTCCACGATGTCCATGTAGTCGAAGAAACATTCGACTTTAATTAACTAATCAAGGAAGTACTTGAAGTAGAGTTAGCCATTAAAATTAAGAAGATCGACTTTCATCTTGAATTCTTAATCTGTTTAATCTATCTGATCAGTGCCTCGTCTATGATGTTGTGTATTTATGTCGTCGGATCCCACCTTCTCATGAGTAATCTTATGGTTCACTGCCAGCATCGCCCTACGACCAGTTCGATTACGAATTTTGACAATTGGTGGAGGATTACTACGAGGAACACAGAGCTGCCCTAGGGTTTCCGCTATGCGATCAGCCAAGCGATCTACAATGCGATCGATGGAAGTCTGCAGCCCTTGCATGGCTTGCCGATTCTCTCGCTGCGTTGCTTTAAAAGCCGTTAAAAGATGATTCCATGAAGCACCGTCCATAAGATTATTGCCCGACCCATCATTGGAAGTCATCAATCCGAGGAAAAACCTCTCTCTAATACCAAACTGATGCAGGGAAGGACGTGATGATGTCGATCACCGTCTTCCTCAAGGATAACTACTCTGAATCCACAGAGCTTCTTTGGACTCCTCACAGAGACTTCTCAAATCCACGAGGAATGAAAGTAATAAAATAGAAATAAATTCCAATAAATTCAAAATTTAATTTATTAATGAATTACTGTCTAATGTGTCTCCTTACACCATTAATAAAGAAAAAATAAACAAAAATTCGTAATTACCAAAAATAGTAAAATTCTAAGTATAATAAGAATCATAATTCTAATAAAACTCTTTTAAAGCCTAATTTCTAAAAATACAAATTCCAAATAAACTTTCTCTAGAAGAGTCTTAGTATAATTAAAAGTTATTTCTAAAAAGAAAGAAAATCTAAAATTCTAAAAATAGGAAAATATTTAAAAATTCGCAATTACTAAAAATAGTAATTTTTCTAAAAAATCATTTTTAAGCTGAAAGTGGACGTTTTCTGATGAAACGGATAGACGCGACCCACTTTTGTGTGTCGGTTCAACTCGAATGGCCCATTCCAGTAAAGATTGACAGGTTGCGCGCCCTCTGACGATATCCGAATCAAAAGTTACAGTCAATTTACGACCCACCTTCTTTTGGCCCAACTATGCTAGGAACGTACTTGTTTCATGTTCTACATCATCAGGCATGTTTAATTTAAATAAATTCATTGCGGATATGGAGAAATTGTCGTTCGAAGTGTAAACCATAAATTAGTCATAACTTTTTATCCGAGTATCGTTTCATAATGTATGACCTATTAATTTTTATGTAGCGGGTCAATCAACCCATTTAGTGGGTCACGTGTGTCATTTCACAAGAAAATGCATGCTTCCTATTCAAAAACAGGATTTAAAAAATTATTATTATTAGTAATTCTAATTTTGGTCGCATCTTCTTACTTTTAGAGTTCTAGATTTTCATATTTTTTTTAAAGATTGATTGCAATCATGCCGGGAATCATTCAGGATGGTTAATTTAAGACTTTCTATTTTTAGAAAAGTTATTATTTCATATGAGTTTTATTGTTGTTGAATTAAGATTTTATTACACTTAAAATTTAGCTATTTTTAATAATTACAAATTAGAGCTCTTTTTTTTTTTTTTCTTTATTAGTGGTGTAATTGAGAAATCATAACATTATACATTATTCAATAAAATATTCAGATTTTCTATTTTTACTTTTTGTGGATTCAATAACTCTCTTTGTGAATTCAAAGTTTTAATCCCTTGAGGAAAACGGTAATCTTTATCTTATTATTTCACACTCTTCCCTTGTGTCAGTTAGTATCAGAGTGAGGTTTCTCTTAGTTTGATGACATCTAACAATGGTGCTAATAACAATCCTATTGACGATGTTGCATGAAACAATTCTATAACATCAACAACGTTTGAAGCTTTCCGGTGAAAGAATCGAATTTATGAATCATTTAAGGACTGCAAGCAGCAATCGACTATTTGGTAAAAGCCTTAGGACAAATCCATATTCGTAATAACGAACAATACAAGATCAACAATAAAGCTCGCAGTTATCATGATTGTAGTGTGACACTTATAATGAATCACAACCACTACCGCAATTGTGAGGAAGTTGTTGTACACGCCAAATGAGAAGATATATTTACAGTGGCATAATATCTTTCAAATAAAGTGTACTACTGTAAACCAAAAGGTCTATAATCCCATCATAGATGATGGGAGTAATGAGACAATGAGTGTGACTTTAACCTTTCACTTATGGACATCTAAGGAATGATAAAATTATATATATATATATAGCTGAATGCTCAGCTACGCATAGGGGTGTACACGGGTCGATCCGAGTCGAACTGGGCTAAACCCGGCCCGGCCCGGTCACCAGTCAAATCCAGCCCGAACTTGGCCCGACCCGGTCACTGGGCTAACACGTCCAGCCCGAACCCGGCCCGGTCAATAATCGGGAGAGTTCGAGCCAGTTTCGGATCTTACTATCACTTCAAAGATGGGTGGTGAACTATTCTAGAAGAGTAAAGGGAAAAGGGACGAGTAGGATTTTGAAATACACACACACACACCCCACTTGACCGAGCCAGGTCGAGGTGGGTTTCGGGCCGAATTGGGACATATCCGAACTCGGCCCGAACTCAGTTTCGGGCCGAAGAAAATGGCCCGTCCCGACCCGAACTCAATTCCGGGTCGGTCCGAGTCGAGCGAGTTAACCGGGCTAGCCCAATTCGTGTACAGCCCTAGCTACGCACCAATTCACATGAAACTCGTGCAAATATTTTGAGAACTCATTATACGTGATGTGAGTCCAAAATTTGAACGGTTCGCGTGATGCAGCACCCCATGAAACCTCAAGGCCCAACTTTTACTTTGATTCAAAACTTTGGTGCGCCATGAAAAAAGAAAACAATTTCCTCCCTTGATTTGCATCTCTCTTTGTTATGGCCTACAAGAGTTTTATATTAGGGTGAAAATTGGTCCCCTGGGGTTTCATGGGATGCCGCATCACATGGACTGTTTGGATTAGATGCCCATGACATGTGTGCAAAGGTACGCATGTGCATAAGTGCGCAAGTGAGCATCTCTCTCTCTCTCTCTCTCTCTCTCTCTCTCTCTCTCTCTCTCTCTCTATATATATATATATATATATATATATATATATATATATATATAGCCATTATGAGTTCTCCAGTAACTGGCTCACGTCTTCGAGTTGACTCAACCGATTAACTTTCCGGTGTAGTCTATTTTTTAAGTTTTTAAACGGGTCAAGTGCTCTGTTAAGCTATTATGATGGATATGTGACATTCACTCTATCCATTAATTTTCGCCGGCTTACGTTAGGACCTAAGTCCAAAGATAAGGCAAATTAGAAACTCAAGTGGGCCATTGAAACCTACTTATGGCCATAGAAATTCTAATATTGTTATTTTTTCTTAGTCACAGTTACAAAATTAGATTCGTTGGACAATCCTGATCCTAAACATGAGCACTTATTTATTAAAACATAAACATGGGATATTCTGTCTCTCTTGCCATCCAATTGATATAACCAATCATGTATTCAAATAACCAAATAAGCATTATTTTTGCAAGCATGATACATCTAAACTGTTAAACATAATTCACACTCTTTACCGACCTGTATGCTAAAAATGCTGAGTTGCTTCTTATTGTATGTGTGTAATCCATAATAATTTGCAGATAATTAAGTTTTTCTCATTACACTATGGTGGCCAACGGTTGGGTCTGTTGGCCACCATAAGCCAGCGAGGCATTGGTTGTCCATTTCATTTTATGTATTCGTTTTGTGACGAAGGTATATTGATCCACTCAAAAGCTAGAATGACATATTTTGGAACCACTTTACAATTCACATTCATCAGTTAAGCACGCACACCTCTATACCCAGCCACACATATTGGTGTGGTGTGTTTGCAGGACATCTAATCCATGTTTCAGTCTGTACCAACTATCGCGACCTAAAGCTTAGGTCCACAAACTTTTTTAGTGGTCCAAAAATCTCAATATATCGAAAATACATTTGTACAAATACTATTACGATCTATTAAGTTTCTATAGACTAAAAGTCCACTATTTTATAAATGTGTGGACCAATTTATAATGGATTGGCAATATCTACACTATAATGTCTACCTCACACATGGTTAGGATTCACTAAACAAATGACATCTTGGCCCATGTGTCAGCATGTTGAGTGTGTGTGTGTGGGATCACAGACACTTTTAAATTGAAATAATTCATTTTCATAAAGCGTAGGTTAGAGATGAAGAAAAGGGAAGAAGAAACGTACACTCTTAATTAGTTGATTTTTTGTCACCAAACCCTAAGCTCTTCATTTACACGCAATATAACTACCTTACGTTTATGGCTCATTTTCATAAAATCGTTTTTCCTCAGAGAATATCCAGGAACGACAGATGAGCTAAGCACATGAGTTCGAAGATCCCATGAGATGAGAAATCGTGCATGTGCCAGGGCAACGGCCAACTATGCAAGTGTGACCAGCGAAGCTGGCCAGGCTGAACTTTTTGACCTTTTAGGAGTCAAGCACCGAGCATGATAAGTTACTAGGCCTGAAACTCAAGCCCGGACCCACTCTGCACCAGTGAGTTCAGTTGAAACATGGACTGAAGTAGCTGAGCTTACAATTTTTTTATACCATGCAAAAGAGTGCTGATTTCATGATTTTTGGAATTTTTTTATAAAGATTTTTTTTTTTTTTCCAGATCATGAAATGGCCTCAGAGCCAACCACAATCTAACAATATTCAAATTTGGTGACGTAGAGGCCACATTACTATTTGATGATTTGATGATTTGATGATGGTGTTGAGGTTGCTCCTCATGTGTGACGCAGGGAGGAACTTGATGAGTTCGATCACCCTGTTTCCCAAAAATACTCACAATTATTTCTCGAATACAGGAGGAAAAAAAAATCTATAAAATTCGTAATTTGATTGATAATTGTCTAATGTGTACGTGTCCCTGTTACATCATTAATATAGAAAAAAAAAATCATATTTACCAAAAATAGCAAAATACTAACTATAATAAAAATCTTAATTCTAATAAAACTCTTCTAAAACCTAATTTCTAAAAATAAAAATTCCAATAAACTTTGTACTAGAAGAGTCCTAACATACTTAAAAGTTATTTCTAAAAATGAAGAAAATTTAAAACTTTAAAATAAAAAATATTAAAATTTTAAAATTACTAAAAATAATACTTTTTTCCTTAAAAATTCATTTTTGATCCGAAGGCACGCGTTTTCTGACGAAACGGACAGATGTAACCCACTTTATGGGTTGGTTCACCTCAGATGGCCCGTTTCAGTAAAGATTGATAGGTTATGCATCCCGTAACAATATCCAGATAAAAAATTATGATCAGTTTACAGTCCACATTCTTTTGGCCCAACCATGCTAGGAATGTATTTGTGACACGTTCTACATCAATGTGGAAGTGGGACCCACATATGTGGGCTTAAGTAACTTATTTTGCAGTATGTGTGGGGGTATTTTGGTCTTTTAACTAAATAAATTAAAAAGAGATTAAATAAGTTTTTGATTTAGAAAGAATTCTTACTTTCTTTTCTTTTCTTTTCTTTTTTAAAAAAAGGGAAATGAAAAAAGAAATGAGGTTTTATACAAGAGGAAGAATAAGAGACTTTAATGACTGAAATTTTCACATCAAGGTTTGTAAAGGTCCATGCACAATGTTGATTTCTTCGATTATCTTCTCTATGAGTTGAGTTGGGAGTTCGTACAATTCCTAATAAGTGAGAGAACTATTTTCTTATGTTATTGCTTGTAATCCACATTTGGGCAATATATTTAGATATTCAAGAGAGATTATTAGTATCCTGATGATTGTATTTTCATTATTTTTATTGTAATGGATTTGTATTGAACTAGGTTTTATGGCTTCTCCTTTTACATCGAAGGGTTTAAATTTGGCATCTCTTACAACTTACGTGTTTGATAATTTGTTTACTTGGGTTGGAAGTGATTAACATCCATTAAATCTCTATATAGTTAATCTCATTGATTTGCACATAAAAGAAAAAGTTGCATGGTTTCCCAATAAATGAGGCTTTTTGGCATAAACTTTGGGTCCTTAATCATGCCTCAATGGTTGACTCACCAAAGTTTTATCATGAGGTCATGGGTTCAAGTACCCATTGTGGTGAAATCCTACCGTGGTTTGTTGAGGGTCAAATATTGCATATTAAACCCCATTTATTACCTGATTTTACGAACTTGATACCGTTTAATGCCCTATTTAATCGTGTTTGTGATACAGGATGTATTTACGAGCTTGGATTGAAACAGGGTACTAAAAGCATAGAATTAATGCTTTAATGACACCAACGTAAGGGACGGACTCCAGGGGACCACGATCGACGGATGTACATGCCAGAGATCCAAGAAAATTAAGAAACTGAAGCTTAAGTGGCCTGAAAGTTAGTCAGAATACAAGATCACAAGGTTTCCATCATCTGTTCAACTTGAGACTTCATATATGGTCTAAGGATCATAATTTAACCGTACACATAAAATTTCAACTATTAGATCCTTCTAAAAGTGGCCCAACAGACAGATCATCCCCTTAAATCCTGATTTAGGGCCCACTTGATCTCTGGATATGCCTCAATTTTGGTCTCAACCCTTTAAATTATATGAAAAAATTGAGGCAAGTTATGGCAAGTCCCAGTGAATTGCGTTGAAAGTCGTATAGTGGCATGACTGGGTACCAAGGTTGACATCATCTTCTGACGCTTAGTCGCTTCATGTTGTGTGAGAGATGAATGGGGCGTGGTCCTGACTCCACTCCTCATGTCCTTCATCGGCTCGCAGTTCTTCAAATGCTCATCAATGTCTTTTTCTATTGCGCTAGTGCGTTCCAGTGCTTCTGCACATGTTTTAATAAGAAATGGCGTCAGTCGAGTATGGATAGAAGGTTTCAGTCCCTCAACAAACTTTTGCCCTTTACGAAGCTCATTCGGTATGAAAAATGTTGCAAATCGTGTCAACTCTATAAATTTTGCATCATATTGACGCACCGTCATATCTCCTTGTTCTAATTTCATGAATTCTGTAACCTTTTAAGCACGTACATAAACTGGAAAGTATTTATCCTCAAACTTTGTGCAGAATTGGTCCCATGTTCACCTTTCTATTCTCGGGTTCTCCTTGGTCATAGATTCCCACCAATGATCAGCTTCTCCTTCCAACATATATATTGCTAACTCAGCCTTTTGTTGCTCGTTACATCTCATAGCTGTGAAAATTTTCTCCATCTGCCTTTTCCAACCCTCAGCTTCACTTGGGTCAGGCCCACCTTTAAACGTAGGCGGTCTCTGCCTCTTAAACTTTTCCAACGAGGACCCCGTCCCTTCAGGGGCTACATGCGTCGCTTGAGTCTGCTCCTGATATTGACTTATAAGCACTTGTGTTCCCATAAATGAGGTAAATCCTTCCAATATTGCCTGGAGGATCTTGTCAATAATTGCTCCTTGCCTAGCTGCATCAGGTACTTGAGTTTCCGATGTGGCCTCGAGGTTCATACTTTGATCCGTCATAGCCTAGGATAAATAAAAGAAATTATGAATTTTACTGAATAATTTTAAGATTATAAGAAATTAGACAGTTCAATGTAGGCATACATGAAGATCTAAGAGAAGTTGAACTAAAATGTAGTTTAGAACTATGTGCAGAAATTTCTGGTCATAAGGTTGCTATTCTATTTGATATTTTTTATATTTTAAGACATTATTTTAACTTGAAAATTTTTATATAGATATATCTACAAGTCTACTATACCCCTGTAAAGTTTCATAATATTTCGACGCCTGTAAAATTTTTAAGAATTCAGAGAGGACACGCTGTCTAGATTTAAATGATTTCTAGACATATTTTTCTTAACTTCAAATACATACATGAAGAGTCAGTATTTTTATTTTTTACCAATTTTTCTATAAAATTATACTAATTAAGATTCAATTGAGTTTTTGAATCACCTTAATCGGAGTTTTACTTAAATAGTTATGATTTTTCAAAGTCAAACATTTTATATTGATCATTGCTGCCCAACCTAAGAAATAGTTAGAAAAATTCTCAGAAAATTCCTAATGTCCAGATTTAATTTCGTATGTTAATATACAGCCTAAATGGGATCTAAGTATTATATCACAATAGATGAAAATGTTCTACATAGGTATTCTAAATTTCTCACCTCCTAGTTAAGACCACATAGGAATACTTAGAGCTAAATCTCTATTCTACGTCCATTGTTTAAGATCAACCTGGCTCTGATACCAACTTTGTCACGCCCCAAAATTCGGGTACCCAAATAGGGTGTCCAGGACCCGAATTTTAGACCCGTGACCTATATATATAAAAAAATAAATAAAATACAAATAAAATATGACAATTTCATACACATTTCATTTTCTCCCACCATAGTCCAAAATTTTAAAATCCAAAACATGCTAAGTGAACTAATTACAAATCTGTTATTACATGGATATATAATATTAACTTAACTTGAAGTAAGAAAATCAAGTCAAACATTACTACATTCCGAGTTCCAAAATAAAATAAAATTTATTTAATGTAGAAGGGCATGCCACGTGCATCTAACCACATTCCATGCTCCACTACTAAAATAGTACCCTGCATCTTCAAAATATTCATAACCTGAAACGGTTAAAACATAATGAGTTAACAACTCAATAGGATCACATCAATCCCGAGTTGAAAATCTCACAAATATTACCAAATTTAATCTCGACATATTAATCAAAATAAGACGAACATTGAATGCATGTAAAAATCATAGATAATAATTTGACATTCATGAATATGAAATAAATGAATTGTTTAACATAACATTTCTAAAGATGCTAAGATTTGGAATGACAAAACACTCATGTGTGCTGATCCTTTTAGGGAATGACTCACGGCAGAGCACCGGTGTTGATCCTTTCACGGTATGACCCTCGGCAGAGTACCGGTATAACCTTTTAGGGACAAAAGCCCAGGGTAGTGCACCCGTGTGTACTGATCCTTTTAGGGAATCACCCAGGGCAGAGCACCCGTGCTAATCCTTTTGGGAATGACCCTGGGCAGAGCACCCGTGTTGTGCTGATCATTTTGAGAATGACCTTGGGCAGAGCACCCGTAAGAATCATTGTACAAAAAAAAATAATTGTTCACATATGATGTATCTAACTTACAAGGAAATATTTAATTAAACAATATCAGAGCACCCATAACAAATAATATGGTGATCCTTTTAGGGCAGAACACCCGTAAGGATCATTGCATTACAAAAAAATAATTATTCACATAATAAATATTCATCATCACCCCTAAATAATATCAAATGCAAATAATAATAATAATAATAATATTTACATTGGTTATAATAAATAAATAAAAATATTTCAATGTTTAGATTATATAAGGCAACAGATATGAATTTTTTAATGGGGGAATGATCACCTACCTGTTGTGGAAAAATTGTGTGATGGGAGGAGAATAATCTGAACGATGCTGATTTCTACGTGTACTAGCTTGGATTGATCAACTCTGAACTCGATGATGAACCCTCACGGATACTCTCCCTTCTCCTGATTTCTTTTTTTTTTCTTCTCACAATCTTTCTTTTGTGATTCTCTCTCGTTGTTCTAGATAGCATGAGAATAGGGTATAAAAAAATGATGCAGTGAGTTGGTGGGTTCTGAGTTTAATGAGTGGTTTAGATTGAGGGTGGTCCCACCATGATGATGACAATCATGGTGATGGGTTCCCACCGAATGCTGCGGAGAAGTGGGAAAGAGGGGAGCATGGGAGGAGAGAGTTGTGGAGAAGTGAAAAGCAAGTGAGCACGTCACTTGCTTTTTATTTTGATTTTTTTTTTTAGAAGGGCCTGTAACACCCTGAAAATCGGGGGTCGAGTATATACGCAACTCCCGAGTTTCCGAGGTCACTTATCATGTGTTTAATGGTTTTAGTGTTAGTCTGATTAACTGCGCAATTTGGAACAAACTGAAACATGAAGCACAAACGCAAGTCTACTGAAATGGAAGAAAAACAACACAAGTATATAAATATACACGTCCAAAAGAATAAGGGGCACATGGCGCCACCCGTCAAAATCACAAAAAATAATATCATGTCCAAAAGAATAGGGCTGAGCTCTCGGCTCAGCAGTCCGTCGTCACAGCTACGGATCCGATGCAGCTCCATCCATCAACTGGAAGTAAGAGTACTCCTCCTCCACATCCAAGTCCGCAATGCCAGGCTCCTCCTGAACTTCGCCACCTGCATCTATGGAAGCGTCTGGTTGGTGTTTTAAAACACCGTCCCAGAGTGGGAGTGAGTGATCAACTCAGTGTGAACCATTAATCTTAAGTTGTAACAGGCATCAATTATAATAGGAATTTAATGAAAAGCAGGAAATCAACAACACCTATAACTCTTATTAAATGCGC
Source organism: Magnolia officinalis (assembly GCA_021015155.1). Lineage (NCBI taxonomy): Eukaryota > Viridiplantae > Streptophyta > Magnoliopsida > Magnoliales > Magnoliaceae > Magnolia > Magnolia officinalis. The sequence goes on along the minus strand of JAJHSJ010000001.1, from coordinate 129,482,935 downwards.
ATGAAATGCGATGATATGATGCATGCCCTCGCCACAACTCTCCCTCAAGCGACTACGTCTACGATCGCAAATGTCATCACTCCCTCAGTGCGACCTCAACTTCCGAGTCGCCACCCTATCTAATGCGTGAAATGCGGTCATGTTAGCCGAGTTTTTAATTAAAGTCCATTCATCCAGCAGGTTGGGGATTCTGGATCACCCTACATGTCACTGCCCTAATCTGGTTGCGAGGGCAAGGCCCCAACAACGTGTGAGGCCGAGTCCTCGCGGTCCGTGATCCCGTCGGGGTCCTCATTCCCGACTCCAAGCACATGAGGAGTGCCGATAGAGAAGGGATCGCTCGCGGTCACTACGGGGAGGCGCGGTACCCCAGCGTAGGCCGACAGCTCGGACACAGTGTCCCATTCCACCATGCCCGGCTCACGAGACTGTGGACCAATTGTTAGTCAAATTTTCAGTGGGCCACAAGGGTTATAGGGTGCATCAGGTTCCATACATATGTGGGCGAACATGGTTAACAGACAGGGATGATCAGGTAGTCGGCTAATCCACACAAATCAGGCGAGCCTGAAACGAATGACCTCGGGCACAAAGGTCCCATGTAGTCGAACTACAGCCACCCGAACACTCCCGCCCAATCCGCGAGTCTAGCCTTAGCGTAGTCCTACCGATGGGGCTACCCTCTCTCGTCAGGTTCCTGACCATCCCAAGAGAGTGGAAAGGTATCTACAACATGCTCACTACTCATACTATCAGCTAGTACATCCATGTCATAGTCTCATGCATCCTAACCATACAAACAAATATCTTTAACAAGCAATCAAGTAACATCATGGAATTTAGGTGCATGTGAGTGAATGTGTGTTGTGTGAGGAAGTTAAACACTTCCCCCATCTTGAGGGATCATAAGCATTTGTAAATAATCACACACACAATTAAAGCATTGCATATGATGGAAATGTATCAACAACCACAAGCATGTTATCAATCAACATAAAATCATGTGAAGGCACAATATATATAACATTTGAGAATTAAACATGCATATTCTAACAAATTCAACATCATGAAAATCCCTAGGGTTTCCTAGAATTCCAAATACGACATCCAAGCACTCAAAATCATTAAATCCGTATTAAAGTTGGTGCTAGGCCACCTAAGAGCAATAGTCCGCACCTATGGATCGTTGGCGACACGATAAACGTCCTAGGAAAGGGGCTTTTGGGACGATCGGCCGGAATCCCTAAACCAACCCTTGCATGTTAGTTTCTCCAAGACAATCCCACCACAATACATGGATTTCAAGAAGAAAAAGGGAGAGGAAATACCTAGATGGCCCACGAACGAATTTGGGGTTGCGGCGGAGGTTTTTCTCCTCTGGAAAGGGAGACGGTGTTGAAGAATCGATTCTCTTGGGCCCCAACTCGATTTAGGGTCCACACACTTCCTTGCCTACCCTTTCTTCTTACTTCACTCTCCTTGGTTGTTGGAGGATGGTGGAAGTTGCTAGGGAGAGAGATGGGAGGTTGGAGTTTTGGAGGGGATCAAAGAGAGCTTGGTTGTTGGAGATTTGGAAGGAGATTAAGGAGAAGGGGAATGGGTTGTTGGGAGGTGAAGGGAGAGATAGGAGGGAGAGAGGGTTTGGTTGAGAGAGTGAATGAAATTGTGAAAGGGGGTTAGGGCTTATTTCCCTAGAGTTGGGTCTCTTGGCCCCATGTTTCCTAATCTTCCCAAATTAGACCTATGGGACCCCTATTAAGTGTTGAGGTGGCCCTAGTGCCTCATTGGCCACCAAATTCGGCGTGTAGTTGTCTCCTAACCCTACTAGGGTCCATGCAAAAATTGAGGACGAACGGATGAACGGTTATATGATCTGGAAGGGCGCCACCGACCTTTAAGTGGCCCTGTGGGACCCATTTCGGTGATTGGAATAGTTCTGGGGGTCTTCTGGCCATCAAACTTATAGGTTAAGTGATCCATGGCCCGATGAAGGGCCGTGCAAAATTTGGGAGCGATCGGATATAGGGTTTGATCGCACGGGTCCGATTTGCGATCGACGGTCATCGTGCCACGATCGGGCCCCAGATTTGGTGAACGGGCGTTGAAAAATATATCAAACCATTACCGTAAATTTGGAAGAAATCCGATGGTTGGAAAGTCTCACATTTCAATTTCTTGATCAGTGCCAGATTTCAATTCTGGCATTGGTGGGGTGCATGGGGCCCCTGCCAGATCCCACTTCTGGGCGTCTGCCGGAGTTGCGGTCCGCGATGGCATTCAAGCCCAGTGAGACCAACGGCCACACCGAGTTTTAGAATTTTCCGACCATCCTCGGTCGTTGTGCGTCCAACACAAGCGGTCTATGATGTGTAAACAGCCATCTGGCTTGGTGGCCCACACTAAGCCCTATTATGGCCAGTCAGACCTACTAAACTGGATTAATCTTGGATGATTTTTATCTACGGTAACCCACCATGAGTGGCTTAAGCGAGTGGTCCTACGGCAATCCTACGTGGACGCCCCAGGACACTGTGCTGGTTGGACGAGACGTTACAATCTACCCCCCTTACAAGTAAATTTCGTCCTCGAAATTTGTACCTGTTCGTATTGTTGAAGCAGGCTCGGGTAATGTTTGCGTACTTCTGCTTCCGTCTCCCAAGTGGCTTCTTCTTCATCGTGATGGGTCCATAGCACCTTGACCAATGGGATGACTTTGTTGCGTAGGACCTGTTCCTTCCTATCCAATATCCTAGTGGGCCGAAGAATGTATGTGGCATTTTCCTTGAGTTCCACCTGCTCCCACTTGATGATATGCGAAGGATCGGGGACGTACTTCTTCAACATGGATACATGGAAGACGTTATGCACTCCAGCAAGCGGCGTAGGTAGGGCCAAGCGATAAGCCACAGCACCTACCCGGTCTAAAATCTGGAAGGGCCCAATGAATCGCGGCGTGAGTTTTCCCTTCTTGCCGAAGCGTAAAACGCCCTTCATTGGGGAGATTTTAAGAAATACATGATCTCCAGCCCGAATTCCAAATCCCTTCGCCTTGTGTCGGCGTAGCTTTTCTGCCTGCTTTGAGCCGTTAAGAGGCGGCGTCGGATAATTTCAATCTTCTCGGTTGTGATCCGCACCAAATCCGGTCCTAACAAGCTCTTCTCGCCAATTTCTTCCCAACAATGCGGGGCTCGACACGGACGCCCATACAATGCCTCGTATGGCGCCATACCGATGCTAGCCTGGAAGCTATTATTGTAGGCGAACTCGGCATATGGGAGGCAGTCGTCCCAACTCTCCTGAAAGTCCAGGACACAAGCCCGCAACATGTCTTCCAAAATCTGGTTCACCCGCTCAGTTTGCCCATCTGTCTGAGGGTGGAAGGCGGTGCTAAACTTCAGCTTCACTCCCATAGCCTCTTGGATGCGAGTCCAGAAAATCGACGTGAATCGAGTGTCCCGGTCCGACACTATTTCCAGCGGGACACCATGGAGTCGAACTATTTCCTTGATATATAATTTTGCCAAATCATCAGCGGAGTTGGAAGTTTTAATTGGCAGAAAATGGGCTGATTTGGTGAGCCTGTCCACAATCACCCATATAGAGTCATGCCCCTTCCTAGTCTTAGGTAGACCAGAAATGAAGTCCATAGATATGAAGTCCCATTTCCATTCTGCTATGGGCATGGGTTGCAAGAGGCCCGGCGGCCGGCGGTGTTCGGCCTTGACTTGTTGACAAGTGAGGCATCGGGACACATACTCCGCTATTTCCTTCTTCATGTTGTCCCACCAATAGTTCCGCTTCAAATCCCGGTACATCTTCGTGCCACCAGGGTGCATTGCCAACTTGGAGTTATGAGCGGCATTGAGAACTTCTTCCCGTAGTCCCAGAAGGTTTGGAACACAAAGGCGGCCTCGGTACCGCAATCCTCCATCGGCACCGATCCTCCATCCAGATTTCTCATCATTAGGGGCCCTTTCCCTCATCTTCTTTAACAACTCATCGCCCTCCTGGGCTTCAATGATTTTGCTGTCAATCATTGGTTGTGCTTGAATGTGGGCTACAACCTCGTACGGTTCCTCTACGGTCAGCTTCATGTCGAAATCCCGCACGAATTCCACCATGTCCCATTCCCTCACCATTAGCGGGGCCGCAAATTCAATTGTCTTCTTGCGACTTAAGGCATCCGCCACTAAATTTGCCTTGCCAGGATGATACGAGACGTCGAACTTGAAGTCCTTCAACGTCTCCATCCAGCGACGTTGCCTCATGTTCAGGTCTTTCTGGGTGAAGATATATTTGAGACTCTTGTGATCAGAGAAGAGCTCAAACTCCTCACCATAGAGATAGTGCCGCCATATCTTCAATGCGAAAACCACCGCCGCAAGCTCGAGATCATGAGTGGGGTAGTTCTCCTCGTGTTTCCGTAACTGCCGAGATGCATACGCAATTACCTTGTCCTTCTGCATGAGCACACATCCCAAGCCCACATGAGAAGCGTCAGTGTAGACAGTGTACTTGACCCCTTGCTCAGGGAGCACAAGCACAGGTGCCGAGGTCAATTTATCTTTCAGCTCTAGGAAGGCCGCCTCCGCCTTCTCATTCCAGGCAAACTTGAGGTCTTTTCGAGTCAACTGGGATAGCGGCCGAGCTATTTTTGAAAAATCCTTAATGAACCTTCGATAATAGCCGGCGAGACCGAGAAAACTCCTCACTTCTGTGACCGACTTCGGTTGCTTCCAGTCTTGCACAGCCGCAACCTTGGCAAGATCAACAGATATGCCCTCCTTGGACACCACATGACCCAGAAATTTGACCTCCTCCTTCCAGAAGTCGCACTTCCTAAATTGCGCAAATAAGCGGTTCTTCTCAAGAGTTCCAAGGACCGCCCTTAGATGCTCTTCATGCTCCTCGCGGCTCTTTGAGTAAATCAGTATGTCGTCGATGAATACCACGACGAATCTGTATATGAACGGCCTGAAGATTCTGTTCATGAGGTCCATGAATACCGCTGGGGCATTGGTGAGCCCGAACGACATAACAAGGAACTCGTAATGGCCAAAGCATGTTCTGAAGGCCGTCTTCTGTATATCCTCGTCTCTGACTCGCAGCTGATGGTACCCTGATTGTAGATCGATCTTGGAGAAATACTTGGCACCCCTCAGCTGGTCAAACAAGTCGTCAATTCTGGGCAATGGGTACTTGTTCCGAACCGTCACTTGGTTCAATCTCCTGTAATCCACGCACAATCGTAATGAGCCGTCCTTCTTCTTCACAAATAGGACTGGGGCTCCCCACGGTGAGACACTGGGCCGGATGAAACCTTTCTCTAGCAAGTTGTCAATCTGAGACCTTAGCTCTTCCATCTCACATGGGGGCATGCGGTAAGTAGGCAAGGAGATGGGCTTAGCACCCGGAGTTAGATCGATAGTGAAGTCTATTTCCCGTCGAGGAGGGAGTCCAGGTATGGCTTTAAACACATCATTAAAGTCTCGGACTACGGGAGTGCATGTGTGTGAGGGCCCATCATACCCGTCTTCCAAAGAAGCATAACATAAAATCCTACGATCGTGGCTAACCTGGACCGGAAACGTGAGAGAAGTGCCGTCATCTTCAAATATTTTCACTGTCAGTGTCTCACAGTCAATCTCGGCCTTCATCGTGGTCAACCAATCCATGCCCAGGATAACATCATAGTGGAAGATCTTAGTCACTATCAAGTCCACAAATGCCACCTTACATCCCAAATCGATGGGACAATCGCGGCACACCTTCGTCGCTTCTGAGACAGTACCGGCGGCGGCAATGATCCTCACCCCAGTACAGGGAGTAGCGTACAATCCTAGACGCTTGACAGTAGCATGCGTTATGAGAGAAGTAGTGGATCCCGTGTCCACCAACAAAAAGATGGGGGTACCTTCAATGTGTGCCGTCACCTCGAATGCCGTAGGAGTGGGGATGACTGCATCTTGGCCTTCTGCCGTCAATGCATGGACGCGCGCCTGCTGAGGGAAGTTCGGTCGTTGCATAGGCCGTTGCGGCGGCCTAACCTGAGGTGCAGGGAGACGACGAAACGGTGGGTTGGGCCCCATCGTCCGTAGGGGCGGAACCTGTAACACCTGTTGTGGAGGCCTGAAGTTGCGCTGAGGTGGCGTGAAGCCGAGGTCCCTCATCCGGGTGAAGCAGTATGGCTCGGAATGGCCCGGCCTCCGACAATAGCTGCACGTCTGAATAGGTCGAGTAGGAGGTGCCGGTGCAGCAGCTACACGTGGCGGAGAATCTGGGCGCGGCCTCTTCCCCGCAAAAGAAGTGGATGGCCCTTCTGTCCGGTTTCGAGGCCCCATCTGTGTCCGGCCCCGTGAGACACGCTCCTCATCTTGTTCAGCCCGAGTAGACAACTCCACGAGCTCCGCATAAGTCCCAATGCTCATGCAACACAATTTGGAGCGAATACCACTCCTCAATCCTGCCATATACCGCCTCATTTTGATCGCCTCGTTGGCGATCATTTCGGAAGCGTAGCGAGACAGTTCGGTGAACCGATTCTCGTATTGTGCCACGCTCATTCCCCCCTGTTGGAGACGGAGGAATTCGTTCTCCCTATCATGCTGGTAGGATTGGGGAATGTACTTCCCGTTGAAACGGGCTTCAAATGCCTCCCACGTCCATTGGCCTTCAGGAAGGGACCTGAGGACGCTTTCCCACCATAAGTCCGCCTCTTTCTCAAAGAGGTAAGAGGCGAGTTCCACATTCTCCACCTCAGAACAGTGGAGAGGCCGCAGTAGCTTGGTGACTCTATTGAGCCAATACTCCGCTTCCTCTGGGCGGTGGGTACCGGCGAAAGTAGGCGGCCTATGCCTCTGGAACTGTTGAAATAGGTTGCTTCCGCTAGTGGCGGGCGCAGCCGGAGCGGGCGGTTCCGGTTGTGGTGTGCCCAAATGTTGGGCCAAGGCCCCCATCACCGTGGCCAACATATTTTGTTGTTGTTGCATATTGGTGGCCATCATCTGCTGTTGCTGTTGCACGCTTGCGGCCATCATCTGTTGTTGTTGTTGCATGAGAAGCAACATTTGGCCCATTTGATCCATAGACGGTGGCGGAGGGGGTATAGGTGCCTCGGCTTGTGGCGGCGAAGCATTTGGGGCCGCCTCCTGGGTGGTACTTCCCGTATTCTGGGAACCGTCCGCCCCATGTGGGCCTTGTTGCTCGACAGGGACCCGATCCCGATCGACCAAGCCACCGTGAGGAAGGCGGACAAATCGACCATCCTGTCGCGGAGGCATTTCCTGAAAAGGCCCTTGATTGAGTTAGGTACTAGAACATTTCTTATACCCCGGTTATGTGTGCATGGGCAAGATTCAATACAATCCATTCGAGAACACAAGCAATGCACATACAAGCATGTTAGGATGACAAGAGATTTGCCGAGGAAATCCACACATTCACATTAATTTCAAAATGCCATTGACATGGCTAATTACATGTTACAGCATGGATCACAAACATCAGTAAACAGGTTAAACTGAAAAGGGAAATACAAACTAAACAAGCAAAGGTCCTAACTATCTTCCCGTACAGGGGATTAGGTCTAATTGATTTAAAGCAACTACTAGTTATCCGTAAAGTCGCGACGCTACTCGTCCGAGTCAGGCGAAAGTGGAGGCGCCTCTTCCCCCTTGCTGCAGCAGATTAGGGCCTTTATGGCCCGATAGATCTTCTTGTTCCACTTCTCCTGCTTTAGTTGGTTCGCCTCAATCCTTGCTTGGCTCTCCCTGATCCCTGCAACCTCAGCCTGGAGCGCATCCAAGCGCTCATGAATACCTGGGGCGGCAAGGGGCTCCTGACTGACTGCCCTGATTCCCTCAGTTTCACCTGCCTCTTCGGCTTCATCTTCATCATCATTTCCCCCTTCATTCTCGCCCTCATCATTCCCATCACTTTCCTCTTCCTCTTCGCTAGCTTCCCCATACTGATCGATATGAGCCTGTCTTTGCCTGGGTCCGACGCCCATAGAGTTTAGCATCTTGTTCCCCAAAATCTCTACCGGTATGTGATGCCCGTCTGATCCGCCAATCCCAAACTGGTCAGCAATGTAGCAGGCCAGACGGCCAAATGGGAGAGCTATGTCCTTGCGAGTCGATCTTGCGGCCTTCACGATTTGGTAGAGCACTGTGCTCGGGGCGCACACTTTTGCTCCTTGGCCCACCTGATACAAGAACTCTACCATGTAGCGAGAGCACTCGGTGCGGTTCTTCAATCTCGGATATATATTGTGAGTGGCAATGCGGTGGAGTACCCGATACTTGGGCATCATGTGAGTTGCGTATAGGCCAACTTCCCTATTCCAAGGGGCAGCTTGGCCACACAGGAAACGAGTACGTTCATCGCGGGCTGCCCTTGATTCAAGATTCATTTCATCGATCTGCACCTGCCCCAATGGTACTCCCAAAATTTCAGCGAAATCTTCGACTCCCAAATGAGTTTCCTCACCACGCACAATAAGATCAAACCCAAGGGGCTTGTAGCGTGGATTTCTAATCCGAGTGTAGAACATCCTAGCCTGCCCCACATCGGCCTGCGTGTTCACATGAAACATGGGACCCCACTCATCCTTCATTAATCGGCAAAGTAGAGAGTTGTTACCTGTGACGTTTTCTTCCACGAAAGCTTCGAAGGCGACATGGCGCACGCGAAAATTTCCCAAGTCCTTTGCGAGCGCCTCATCCCTCCGGGAATCGTTCCGCCCTTTCGACCGTACCTCTGCGCTCGCCTTTCCCTTCGGATCGGCCTTCTTTTTCCCACGTCGCTCCTGGCTCGGTCCTGCTTCCTCGGAAGCCGGTCTTTTCTTCCCCATAAGGGAAAGGATCACCGGAATAGTGAAAAAAGATACTACGGTGGCAAGGAAAGCCATTTCCCTTGATTAGGATGGATCGTTGGGTGAATGCCTTGGGTTGAAGGGTTTGGGGCTACAAGGAATGGGAATGAGGAATGGAGTAGGGAAATGTGAAAAAAAGAGGTGGATTTTTTTTTGGAGGAATGGGAGGGAAATATGAAGGGTATGGGATTAGAAAATGGTGGAGTGGGGTTTTGAAAGAGGGTGTTTGGAAATGAGAGAGAGAGGTGGAGAGAAATGAAGATTTTGAGAGGTGAGATTTGAGAATGAGAGAGAGGAGTGAGGTTTTGAGAAGTGGGTTTTGAGGAATGGGAGAGAGAGGTGGAGAGAAATGAAGGTTTGGAGTGTGGGATTTGAGAAATGGGAGAGAGAGGTGGAGAGAAATGAGGGTTTGGAGTGTGAGATTTGAGAAATGGGAGAGAGAGGTGGAAAGAAATGAGGGTTTGGAGTGTGAGATTTGAGAAATGGGAGAGAGAGGTGGAAAGAAATGAGGAGGGTGAGTGTGAGATTTGAGAAATGGGAGAGAGAGGTGGAAAGAAATGAGGAGGGGAGAGTGTTAGATTTGAGAAATGGGAGAGAGAGGTGGAAAGAAATGAGGAGGGGAGAGTGTTAACTTAAAGGGGCAGCAGTGGGGCCCACCCAAAATTCAAAAATTTGCAAAAAAAAAATACAAGTGGGAGGTCCGCGGGGCGGAATCGCGGCCGGGCGGGGCGGCAACGCGGCGGGCGGGGCCCACGCGGGCCGCTGGACACCCGGCGGGGCGGCCACGGCGCGGGCGGGGCGAAAACGCCGCCGGGCGGCGGACACGCGGCCGGGCGGGGCGGCCACGCGGCTGGCGGGGGGAAAACGCGCACCGGCGGGGGCCACGCCGCCCGCTGGACGTCCGGCGGGGCGGCCACGCCGACCGGCGGGGTGGGCACGCCGATTCCCCCTGTCCGGATTGAAGTCGCGATTTCCGGTCATCGGGAACACTCCACGGGAAGTGCTATATATGAATTTGGGGTAGAAGGAGCTGATCTACGCAATGGACCTACCCGTTTCAGGAGATCCTTCCCGGTTAGGGGCCAAAATCTCCGTTTTCCCTTACTTCCTCCATTTCCGGCGAAATTTCACTAGCCCCCATAACTTTATTCCTAAATGAGCAGGAACTACCCAATTTGACCCGCAACTAGTCCATTTATACGCGAACGTTGGTTTCGGCCTCAAAATCCTTCGGTTCTCGACTCACTTCCGCCGGCGTGCCAAAGACCGGATGACTCTCGGATTCAACGCCTAGTGTCGCTATACGCCCTCGCTTCCCGATCCTAACTAGTTAGATGACCTATCCTTCATCTACGATCGTCAGTTCGGGGTCTAGGGTGGTTCAAAAATTCCTAAGTTCCTATCGCATCTACCCTCAAGTCAGCGGACGCGTCAGTGAGCCCATGACCCATGGCTCAGTTGCTTCCAAACTATGCTCTGATACCAACTTGTAACGCCCTGAAAATCGGGGGTCGAGTATATACGCAACTCCCGAGTTTCCGAGGTCACTTATCATGTGTTTAATGGTTTTAGTGTTAGTCTGATTAACTGCGCAATTTGGAACAAACTGAAACATGAAGCACAAACGCAAGTCTACTGAAACGGAAGAAAAAACACACAGTATATAATATATACACGTCCAAAAGAATAAGGGGCACATGGCGCCACCCGTCAAAATCACAAAAAATAATATCATGTCCAAAAGAATAGGGCTGAGCTCTCGGCTCAGCAGTCCGTCGTCACAGCTACGGATCCGATGCAGCTCCATCCATCAACTGGAAGTAAGAGTACTCCTCCTCCACATCCAAGTCCGCAATGCCAGGCTCCTCCTGAACTTCGCCACCTGCATCTATGGAAGCGTCTGGTTGGTGTTTTAAAACACCGTCCCAGAGTGGGAGTGAGTGATCAACTCAGTGTGAACCATTAATCTTAAGTTGTAACAGGCATCAATTATAATAGGAATTTAATGAAAAGCAGGAAATCAGCAACGCCTATAACTCTTATTAAATGCGCATGAAATGCAATGATATGATGCATGCCCTCGCCACAACTCTCCCTCAAGCGACTACGTCTACGATCGCAAATGTCATCACTCCCTCAGTGCGACCTCAACTCCCGAGTCGCCACCCTATCTAATGCGTGAAGTGCGATCATGTTAGCGAGTTTTTATTAAAGTCCATTCATCCAGCAGGTTGGGGATTCTGGATCACCCTACATGTCACTGCCCTAATCTGGTTGCGAGGGCAAGGTCCCAACAACGTGTGAGGCCGAGTCCTCGCGGTCCGTGATCCCGTTGGGGTCCTCATTCCCGACTCCAAGCACATGAGGAGTGCCGATAGAGAAGGAATCGCTCGCGGTCACTACGGGGAGGCGCGGTACCCCAGCGTAGGCCGACAGCTCGGACACAGTGTCCCATTCCACCATGCCCGGCTCACGAGGCTGTGGACCAATTGTAGTCAAATTTTCAGTGGGCCACAAAGGTTATAGGGTGCATCAGGTTCCATACATATGGGGGCGAACATGGTTAACAGACAGGGATGATCAGGTAATAGGCTAAACCGCACAGATCAGGCGAGCATGAAACGAATGACCTTGGGCACAAAGGTCCCATGTAGTCGAACTACAGCCACCCGAACACTCCCGCCCAAACCGCGAGTCTAGCCTTAGCGTAGTCCTACCGATGGGGCTACCCTTTCTCGTCAGGTTCCTGACCATCCCATGAGAGTGGAAAAGGATCTACAACTTGCTCACTACTCATACTATCAGCTAGTACATCCATGTCATAATCTCATGCATCCTAACCATACAAACAAATATCTTTAACAGCAATCAAGTATCATCATGGAATTTAGGTGCATGTGAGTGAATGTGTGTTGTGTGAGGAAGTTAAACACTTCCCCCATCTTGAGGGATCATAAGCATTTGTAAATAATCACACACACAATTAAAGCATTGCATATGATGGAAATGTATCAACAACCACAAGCATGTTATCAATCAACATAAAATCATGTGAAGGCACAATATATATAACATTTGAGAATTAAACATGCATATTCTAAAATCCCTATGGTTTCCTAGAATTCCAAATACGACATCCAAGCACTCAAAATCATTAAATCCGTATTAAAGTTGGTGCTAGGCCACCTAAGAGCAATAGTCCGCACCTATGGATCGTTGGCGACACGATAAACGTCCTAGGAAAGGGGCTTTTGGGACGATCGGCCGGAATCCCTAAACCAACCCTTGCATGTTAGTTTCTCCAAGACAATCCCACCACAATACATGGATTCCAAGAAGAAAAAGGGAGAGGAAATACCTAGATGGCCCACGAACGAATTTGGGGTTGCGGCGGAGGTTTTTCTCCTTGGAAAGGGAGACGGTGTTGAAGAATCGATTCTCTCGGGCCCCAACTCGATTTAGGGTCCACACACTTCCTTGCCTACCCTTTCTTCTTACTTCACTCTCCTTGGTTGTTGGAGGATAGTGGAAGTTGCTAGGGAGAGAGATGGGAGGTTGGAGTTTTGGAGGGGATCAAAGAGAGCTTGGTTGTTGGAGATTTGGAAGGAGATTAAGGAGAAGGGGAATGGGTTGTTGGGAGGTGAAGGGAGAGATAGGAGGGAGAGAGGGTTTGGTTGAGAGAGTGAATGAAATTGTGAAAGGGGGTTAGGGCTTATTTCCCTAGAGTTGGGTCTCTCTTGGCCCCATGTTCCTAATCTTCCCAAATTAGACCTATGGGACCCCTATTAAGTGTTGAGGTGGCCCTAGTGCCTCATTGGCCACCAAATTCGGCGTGTAGTTGTCTCCTAACCCTACTAGGGTCCATGCAAAAATTGAGGACGAACGGATGAACGGTTATATGATCTGGAAGGGTGCCACCGACCTTTAAGTGGCCTGTGGGACCCATTTCGGTGATTGGAATAGTTCTGGGGGTCTTCTGGCCATCAAACTTATAGGTTAAGTGATCCATGGCCCGATGAAGGGCCGTGCAAAATTTGGGAGCGATCGGATATAGGGTTTGATCGCACGGGTCCGATTTGCGATCGACGGTCATCGTGCCACGATCGGGCCCCAGATTTGGTGAACGGGCGTTGAAAAATATATCAAACCATTACCGTAAATTTGGAAGAAATCCGATGGTTGGAAAGTCTCACATTTCAATTTTCTTGATCAGTGCCAGATTTCAATTCTGGCACTGGTGGGGTGCATGGGGCCCCTGCCAGATCCCACTTCTGGGCGTCTGCCGGAGTTGCGGTCCGCGATGGCATTCAAGCCCAGTGAGACCAACGGCCACACCGAGTTTTAGAATTTTCCGACCATCCTCGGTCGATGTGCGTCCAACACAAGCGGTCTATGATGTGTAAACAGCCATCTGGCTTGGTGGCCCACACTAAGCCCTATTATGGCCAGTCAGACCTACTAAACTGGATTAATCTTGGATGATTTTTATCTACGGTAACCCACCATGAGTGGCTTAAGCGAGTGGTCCTACGGCAATCCTACGTGGACGCCCCAGGACACTGTGCTGGTTGGACGAGACGTTACAGCCCCACAGGAGTGATGTGAGAAATCCACACCATACATTCATTTTGCCCATCAAAGTTAGGGCTTGAGCCCAAAAGTGAGGGTCATCCACATCTCAGGTGGGCCACACCAAAGGCAATGGTGGAACCCACTGTTTAAAAAAAAACGGAGTATTACAACACTGATTAACGGACCTTCCGGCCCAATGAAATCTCTAACCTTTTGGTTGAGAGACTCAGGGGAATACTCCTTTGGTTCCATCTGGTGAGGGGACCCAGGCCCGTCCAATTCGCGAACCAGAAACTGCAATTCCCATTCCCCGGAAGCAGTCGTGAGTGGTCCGAAAGGAGATCCACCAGACCTCTCAACTTCTTCCATGAAGGGGAATCCGCCTGCCGCTGGATGGTGGCAAACGGGAAGCTATCAACTTAGTACTTTGACCTCATGAATTTAGCCCAGAGGCTCCTATCGTGGTCGAAGAAGATGGTCCAGGCTCTCTTCAGCCTCAGGGCCGCCACAACATCCTTCAAGCCTTTAATTCCCAACCCACCTTCAGCTGTTGGGGACGTAATTTTACTCCAACTAATCCAATGAAATTTCTTTTTACCCTCTGTCCATCCCCAGAAGAAGTCAGCAAACCCAGCTTCGAGGGTGGCTAGCGTCTTTTTGGGTACGTCAACTGCAGCAAGGGAATGGATCGGGATGCCCGAGAGAACATGCCTGACGAGGACGCTCCTGGCAACTTGGTTTAGGAAGTTCGCCTTCCATTCCGACATACGGGACTGGATTCTGTCCACTAGGGGCTAGAAGGAAGAGGACCGGATACGCCCTTTAGACAGCGGCACCCCCAAGTAGAGAAGGATGGGACCTGATCGAGTAAACCCGGACAGCGTTGCGATCTTTCTCACCCTGCTAGCCGACACGTTGGCGGGAGCAAAGAAGCTGCTTTTGGCGTTGTTAATCTTAAGACCTGACACGCTAGCGAACTTGTTGAGGAAAGCCATCATGCTTCGAATCGACGTAGCGCCCCCATTCATGAAGATAGTTGTGTCGTCAGCGTAAAGCAGGTGGGAGATAGTGTTGGAGCCTCTTCTGGTCCTGAACGGCTGACAAGCGTTGGATTCAATCAGCCAGGAAAGACCCCTACCTAGTGCCTCCATAACAAGGATGAAGAGGCTGGGCGAGAGGGGGTCCCCCTGACGGAGGCCTCTCGTCGATTTGAAGAAGCCTGTGGCCTCGCCATTGAAGAGCACCGAGAACCAGGGGGAAGATCAGCATTATTCGGCGATAGAAATCCAATCCTGACTGAACCCGAACTTGAAGAGAACGACCTTGAGAAACAACCAGCTCACTCGATCATAAGCCTTCTCGAGGTCAAGTTTGAAGATAATATTGCAGCCTCTGACATTCCTTTCAATGTCTCGAATAAGCTCTTGGGCTAAAGCGATGCTCTCTGCAATGAAACGACCTTGGACAAATGCCATTTGCTCGCTGGAAATAATCTTGGGCAGAATTGAATTCAACTTAGCTACGATGACCTTGGAAAAAATTTTGTATACACAGTTACATAAACTGATTGGACGGAAATCATAAAAAGCTTTGGGAGCTACACTTTTGGGGATTAAACAAAGAAGGGAAGAGGCGAAAGCACGCGGAATCGTACCTCCCTGGAATAGGAATTGACGGCTCTGTGCAGGTCCTCCCCCACTATTGACCAGCACGTCGAGAAAAAAGCAGCCGAGAATCCATCGGGGCCGGGGGCCTCGTCCAGCGGTTGCGATTCGACCGCCAACTTCACTTCGTCAACTGATGGAAGGGCCAGCAGGAAGTCGTTGTCAGCCTGTGAAAGCAGCGTCGGGATCATGCTAAAAAATTCCCCAATCAGTTCAGTAGGTTGTTCCGAGTAGAGAGATTTGAAAAAGTCAGCTGCAGCTTCATGCATCTGGACCGGGTCGGTTAAAATGGTTCCATTCTGAAGATCGATCTGCCTTATCTGCGCTCTTCTAATACGGCTTTCCGTTGAAGCGTGGAAGAATTCGGAATTACTGTCTCCCTCTTTTAGCCACCTGTTTCTAGATTTTTGTTTCCAGAATAATTCTTCCAGAAGTTCTAGTCTCTCAAAATTCCTTTTCTCTCTCTCCAAGGCTGCCAGGACTTGAGGAGACGGGGATCGGATCGCATCCTGTTCCGGGGTCTCCACCCTCGAAGACGATAGCTTGATTTGGGAGAAAATATTACCAAAGACATCCTTGTTCCAATTTTTCAGCGCTGATTTTGTGTTTTTCAACTTGGAGAGAAGATGAATCATCGGGTTTATAAAGGTATCGGAACACCAAGCGGTCGAAACTAAAGTCTGGAAGCCTTCATGTTGAGTCCACATTCTTTGGAATCGGAACGGCCTCGGAGGGAGAGGAGGCGACGGAGGCGCAAATAGGAGCAGCGGGGAATGATCCGACCTGAGTTTGGGAAGGTGTTGAACTGAGAAGGAAGGAAAGAGCTGCAACCAAGCTGAGGAGCACAGGACACGGTCCAGCCTGACCCATTTTCTGTTCCAGACTGGCTACTGAAGTGACGTCGTGAAGTTCTGTGGGCCCATCATGATGTGCCGTCCACACATTTGGAGAGATCATTTTAGGGCATGGTCCAAAGAATGAGGCAGATCCAAGGCTGGGGTGGACCCCACCATAGAAAACAGTGGGGAGTGTAACTCCCACCGGTGAAAACTTCCCAAGGTCTACCATGATGTTTATTTGAGATCCAACCTGTTCATGTGTTGACTAAGACATGAAATAAGAGAAAACAAAAATATTAGCTTGATCGAAAACTTCTGTTGCCCTTAGAACTTTTTAATGGTGGGCATCACTCTTCCCACTCTTTTCTGTGGTGTGGTCTTCTCGAGTTTTGGATATGACTCATTCTTTGTATCACCCCCTAGTATGATCTCTCAAAATGGATGAACGGTGTGTATACAAAACACACGTCATGGTGGGACCACAGAACTTGGTGACGTCACTTCTAGCTAGTCCGGCTCCTCAACCACCTGTGAGTAGCTAATCCGCGTCCCACGCACACGTCCCCACGCACTCACGCCGTACTGAGTAACTCAGTACCCTTAGCGTACTGAGTAAACTGTGTGGGGTCCACTATTATTCATTTATTTTATCCACTCCGGTAATCCATGTTAAAAGATAATTTTAAGGCTATATCCTAAAAATGAAGTAAATTAAAATCTCAAGTGGACCACACTACAGTAAACAGTTTGATTGAACCTCTACCATTGAAAATTTTTTGGAGGCCAAAGAAGTTTTGGATCTAGCTGATGTTTGTGTTTTCTCTTCATCCATGTCTTTTTGATCTTATGAACAGGTTGGATGACAAATAAAAATTAATTTGGACCCTGGGAAGGTTTCAACTGTGAAAATCATTATTCCACACTGTTTCCTGTGTAATGGTTCACTTGAGCTTTGTATTCACTTAAATTTTCATATCAACCCCTGAAATTATCAGTAAAAAAGGATGGACGGTGTGGATAAACCACATACATTAACAGTGGGCCCAACTGAGTTTACTCAGTACGATAAAAGCGTACTGAGTTACTCAGTACGCAATCCGATTTCGTTTTCACCACCTATGGATACTCGAACCCTTCACCGGGTGTTGAAACTCCTGGGAGTCTACCACCGGAGGAAGAGTAAGGATCCATGTATCATGCCCTACTTGATGAATGGCTAGGATCACATACACGTCTGCCCAGTTAGACGGTGCCATGAAGCCCTTCACCATCTCATGCCTGTGGATCGGCTTTTCTTAATCATGCAATTGACAGCCAATCAGTGGTGAGTCTTAATGGCAGCACAACTAGCACAGGAGAGTACCATTTCTCTTCATCAGCGTATGGAAACCGTTCCGTGCACCTAGTTGTATGTGGATTCTTTGTTATCCAGATCATCCATCTTGACCGTCCGTTTGGTCCAGTCTACCCTTCATCTAAAACTATTCAACATAAAGCGCGATCTACAGTAGCATACGTCAACGACTGGAGCTATCTCCTACAATGATATTGTCCATCCATTTTTACATTCCACTGACATTAATATTTGAATCATCAGATCGGTATCATTTTCTCAAGACAGCCTATAGGGAATCGATTGGATGCAATAGACGGTTTAGATATGTTATTCGGATGCAAATGAGTACAAATCAAACTAGGTGGACGCAAATGTTCCCGTACAATTAGTCCGCTAAATGGTTTCTCATCCATCGTCGACACCTGCTTAGCCCATTCACAGCAGCCCATACTCCCTTTTCCTGAGGCGCAGGATAGCTTACCCCCCACAGAATGCAGAGAGAAAGAATGTGAAGTCTCTCTCTCTCTCTCTCAGCCGTTGAATTTTCTCATCATCATGTCAATGTCGTTTTTCTCTCCCTCTCTTCCAACCGTCCGTACAAGACTCCATCTCCCTCAGAAACCTCATCTCCTTCATCCATTCAAGAACCGCCTCTACCTCACTCTCCCAGGGGCTGCAGCAGACAATGGGCCAGGAATGGTGAGCTCCGCCACTCTAGAGGAGAAAGCAGAGAAGAAGGAAGGAGCTTCTCCTGTTGATTCTAAGGAGAAGCTGCAGAAGGAGGAGGAAGATTCTCTGGTTTCGAACGGCGCAGCGGCGAACTTCAAAGATCCTAAATGGGTTGGAGGGACTTGGGATTTGCAGCAGTTTTCGAAAGACGGGAAGACGAATTGGGATGCGGTCATCGACGCAGGTAAGGTTGTATTGTGTTTATGTGTGCGTGTGTGTTTTTAATTGGTTTTCCTATTTCTATCGTGATGTGGAATCTCAGAGTAGTGTTTTTCTTCTTCGTCTTCGCATTCATGCATTTTATGAGAGTTTTTCTCATTTGGATTTTTGCGTTGATGTTGTTTTTTTGGTACTATCATTTGATTTTTTTATTTTTTATTTCCCTTTTTTGTTTTGAAAGGCTTATTTAAATTGCTTCACATTACAGGTATTTTAGTACTATCTCTTTGATTTTTCATTGTAATTCGTTAATTTGTGAAGTGGGAGTTTGTTAGTTTGGAATTCATAATAGGAATGCTTTGTGATTGGGTTGAATTTGTGTATTTGACATAAACAATGCATAAGCTTATGTAAAAGAGGTAATCTTAGGCCGAACATTTATGCTGTATTCAGGTCTTCAATTTGTAGAAGGGGGTTTATGGATCAGTGATCCAAACCATCGATGTGACGGGTTTCACTGTGGATGTTCCGTGCACTAAAATCACCACCATGAATTATCTACCAAGGTTTGGTCAACAATCTAGTGAATGCAATGCATGCATGCACCCCCTTTTGGTGGCTGAATTGCTTATTACAGGATTTCTTCTTGCCGGATTAATGATGGTTTTCTTCCTTTGTTTGTTGTTATTTTGTTTTTATTATCTTGATTGGACTACTTTTCTTTGATCGAGAGCAGGAAAATGGTAAGTGTCCAGACTGGGGAGAAAGCAGCATGTGATGGGGTTTTCCTCCTCAGTTCAGAGGAGATGTAGTGCGGATCGGATGCCACAAATCTTGGCATTACTGTGTTGCTCGACCAGTCGAGGGCACTGCTCGACCGGTCGAGGGTTACGCAGATTCAGTCTGGATTTGGTGCGGTATGCGTAAATTTGAGGCGGTTTTCGCAGAGGTGTGGAAATGAGTTTCCTAAACTATAAATAGGGGTCCTGGGGTTATTCTAGGGCAATGCAAGGGTGTTTCCTAAAGCTATACAAAGGGTTTCTAAAGGGTTTTAGGGCTATCAAAAGGGAGAGAAAGAGAAAAGAGAGAGAGAGAGAGGAAGCTTGTAGAAGGGAGGATTCTGCTCGTAGAGGTGATCTACTTCGCAGTCGACGTCGTAGTGCTTCTACGTCCTCGTGATCGGTGAGATCTCTCAGTTTTTCATTATTCTCTTATTGTTCATCCGCTCCTGCGTGAGCGAAGAAGGTTTGATCCAAGCGGTGTGTGCTTGTGATCGATTGTAACGTTCTACTTCATAATGAATTGTTGCTCTGGATGAGGTCTCGTGGTTTTTACCTCTTTGAGGGTTTTTCACGTAAAATCTCTTGTGTCATGTGGTTTATTCTTTGATTTATTTCATTGCTTTATTATATCCCATAATTCTGAGGTTTTGGGAGGCGAGATCCTAAGGTCTTTGTGCAACGCTCAGCATGGTGGGGACATTCACACAATTTAAAATGGTGATTTTGTTAGACTGAAGGATCTTGACGTAATATGTGGGAGAAGCCAGAAAAGAGATTGTTGAGTTTTGATTTAGAATTCTTTCCCTTTAACTGAACTGCCAAAGGAACGAAGCTGATTTGCTTTCTAAGTAGCCGGATTCATGATTTCTTGTGGTAATTTCCAGACCAAAGAAACAATTTTCCTTTCCTTGGTTGATTTGTGTAGGAGTTATGCTTTCGCACCATGATTCGACTTTTGGACGTGCTATTTTCTTCCAGACATTGAAATTCTCTCTTGAAAATGGCTTTGTTGGGAAAGAAAGTGTGTTCCTTGCCAAATGTACCAATTTTGGAGATCAACTATATATCAGGAGGGTATGATTGTCAAGGTGTTTTTAGCAAGATTGGCTTAAGGGAAGCATGCTGAAGCTGCTGTTTGCTTTCATGGGCTGTCTATTTCCAGAGAATCGTGCACAGGTGTGGGGCTTACTGAAGAGGGTTCTGCAAACAACATAACTTGGTTCTTGAAAAAACATGGTTTCGCATGGAGGTTTTGATGCAGACCCACAACCCACTTTAAGGTCCAACATGTGCTGATTTTGGGCTCTTTGTTGCAAGATTTGCGGCCTAAATATCAGAGATCACATTTATCATTTGTGGATGATAAGGGGTTGATGTGGAGGATATGGTTGAAGATTTTGGTGGTATGCAGTAGATTCATGCTTCTTTCTCTAGACTCACTTCCTCGCTCTCATAGGCAGCATTATCAGAGATAGGCGTCGGTTTTGAGCGCTACTATTCTTCTTCTTGATCGAGTGACAACAACGATGGAATGAATATTCTGTATAATGGCTTCCTCCTCATTTCTGCTAGTCCAGACATTCGAATAGCGAATGAAAGACCAAGAGCCATTAGGGTAAAGAAAACACTTCCAGTTTGGTTGACTGTTGTGCAGCCCTCATTCAACTGGAAGTAGGAAATCGATCACGGCATGACTAATGACTTAACTCTCATTCTCTGCTTTGTTTATGCTATTTTAGGCCAAATCTTTGTTGGTAGGATTGTTATTATCGTAAGTAAATTATAAATTGATTTGAAATCAATTATGTTTGATTTAAAATCAATCTAGTAGTTGGGGGATCTTCATTAAAGATTCATGGGGGTTGTCTTTAGGGTCTGTTTAGGGAGTTATGATTATTTCGCCCTCTCTACTCCAATATTTCTCGTGAGTACACTTGTTCATTTCTTTACAATTCAGGTGTTGAGATCCCATTGACTCGATAACCAGGGTTGCACCGGGTTGGCTAACATAATGTATAAAATTATTGATATTTGCTTTATGGTGCAGTTCTCTGTTGGTTGCATCATAGGGAAGCCAAGGCAGGTGTGGATTCTCTTGCTAAGCAAGGAGTCTTTAGAAGTGCCTTAGGCGGCTCTATCCATATTTTGCATGATCTCATCTTTTGGGGGAGTTTCTACTTCCATGGGTTTGTCTGTTGACTCGCAGTGGGGTTTCCTTTGATTTTGTTTTCTTAGCTTCAGCTAGTTATATTTTCATTATTTTTCATTTCTTAATAAGTACCCGGTTATCTATTTAAAAGAGGGAGGAAAAACTACATGTGCCAGTATACAAAAAGTGTCTATTATTTTGCCAACAGTTTAACCACGTAAATGGAAGTGTGACCCATTGTAGCATGAAACTGCCACTTTCTACCATATAAGCTCTTTTCTAGCACATTACAAAGCTAAGCTTAATTCTTGTCGTAAGTATTTTTATGGAGATCGAGGGCGGTTTGTCTTGGTTTCATTGGATAGAAGATGGGTGTGTTATAGGGTATCCACATTTGAAATTGTTTCACATTGAGGGGTTTTCCACACTTGCCATTGCTAGTTTTATCTCGTCATTCTTTCATTTGCACAGAATTTCCTATATAGTTTATTTTCCATATTACCGTGGTAAAGTTGTACGCGTGTAAATCTAACTTAACCTCGACTTTATCTGCACCCTATTCACTTGCTGTATTTGGATGATTTTTGATATTGTGTATTTTCTTTACGAAAATAAGCAAAATAAGTACTGAAGTATTGACAAAGAGTATTCTCTACTGAAAAGCTCCTTTAAAATAAAAAAATAAAAAATCTTGATGTAAATGCATACAAATTTCCTTTAAGAGGTTCATTATCTTGACGTAAATACATACAAATTTCCTTTTCGAGGTTCATAATCATCAAGACCTATTTCTATGATCATGCTGTTTGCCTGGTTAATGTGGATTTAAGGAGCAGGTATGGTGTCCGTCTCGCCTGGCAACCGAAATCTGGTATGACTCACCGTGACTCAGCCCGTATCGGTGTGGTGACTCGTTTCATTTTGGTCCCGAACTGATACTACTTGGATGATACTGAGTCATATCGGACGACATTTCAAACCATGCTGGTTATAGGTGGATGCTGCCCGAAAACAATAACCATAGGCAGTTGGCACTTTAAAACATTATTTGGACTTTTAGATTCTTCTGAAACATACCCTCATTTTTATTTTTTTTATACCTATCTTACTGCTTTGATGATCATCGATGATGTTTCTAAATTCAAGTTTGGAGTTTGGGTCTCATAGACATTTGTCCTTTCAGAGGTTAGGAGGAGGAAATGGCTAGAAGATAATCCTGAAGCATCGAGTAACGATGAGCCTGTAGTCTTCGACACTTCCATTATTCCCTGGTGGGCATGGGTCAAGAGGTTCCACCTCCCTGAAGCAGAGCGACTGAATGGTAGGTGTCAACATCTATTCCTTTTTGAATCTTTGGTCAATTATCATTGATGATTCCTGCTAAGACAACCAATCTTGTCTGCATTTACACAGGCCGTGCTGCAATGATTGGGTTTTTCATGGCATATCTGGTGGACAGCTTGACAGGTGTGGGTTTGGTTGATCAAATGGGGAATTTCTTCTGCAAAACTCTCCTGTTTGTAGCTGTAGTTGGTGTGCTTGTGATCCGAAAGAACGAAGATATAGAGAATTTGAAGAAGCTCTTGGAGGAGACAACTTTTTACGACAAGCAGTGGCAAGCAACATGGCAGGACGAAAACCGTAGCAGTTCAAAAAAAGACTAGAGGCACATGTGTATCCCATGATTCAATCCTTGTTTCAACCTGTGGCTCTTTTCTTCCGGTGTGTTTTCTTGCTGTAATTTACCATAACTTTTATATAGAACAGAATTGTGGTTTGGTTCAGAGACTTCACCATTTACTTTACCATCCATATGTGAAGAATTATGAATGAGTTTGCACAAAGCTGATATCCCAGTTGTTTGACAGAAACTGTGGGGTTCTGGGGTGGGGTCGGTGCTGGCTATCCATTACTTGTGTTGCAAGTAATGGCTTTCTTGATTTGAGCAATTTCTTCTTAGTCTCTGCTTGGGTGGTTCAATAAGGTGAAATCATGGAGATCAAAATCACTAGTACAGTTGCTATGCCATTGTGAAATCCTGACAGATTTGCAAGATTTTAACATGCACTGTTATAGATTGAACGTGTAATGAATTTGAGGCTATGTTTGGATGCTCAATTGAATTGGATTGCAATAATTCAATTTGGAGAGTGGGAGGACGCTAATGTGGGGTTAGCACCAGGCCATTCAAAGGAAGCTACAAACAACAAAATTATTTAAGCCCCTCATTTGAAGCACATGGAATTGCAACTAGGTGTTTGGCTGCAAGCACTTTGTAAGGATTACAAAGATGCAATGATGATGTAGGACATGAAAATTAAATATGATATGCGAGATTTCAAGCTTAAGATCACGTTAGTTCAGAAATAATTACACAAATTCCATATCCCACATGAAAGTCCAAACATTCAATTAAGGGGAATCTATGCGGGTCCAGGCCTACACATGATAGGGCTGGATTAATAAAAATTATGAACCAAATGATACTCAAATATAAGAAATAATCATCCACACATGCATGGTAATCAGTCCCTAATCCAAGGGATTCACCAATTTCAAATTAAGGAACCCTAGGGTAAAAAAATGGGCATAAAATTGGAGATTTGAGTAATTTAGGGTTAGGTTTAGAGATTTTAGGTGAAAGCAGAGTGAAAGAGAAGAGAGACGAATTAGAGAAGTACCACACGCGTGGACAACAACAATGACCTAGACGCACATGCGTGTGATCTCGACCGCACGTGTATGGGGCCCACTATTCAGAAAAATGCCACCTTGGCCCTGGTCAGCCAGGGATGGACTCCAAAACCCCTAAATCTCAGCTAGATCCGATGTACGGTTTGTGCGTGGTGCTCCGCTAAAGTTTCAGCCCTCCTGTAGAGCCAGATTTTGAAATTCTGTTGTGGGGAGGAGAATTGCTGCAATAGATGATTGATTTGAAGTGTAGATGATGGGGTGAGATGATAAGAATGGATGGTAGAAGATGAGTAGTAGAGATGGAGATGGATGGGGATGAATCAGGATAAATGTGGCTTCGCACTACGGTAGTTAACCCTTCGATGAAGGGAGGGCTTTGCACCCAATTAGGCTTCACAACTCAGAGAGTAGGAAAACGCAGAATTTTTATTAATCTTCAATTAATGAAAAAAGCTACAAGGGGTGCCTATTTATAAGAAAACTTTATACCCCAAAAAACTCGCACCACGTGCGCAACCTATTACTTGGCGATGAAGTAAACTAAAATAAAAACCAAACAAAAATCTAAAGCGTTCACGATGTTCTAAATAATAACAATAAGTAAAACCTAATATATGAAATCAATCCGACGAATGCGCTACGATCATGAGATCCCATGATGGGCTTTTCTTGACTATCGGGTCCACTTTTCTTGAACCAAAACTTGTCTTCTAGCTAGGAGGCCATTCCTGGACGTCGTCATCGAAGCAGATCGGTGGTAGGGTCCTCCTTCTGTGTATGTACGTGCATAGAGATGGTGGTGTGAGTGCGCGTGTGAGCGTGCTGTCCCCATCGATTCTCCCCGGCTGCGAAGATTTCGCCACTGGTGAAATAAAACTCCTGAACCGCTCCAGGATGTCAAGATCAAGTCTCTGAAGCTCCTCCTCAGTGAGTCACATGCTGTCTGAAGCTGGGCGTGACTTCCATTTAACCAGGTACTTCTGAAACCCGCCGTCCGACGTTGAAATTATCTGATAGTCCAAGATATCCTTTATTTCCTTTTTGGGTGTGTGAAGGTTAGGTATGAGAGGTAGAAACTAGAAAAATTGATCGGGAAGGATAGGTATGGGAGATAGAGGCTGGGAAGATGGGTCGGGACGGGTAGGTATGGGAGGTAAAGGCTGAAAAAATGAGTTGGGAATGGTAAGTATGAGATGTAGATGCTGGAAAAATGGGTCGGGACTGGTAGGTATGGGAGGTAGAGGATGAGAAAATGGGTCGAGAGGAGGCCATGAATCAATGGAAAGTTTGATGAATCAGGATGGTTAGGTGAAAGGCTAGACAATGCATCAATAGCCCCTTGAAATGCAACTAGATCCTCCACATTGAATGTGGAACTAATTCTCATGGATGGTGGAAGATTTGCCACATACGCATTGAGACCGTTTCGTTTTATAATTTTGGCGGGTCCAGCACTACGCGCGTGTAACTTACCAATGACCCCCGGAGGATACTGCTCGGGCCTGATGCGGGCCATCACAGAGTCCCTTACATTGAATTCTTTGAAATATTTATGCTGGTCTGCAGAAAATTTGTAATGTTCATTACTAGTAGTGATCTTCTGCCTGATTTCTTGATGCCATGAATGAATGTGATGCACAAAAGATTCTGCAGGCTCTGACGGCCTATGGGACAGTGACATAAGGACAATATCAATAGGTTTCTCAGGTTTATAACCAGTAACGACTTCATAAGGATTGAGACCTGTGGACCTATCGACAGAACTATTAAACGTAAACTCGGCTGTAGGTATTACGGTGTCCCATGTTCTGGTGTGCTCTATATTGCTCCTAGGGAGACTCATCCGGTAGATCATTAGGAAAGACATCACGAAACTCATCTACTACCGGAATGACCTTAGTGGGTAACTCTATACTATCCTCTGGGGCACTCTCTCTAGCCACAAGGCCGTACGTGCTATGCCACTCAAAATAGTGGTCTTGATGCCTCTCTTGAGGTAGGTGCACGGGTGTATGCTCATGACTGATTCCTTGGCCACCTCCATTCATTGGTCTATCCTCCTGACCACCTGCCTGAGATTGGACATCTACCCCAATGCTGAGATTTGTCCCGGCGGAGGCCTTTAGTTGGGTAATGCGCGCATCAAATTGATCAAAGCGTTGTTCTATATATTGTTCATAACGCTTACCCAAATACTCGATCTGCTGGGACAACTTGTTCAATGACTATAGCAATTGCTCCATGTTTAGTGTAAGGTGCAAGCCAAAATTTAGCAATATAGTTGTCAAAATATAAGAATAATTTATTTTTTTTTGAATTTTTAAAAGAAACAACCTAGTTTTTAAAAACGAAAAAGGAAAGTTTTTAAAACAAGTTAGAAAAGTTTCTAAAAAAAAGCAACCTAGTTTCTAAAAACGAAAAAGGAAAGTTTCTAAGAAAAACAAATTAGGAAAGTTTCTATAAAAAACAAATTAGGAAAGTTTCTAAAAAAACAAATTAGGAAAGTTTCTATAAAAAACAAATTAGGAAAGTTTCTAAAAAAACAAATTAGGAAAGTTTCTAAAGAAAAACAACCTAGTTTCTAAAAATGAAAAAAGAAAATTTCTCAAAACAAATTAGGAAAGTTTCTAAAGAAACGAATTAGGAAAGCTTCTACAAAAAAACAAATTAGAAAAGTTTCTGAAAAAAACAACCTAGTTTCTAAAGAAAAAGAAAAATGAAAGTTTCTAAAAATAGAAAGTAAGTTAGTTTCTAAAAAAGAAAAAAGAAAGTAAACTAGTTTCTAAAAAGAAAAAGGAATTTCTAAAAACAGATTAAGAAAGTTTCAAAAAAATTAGTTTCTAAAAAACAGAAAAAGGAAAGTTTCTAAACCTAGAAATAGAAAACTAAGTTAATTTCTAAAATAATTCAAATAAGGGGATAATAGAAAATTTCAGCAGCTTATGTTAAGGTTTATGGACCTCTAAACAGCCATATATGATGAGAATTGATACGTAATGGACATAAACAACCAAACCCTTATTATGTAATGAATTCCCTTACAAGCAACCCTAGGCTTTGATACCAAATTTGATGCAGGACATGAAAATTAAATATAATATGCGAGATTTCAGGCTTAAGATCACGTTAGTTCAGAAACAATTACACAAATTCCATATACCACATGAAAGTCCAAACATTCAATTAAGGGGAATCTATGCAGGTCCAGGCCTACACATGATAGGGTTGGATCAATAAAAATTATGAACCAAACGATACTCAAATATAAGAAATAATCATCCACACATGCATGGTAATCAGTCCCTAATCCAAGGGATTCACCAATTTCAAATCAAGGAACCCTAGGGTAAGAAAATGGGCATAAAATTGGAGATTTGAGTAATTTATGGTTGGGTTTAGGAATTTTGGGTGAAAGTGGAGTGAAAGAGAGGAGAGAAACGAACCAGAGAAGTACCGCACGCGTGGACAACAACAATGGCCTAGATGCACATGTGTGTGATCTCGGCCGCACGTGTATGGGGCCCACTATTCAGAAAAAGGTCACCTTGGCCCTGGTCGGCCAGGGATGGACTCCAAAACCCCTAAATCTCAGCTCAATCCGATGTACGGTTTATGTGTGGTGCTCCGCCGAAGTTTCAGCCCTCCCGTAGGGCCAGATTCTGAAATTTTGTTGTGGGGAGGAGAATTGCTGCAATAGATTATTGATTCGAAGTGTAGATGATGGAGTGAGATGAGAAGAAGGGATGGTAGAAGATGGGTAGTAGAGATGACGATGGATGGAGGTGAATCGGGATAGATGTGGCTTCACACCACGGTAGTTAACCCTTCGATGAAGGGAGGGCTTCGCACCCAATTAGGCTTCACAACTCAGAGAGTAGGAAAATGCAGAATTTTTATTAATCTTCAATCAATGAAAAAAGCTACAAGGGTTGCCTATTTATAAGAAAATTCTATACCCCAAAAAACTCGCACCATGTGCGCAACCTATTACTTGGCGATGAAGTAAACTAAAATAAAAACCAAACAGAGAAATCTAAAGCGTTCACGATGTTCTAAATAATAATAATAAGCAAAACCTAAAATATGAAATCAATCCGACGAGTGGGCTACGATCATGAGATCCCATGATGGGCTTTTCTTGACTATTGGGCCCACTTTTTTTGAACCAAAACTTATCTTCTAGGTAGGAGGCCCTCCCTGGACGTCGTTATCGAGACAGATCGGTGGTGGGGTCCTTCTGCATATGTACGTGCGTAGAGGTGGTGGTGTGAGTGCGCGTGTGCACGTGATGTCCCCATCAAATGATGTCTGTTAGCCATCCAAACTGTGCATCAGATGTGCCATGTCCAGAATTCAGTTGGGCCACACCATCAGGAACAGTGTAAAATCATGCATAAAACCTCTTAAATCACTTGGTGCGCCCACCTGAGTTTTGGGATGGCCTAGTTTTTGGGCTGTCCATCCATATGAGCAGTTGGGCACACATGATGAACAGGTTAGATGTTATAAAAAAGAGACCCCACAAGAAAACCTACATTGATCTCCCTCTGCACTTTTCCTGTAGTGTGGTCAACCTGAGTTATGGATCAGGCTAACTTTTTGGAAAGGGGGGCACACCTAATGGATGGTTGGATCTCCGACACATATCATGATGGGTCCTGCACAGGAGTTACTTTTCCCCTTTAATTACAAGCTTTGGAAATGACATAAGATTTAAGCACAAAAGCATGATTCCACTTCAAACAGCTACAGTTATTGTTTGGATGCCATTCTGCTTTAATTGAATGCATAGACTTCCCCCCATAAATATAATTAAATCAACTTCAAATAAGGACAGAAGTATATCCATTGACACCCAGGCACAGATGATGAAGGGGAAAAGAATGGTGCTTCTCATGCTTCCCAGCCCCTTAAAAGGGTGGCACGCGCAACCCGGTTCACTCCCAATGTGAAGGCGCCCATCCGGAGGTTGCAGTCATGAGATTTACACATCGCCTTGATGTTGGTGAAAGCTTTCCTCATGTACCTTTGAAGCTCCTGGTTCACCTTCTCTTCCTCCCACATGAATCCTTGGATGTTCTGCAATTAAACATTCCGCCTTCCTCAATGTAAGATGACAGATATTGGATTATCGAACATGAAACCAGGAACAAGCTCTAATAAACTAATGAAAAAAGCTTCTACTTCTTTCCTTTTTCAAGTACCTGAACCCACTCAAAATAACTCACTGTGACGCCCCCAGCGTTCGCATATATGTCGGGGAGTATAACAACTCCTTTCTTAGATAAAATCTGCAGTAGAAGTATTCGATGTCAAGAAGACTGAATTATCAGGAAGTTTCAAAAATATTTTGGAGTCTGTAGAACCATGTACCTCGTCTGCGTCTGGATCGGTGGGATGATTTGCAGCTTCTATTATGTATTTGGCCCTCACATCAGCTGCATTTTCCCTTTGAAGGAGAGGGTGAAAACATCAGTAAACTACTTTTTTCCAAAAAAAAAAAAAGGAAGAAAAATTCAATAAACAGGTCTAATCCATTGAATTGGTAAACGCAAGTTCAAGATTCTTCCCACAAATGACTCAAATAGTAATGAATTTTTAATGAGCATGCTAAAATCACAAAAAAAAAAAAAAAAAAAAAAAAAAGTGCTTATTAGTTATTACAAATACTTTTCTGTTCTTAACTCGGTTTTAAGCTACCACCACCTTCATTTTTTATGAAAAAACAATCGACAGTTCATGGAACAAATGGAAACATTCTTCATCAACAAAAAGCTTAAGACAATGGAGCTTATGAAGAATCAAAAAACCATGAGCAAATCATTATTCTGCTGATGAATTCATTGCAGTGTAAAAGACTGATATAATATCCAATCCAGTCAAGGATGAGATGGTCAAGTGTGACTGGTAGCATTTCACAAATTCAATAATAACATAAAAAGATGCTGATAATTAGGACAAGCAGTGCAGATATGGGAATGCAACAAGAAAAAGCCAAGGGATGAGAAGAGGATTCATTAGATAGAGACAAACCTAGAAAGAACTCCACCCAGAGCACAGGGAATGAGGACATCGCACTCATGTACAAGCAACTCATCCAAATTCATCGCATCTCCGCCTTTGAAATCATGTAGACTCCCATTCTCAACTTTGTGCTTAAGCAAGGCTGGAATGTCGAGGCCATTTAGGTTTCTAGTGGCACCCGTGATGTCACTCACTGCAATGACCTTTCCACCTCTCTCATGAATTAGTTGCGCTGCCCAAGAACCCACATTCCCAAAACCCTGAAATATGATTGAATCTCACTCAACAAGAATAATAACAGATAACCCAGAGAATGATTCAAGTCATATATTTCAGATAACCCTGAAATATGATATTCGTTGCAACCAAACAGACCTTATGCTTGGAACCAACTGCAGATCACAAGTGATGTTGCATTTACCTGGATAACAAAGGTCAGTTCTGAAATAGACTGCCCATATTCAGCCAGCAAAGCCTCTGTTGCGAAAACAACACCCTGTCCAGTTGCAGCATCCCTACCTAGAGACCCACCAAGATCCTGCAACACCAGATGACCTTAGAAAACCCGGCTTAGATTGTACTAAAAAAATTACAGGAATTGGAATTTAGGTAGCATTCAGAAGTACCCCAAAATCAAATTTTGGTTGAAAACATTCTGAGGTAACTTCATCTTGAGCTCACCGAGCATTTGGAGCAGCAAAAAATGAAGCCCAAGAGGGCAGGTTATCATTTTCACACTTTACCGCCCCTCAGCCCCTCAAAAAAAAAAATCACATTTCTTTCAAGTGCTACTTGAAATGAACAAATATCCTTCTGGTAGAAATGCATTCCACCCATCCATTTCCAAGTACTTCAATAACGCACCCTTTAATTTTTCTTAGTCCTGAAGACTTACTATAGGCTTTCCCGTAACGACAGCTGGTGAATGGCCATGAAATTTCGAGTACTCATCCAAAATCCACGCCATTGTCTGTCCAAATCCAAGAACACTTCGGTATTAGAAAGTTAAAGATGCCTGTAATGGGTGGTCGTTCAGTCTCAACAAGAATGTTGTGGTACCTGTGAATTAGTTCCCATGTCAGGGGCAGGAACATCAGTGTGGATTCCAATGAGATCATGGATCTTCTGAGTAAAGACTCGGGTCAGGCGTTCCAACTCACTCAAGCTCAAATCCCTGGGAGAGCATCCAATGCCACCCTTCGCTCCACCATATGGAATGTTCGCTACGGCTGTCTTCCACGTCATAAGTTGAGCCAGAGCATTAACCTCATCGGGGTCAACCTTGTCCGGCAATCACATACACATTTCAGTATAAAAAATCGAGCATGTCCAATTAATAAATAAACATGAAACTCCACTCATACAGTCTAACAAAGATGATTGCAAATCTAACCAACCACAATTTTCTCCCTTAAATATTACTAAGCTGGAAATTATGCATCCATCCATCGAAGCATAGTAACTGCATGTGAAACTCGATATAACTAATGGAAATCTGCAAGATAATCAACTAAGCATCTCTACATATACGACTTGCATATTAATCAAAAGCAGAAGAAAATTCAACATATATAACGAGACAGAAATTAGAATTTTCATACAACCAAACTCTGTAATTGAATATGCATAACTACAACACATCAAAAAACAAATGGTGTATATCCCGTTTATGGAAAGTTGCCCTCAAAACCGTTGGTGCCGAGGGCCGATCGGAGCAAATGGATAGGATCACCAAACCCTGGGATGCGTACAGACTATGGATCCAACGATACAATACATGTCCTGGTGAAGAACATATAATTCCTCACAAAGATTATAAATGTTGAGTCAACAATAGTTTTACTCATTTATACTGGATGTTGCTTTATGCTGTGATACGAAGAGAATCTATAGGGTTTAAAGCCTTAGCAGAGGTTCAGTTTGCTGAGGGTCCCAATTCAACACATGTGGAGCTGATGGTTCTGTATCCATGCCATTGATCTGATGGGCAATGCCATGGACAAGAGATGCCCAAAGACCTCCAACATTGGAACATCCTCTTCCTCCAATGATGGGCTGCAAAAACATTAAGAGAACTATGTTCCACAGTAGAAAAAAGATGCCAAAGATCAAGGAGAAAAGATCTTCCCATCTGAGAGGGTATTGGGGTACCCCAGTCCAAGGAGGGTTGCCACCAGATCAAAAGTACAGGTCACTGTCCACATACAAAACTGAAAGCCTTAGCAAACTTTACATTTGTGGACCCTCTAATTCCTTCTAACTGAACCACCCATGTGATAAACAAGGCTATCCAAGTTGAATAACTGTTTCATGTATGATAGATACCGACTAATCTATCAAATACCAAGTAATTTCTTATGCAAAAAACCCAACAAACTGTTAATTGATCAAGCAGTTGGCAGGAAAGAAAAATCAGAAACAATGATGGTGATGAGGAATGATGAAAAGCCATAGATTACAAAACCTTGATTTTGCTCAATCTCTGTTGTACTAAATATTTGTACATTAACCGATAGATTGTGATATCGAAACCGTAATTCGGTGTTTTTTATTGCAAGCCAATACTCGAAACATGCATAAAATAATCCTAACAAGCTAAAACTAAGAAACCCAGATCAGATTGGGTGAAATTCTCAAAAATTAATGCCACCCGAAAGCTGTAATCATCTATGAAGGGTAACGGAAAAGCACCCAAATCGAAAGGAAAATAAAAGAAGATATATCACCTCAGGATGATATCTGATCCCTCCTTTCATCGGCCCACGAGCGTTATCATGCTGAATTCTGAATCCAATGTACGAAACCAAAGTGCCATCATCTTTAGGAATCGTGCATTCAACCTGCGAAATCGATGCTGTAAGATGAAATTTTTTTTACAAACATCGAAAAGAAAGAGGACCCATGAATGGTTTACTTTGATTTCCCGGAATGGGATTAGAAGGCTCTTTTCAAGCTTCGAATCAAGGCCGAGAAGGCGGACGGCATTGCGGAAATTGCGAGTGGTGGCTACAAGAGAGTTCATGGCTATGGAAATTCTCAGAATTGAAAATAACCCAAATAGATAAATCGATGAAAGATAATGAAAATTGCCGAAAGGGATCTCACGATATATGGGAATCCAGAGCTGAAAGAAGTTGAATCAGAGATGCTTATTTATAGAGAGGAGAAGAGAGAGCATACAGAGACTTTGTAACTGAAACTTCCTACTCTCCCCATACGTGCCACTGTTGGCATTTGCGAGCGAGGTGGGGTCCCGTGTATGGACGGCTATCACGCTGTGGGGCTCACCTTGATGTCTTTGTTTTATATCCACGCCGTCCATCCGATTATTCAGTTCATTTTACGGGAAAAAACGAAAAATGAAGCACATCCGAATCTCAAGTGGACCACACCAAAGGAAACAGTGGTGAACGCTCATTATTAAAAACTTCCTTGGGCCACAAAAGGTTTGGATCTAGCTGATATTTGTGTTTTCCCTTCATCCAGGTCTGTGTGACCTTATCAACAGGTTGGATGGAAAATAAACATTAAGCTGGGCCCTTGAAAGGTTTCAGTGGTCCACCTGAGCTTCAGATCTGCTTCATTTCTTGGGTTAATGCGCTGGGAATGAGATGGAAAATGGATGGATCGCGTGGATATGAAACACATGCATCATGGTGGGCCTCACGGCGCCCAACACATCACCACTTCACCATAACCGCGTCCCACGTATATTCATGTACGTTGGTTTGAAAATCAGGCCGACCAGATGGGAAACTCGTGTGGAGTGAATCTAGACTATTTCTTCAATTCTTAGCCGTCCATTCCTCTATAATTGTGTGGCTCACGTGATGGCCGGTCCAGGATGAAATTTTGGGCCATGTAACGTACACCTCGTGTACAACATGTGAGCGACCTAGATCTCGCAGTCAACTTGGCCACGCAAGATTTTTGCAGAGGCACGTGTAGTTGAAAGATCGATTTGGCTAAGATCGATTTGGCTAATCGCGCGAGTACTAACTGAGATGATGGTTGGAGGACAATCCTAGAAATTGTGAAAAGGGCGAAATTCCGAAAATGCCCTTAGATTATGAAGCAATTGCATATTTAACCGGAAATGAACTGGACCAATGCTCAGTGCTCTCATGAGTGATCTGGACCCTCCATCGTATTTATTACACTAGGAAATTTACTATCCATGATCTGGACCCTCCAATCTGGTTTCTCTAATGAGACGTGATCGAGTCTTTCCTTGGCATTGGGTAGATTACCGACCTGTCAACCTTAGGGGTGCACATTTAACCGTTGGAACTGTGTAATCGGACCGGAACCATTGGATCGGTCCGGTTTGGTCCGGTTCCAGGGTGCTAACGGTTCGGTTCCGGTTCCCAAATTTTGAAAACCATTGAATTACGAATTGGTTCCGGTTTAGGGTCTTGTAGAACCGAACCATTGATCTGAACCGTAGAACCGATCCGTGACAGAACTGTGGATCCAAACCTGAGATGAACTAATATCAGATCCATGCAACAATCCAAGCTGCACATGTGGGCTATATTCTGACTTCTAACCGTCCATTTGCAAGGGAAGAATTCGGATGTCTGCAATTGTTTGATTGCTTTTTGTACAACATGGAAACCATTGTGGGGCCAACTTGATGAATTGTCTGGGTAATGAAAGGTGGAACCCACCTGCTTGGAGTGTTGTTGGAATTATATTTGAAAATATCTGTTTGCAAAAAATAAGAGGGTGGGACAATGGAGCATTTGATCACCAGTTGCTAGCATACAAGAGATGTATTTAGTTGTTAAACTGGGAAAACTAAATACATCCCATGATCTGATTACCTATAAGATTAAGTGATTTCTCAGACAGTTATACTATTGATCTTGGAGATAGATTACCATCAACCAACTCAAAATAGTTACATCCGTTTTAAGATTTCTTGAGATCTTGATATGAATCAAAGTAGCAAACAATCTATCTTTACCATTAATTCCATGTCTACAGATGATCAAAAGGGCAAGATCAGGTGCATGGCTGCTTCACAATCTTGACTATGCCAACCAGTAACATGACTATGCAACTACGCCTAACCGTTCCTAGGGTTTATGCCACGTGGTAATCTTCTGTTGATTTTTTTTGTTTTTTTTTTTTTTTTTTCAAATTAACTAACTGGACTGGATTTTTAAAAGCCCAAAACCGTGGATACAATCCAGGACCAAACCGTTATTCACGGTCCGGTTCCGGTTCAGTTATGGGTGCTAACGGTCCGGTTTCGGTTCCGGTTCCAATATTTGCAGAACCGTTAGGAACGGATCGGTTCTGGTTTCACCCCAAAACCGGACCGAACCGACCCGTGTGCACCCCTAGTCGACCTACCTTCAAGAGTCGTATTCAAGCACTAAGACCGAACACCTTTCTTTAGTAGAATGTGGGCGAACTCAGAGTTTTCGAAGAGTGTAGCAGCTCGAATCCTCGCTTCGCATTGAGCCACGCTTCGAGGGCTCTTATCAAGAAATGACTTGAGTGACAACTCGAAAATGTATGGGACCGTGGAAAAATTTGGTGTCTGATGGAAGTGAATATACCTCATCTTCTAATGGTCGATTTCGAGGAGTAGACACGTTTATAAGCAGTGAATTACTGCTTTTTGGTTGTTAAGGAACTTATTGGCCGGGTTCGGTGCTAGCCGACCTAGTGACGAGCACAGATGGCTGTGCTGACCTTATTTCCTTAACTAGTCCACTTTTACCCATGATACCATGTTTTACATATGCCATCTAATCAACTCATATGATAAACGCCACCAACAATCAATCCATTCCAAAACCCAGGTGGATAAAACCATCCGATTTTAGAAGTTCTGGAAAGGAGTTTACATGGCGCGGTCCACCTGAGTTGAGAACCGGCGTGATTTTTGGGGTCGAATGAGAATATGTGTGAACGGAGTGGATGCCATGCACACATCATGCTGGGTCCCACGTACCACGTTGTAAAGTAAGCTTATTCTACTTGCGCTGCAGTGGGGGCCGGCTTAAATCCAAAAAAAAAGGAAAAGAGGGTGTATTTGCAGAGCAAAATGGTTGTAAATATCAATTCCCAATTTTAGAATAGGATCATTTATTTATTGATTCCATCCTTATCTTATAAAAGGATATGTAAGTGATCAGAACCGTTCATGTTAGTTCATGAACCTGCAGGTAACTCCAAAGTAAAATAAAGCTGCAGATTTTGACGTCGTCGAGTCGCAGCATTTTCTCCACCGAACGCGGATATATAATTCGATATATTCTAATACGACCAACGAACTGTCCACATTCACATACTTGTGGGGCCCACCAAAGCATCTGCTCACTGGGGCAGGTAGACAGGTGTGGATCCTGACTTTCACATTGTACACGATATGCTGAGTTGGAGATGTGCTGGCACGTCAAGGGAGATGCAGATGGCCGGTAGCCCTAAGCTCTGTGGGGCCTATGGTGATATAATGTATTATAACGATTCTTTCATCCATTTTACTGGCTAATCTAGAGCAGAGCCCTAACACGAGGTAAATCCAAAACTCAAGTTAGCCGCAGCAGTGGAGATTGAATTGCCTCTAATTCCATTCGTCATTTACTTTCAATTATAATCTCTCAAACCAACCATTTTGTAACAAGCCCATGAAACCAAAAGCTAAGTTAGGTCCACGGTGATGTTTGTGTCACATTCAATCCGTCTATAGTCTGCAGTAATTCATGTTAGAATTTGAGCCAAAAAGCTAGGAAAATCTAAAGCCCAAGTGGGCTACACCAAATTGATCAGTAGGATGCAGAGGCCGGCCATTGAAATCTCCATGCAAGAGGGTTATACTCACATGCCATCGATCTCGGGAAGGTTGTACCAATCCATGGCCCCACTTGCTTCTTCGTACACTGTAAATGTGATGGACTCGGATTCCATAGTAAGCCACCACCAGTATCGTATGGTATCGTTAGTTGGAAAAGCTCGGTGGGCCCACATTGATGCATGCATTTTTATTTATGCTAGCTGACTATTCATTTTCCCATATCATTTGACCATATGACTTTTAAAAAAATGCCACTCATCTAAATCTCAGGTGGATCACACCACAGTAAATAGTGGTGATTGAACATCAAGTAGACTTAATCTACAGGGTGGATGGAAATAAAGATTACAATAAGCCCTAATAGGATTTTAATGATGGGTGTTCAATCATCATTTTTTTTATGGTGAAGTGGGACGGGGATTCCCTGGGAAAGCCTTTCGCAAGTTCTTGCGCTGGGAACTTAAGTGGACCCGAGGTGATGTTTTTGAGAAATCCACTCCATTCATCCGTTTTGTGAGTTCATTTTAGAATATATGCACAAAAATGAACCATATCCAATACTCTGGTGGGCCAAAAATGTGAGTATTGAATGTCAGCAGTTGAAATATTTGTGTGGCCACATAAGCTTTGAATCGGGATAATATTTGTGTTTTCATTTCATCCCAATATGAATGATGTTACAAACGGTATAGATGACATATAAACATCACCGTCGAAGCTAGGAACGTTTCAACGGCAGAAATTTCTCTGCACACATTTTCCTTTAGTGCGGCCCACTTGAGTCGTGGATCCTGCTCAATTTTGATCTCAAGTCCTAAAATGATCTCAAAAAACGGATGGACGGGATGGATTTCTCACAAACATCACGGTAGGCCCCACTTAAGTTTCCAGCACAGGAACTTCCTTCGAAAGGCTTTGGCGGGAAATCCGCGTCTGATGAGGTGGACTAGGGACTTATCTGCCTAATTTTTAATGTCATGCCCTAAAATGAGCTGTAAAAATAGATTAGCAGGTAATAAAACAAACGCATCCAGTACCGACTAGTAACAACCTTGGTACTGACACGTCTGCAGTCCCGTCAGAACGTCTGAATACTCCACCGAGGCTAGTACTGTATACTATATGGCGCCAGTATGATGCAAGTGTCGAATCCACACCGTCGATCAATTTTTCCATATCATTTTAAACCTTTGGAAAAATACGAGATGCATCCAAAACTTATGTAGACCACACCATATAACTCAGTTGGACGATGTAGCCCACCATTTAAGCCTCCCACGGCCCTGTTTATTAGGTCAGACTAACATGAATGAAGGAAAAACACATATAACAGCTTATCTAAAAGTTTCATGGCAGGCGTTTAGTCCCTACTTTTTCGTGTGGTGCATTCTAGCTTTGCATCTATCTCATTTTTTCAGCTCATGCTATGAAATGATCTGCCAAAATGGATGGTATGGATATAACACATACATCATAGTGAGGCCATAGACCTTTGCCACGTCAACACAGACTGGTCCGTCCAAGCCCCGCAGCGTCCATCCGACGTGGACAAACATCTCTTCAGGGTAGAACCAGGAGAACCGAATATGGTAAAGCCATCTGTCAACAGCATACGTGTCTGGGTAGCTTATCATCTTGGACCGTCCATCTTGATGGTCCTACTTCGGATGTCAAACTGTTAAAAATACACGTAGATCCGATCACTTTAGTCGACCGATCAGATGGCCCTCCAATAACGGTAAAAATAACAAATGGTTATGGTTAGATGGCCTGATGACGTGTACAGCAGGACAGACGAGCTGGCTAAGGCTGGAAAAACCTTTCGGACGCGGATTTCCTGCGAAAGCCTTTCGCAGGAAGTTCCTGCGCAAGGATCTGGGTGGGGCCCAGTACAATGTATGTAAGAAATCCATTCCGTCCATCCGTTTTGATATCTCATTTTAGGGCGTGCGACAAAAAGTGAGGCGGATAAAAAACTCAAGTGGGTCACACGAGAGAGAAAATTAGGGAAAGAAATTTCTACCGTTGAAATCTTCCCAGGCTCCACCTTGATGTTTATATGTTATCTAAACCGTTTATATGGTTATTGTCAATGGGATGAAGTTAAAAAACCAAAAATATAGACTGATACAATAATTTTTTGGGCATAAAAATGCTTCAACGGTGCTCACTGAATGATCACTGTTTCCTCTCATGTGTCCTACTTTAGTTCTATATACATCTAATTTTTGATCTCAAGTCCTTAAATGAACTCGGAAAACGGATGGACGGATTGGATTTATCAAAAACATGTCGGTGGACCCCACCCAGCATCCTTGCGCAGGGACTTCCTGCGAAAGGCTTTCGCAGTAAATCCGCGTCCAAAGCTTTCGGATCCGGAGGCATGCAGAGCTTACACGGCGGTGAAAGGATAAAGACGCAAGCCCATGTGCCGACGTGGAATGCAGTCACTCATCCAAGCTTTTCATCCGGTGGAGCGTGCTGATTATTTATTGTTGCCTAAATACCACTGTATAACTCTTCGGTGGTATGTGGGTCCACCATGATCTATGTGTTTTATTCACACCATCCATTTATTTTTACACACCATTTTAATAACTTATCACATAAATGAGGCAGATCAAAATCTCAGTGGACCACACCACGAGAAAACAGTAGTGATTGAACGTCTATCATTAAAAACCTCCTAGAGCTACTGTAATGTTTATTTGACATCAAACCTGTGGGTTAGGTCATACATACCTGGATGAAGTAATACACAAATATCTTCTTCATCCAAAACTTTTGTAGCCGCAGGAAGTTTTTAACGGTGAGATTTTAATCAACACTGTGTGGCCCACTTGAGATTTTCATCTATATCATTTTTTGGTTCTTACAATAAAATTATCTGAAAAAAATAGATGGACGGCATGGATGAGAGACATACATCATGTTGGGGTCCACAGAGCACCGACCACTAGCTAATGGGAGTAGCTAATCCGTTTTCATAACTCTTCGGGTGGTAGACTCACAATAGTTTCAACGCAGTTCATCGGTGCGAAGACTGTGCATGGGTGTTGCGTGCTTGTTTTTTTTTTTTAAAAAAAAAAACCCTCCTCAAGTGAGCATTTTAGAATCTGTGCACGTAGCTGAATCCCAATCATTCACAGATGTGGGGACGATGGGGAGTTTATTGAAAAAAGAAAAAAAAAAAAAAAAAACGAAGAAGCAAACAATCCTAACCGTTTGATTTCTTGCTGACTGTTTTTGTTTCACACGGGGGTTTTATTTTTTCCAAGTACTTTTTTACTGTAGACACGATATACCATTCACCTTTTCTTATTCTACCCGTACAAAATCTACCTTATCAATCTAAGCCTCTACCCATCCAGAAGAATCAATAAAGATTTGTGTTGAGGGTCGAATATTGCATATTAGACTCCAGTTATTACCTACAATTACGAACATGATCATGTTAACAGCATATTTTACTCGTGCTTGTATTGCAAGGTGACTTTAGGGGCTTGAACTGAAAAAAGAGTGCTAAATGCATGGATTTGACGCTCCGAATTCACCAAAGAATGAGACGGAATGCAAGGGACCAAGATCGATGAATCTACACGCTAGAAATCTGCGAAAATCGAGAAACTGAAGCTCAAGTGGCCCGAACGACGTCCAGAGTGCAAGATCACAGGGTTTCAACCATCCATTCGGCTCGGAACTTGATACATGGCCTGAGGACCATAAATTAACCGTACACGCCGAATTTCAGCCGTTC
Source organism: Magnolia officinalis (assembly GCA_021015155.1). Taxonomy (NCBI): domain Eukaryota; kingdom Viridiplantae; phylum Streptophyta; class Magnoliopsida; order Magnoliales; family Magnoliaceae; genus Magnolia; species Magnolia officinalis. The sequence goes on along the minus strand of JAJHSJ010000001.1, from coordinate 129,442,547 downwards.
GATCCCTATGGAAGTAGCTTAACGGACAGATCAGCCCTCAGGATCATAATTCTAGGCCTACCTGCTGTTTGGATGGGCCTCATCTTCGGTCCCTACAGGTTAAATGATATGACAAAACTGATGGATGGAGCGGATTTCTCGAAAACATCAAAGTGGGACCCACCTTGCATACGCACGTGTACAGCCCACGCACTCCCGCGTACCACCGAGACCATCCAAGTCGGTCAGCTCGCGCTGACCGACTCCTGCTCGAATTCAAACAGAGAGTTTTATCTCTGTTGCGCAACGGACGAACTACGTCCATTTAGTGGGCCACCATCGTCGACCAGGCAGTCAATCTAGACCGTTCATTCACTCCAACGGATAAAACCGACCGTATAAATGGTGGATTTTCTAATTCCAGCTCTCGTACACGTGGAGACAGTGTCCACAGCATCTACGGACGGCGGAACTAAAGATCAAGTAGTCCGCGCCGATTTCAATTAAGTCTCGCCATTTCTTAACGGTTTTTCACGAAGAATCGAATGGACGGTGTGGATTTTTGAAACATCAAGGTATGTGGGTCCCACCAATCAACCAGCGTAGCTTCTGCGCAAGCTCTGTTCGCAGCAGAGAGCTGCGGCCGATTAAAGTGGGCCGTCGTCGCTGATCAGATGGCTGATCCGGGCCATCCATCTTCTGGTACACTCAAAAACGTCCCAGAGGACGTTCTCCTTTTCCACAGAAAACATTGGAAAGAGGGAGTATCTGCCCCTGTTTTCGGTGCGAAAACAAGATCCTACGCACGTTTGCTGCGAAAGGAGAACTCCACCGTTCGCAATTTTTGACGACTCCAACAAGGACTGTACACCACGCTGCTGCTATAAAGAACGTGGGAGGAATCCAGAGACAAGGGGGCAGCTGAGCATCTACGGCTAGAGGGATCGGGGCTTGGACGTGGAGGCAGGAACGTGAAGAGAGAAAGAGGAACAATAAAGGTATTTATTTATTTATTTTATTTTATTTTATTTTACTTGTTTTTCTTATTTAATCTTTTTGAGATGTATAGCCTATCCATGTCGGGCTAAACCTCTTGGCTAGGGCCAAGAGGTGAAGCTTGTAGTGGGATGGGAGATTTAATTTTATTTTTAATTATGAATTGAATTTGGTATTTGTTTTATTAAGAGAATATTTTTAGTCTTTAATGGTCTGTTGTGACTGAAATTACAGTAGATCTGCGGTGGCTTTGAGTATTTCCTTGCCTTTTAATGTTTATGACGTCAGGAAGCCCTGTTGTTTACCATCGTCTCCTGGGCATGGTTGGATGTCGGTACCCTTCCTAGCCTTCATAAACATGTTGACTGGTTGATAATTAGTTTAATTCTGTTGTTTGCTTTGTCTCCTGGGCATGGTTTGGTGATGGAATCCATTCTAATTCATATACCTCTCATCTCTTGAAAACTATATCAACATCAATTCATTTATTTCCATGATTTGTGATACATGCATAAGATCTCCCTGATCTCTACAAGTGGATCCTCTGAATCCCTAGTTTCCCTTCCTCTGAATTTCTTAAAGTTTTAGATTAATTATTTCATAATTATTTCTCAATTGTTATTTGATTTAGAATTCATCTTAGTCTAGTTCTAGTTCTAGTTAGTTTCAGACTACGTACAGGTTTCAGTCCCTGTGGATTCGACCTCGGTCTTACCGAGATTATTACTACATCACAACCCTATACTTGGGGAGTGAACAAGTTTTTGGCGCCGTTGCCGGGGACTGACGGCTACGTCTTTAAAAAAATAAAAATAAATAAATAAATAAAAAATAGAAAGTTAGTAAAATCCTAATCTTACCCTAATTCAAAACTAATTAATTCCAAATTACGTAGCCGTCAGTCCCCGGCAACGGCGCCAAAAACTTGTTCACTCCCCAAGTATAGGGTTGTGATGTAGTAATAATCTCGGTAAGACCGAGGTCGAATCCACAGGGACTGAAACCTGTACGTAGTCTGAAACTAACTAGAACTAGAACTAGACTAAGATGAATTCTAAATCAAAATAACAATTGAGAAATAATTAATCTAAAACTTTAAAATTCAGAGGAAGGGAAACTAGGGATTCAGAGGATCCACTTGTAGAGATCAGGGAGATCTTATGCATGTATCACAAATCATGGAAATTAAATGAATTGATGTTGATATAGTTTTCAAGAGATGAGAGGTATATGAATTAGAATGGATTCCATCACCAAACCATGCCCAGGAGACAAAGCAAACAACAGAATTAAACTAATTATCAACCAGTCAACATGTTTATGAAGGCTAGGAAGGGTACCGACATCCAACCATGCCATGCCGGAGACGATGGTAAACAACAGGGCTTCCTGACGTCATAAACATTAAAAGGCAAGGAAATACTCAAGCCACCGCAGATCTACTGTAATTTCAGTCACAACAGACCATTAAAGACTAAAATATTCCCTTAATAAAACAAATACCAAATTCAATTCATAATTAAAAATAAATTAAATCTCCCATCCCACTACAAGCTTCACCTCTTGGCCCTAGCCAAGAGGTTTAGCCCGACATGGATAGGCTATACATCTCAAAAAGATTAAATAAGAAAAATAAGTAAAATAAAATAAAATAAAAACCTTTATTGTTCCTCTTTCTCTCTTCACGTTCCTGCCTCCACGTCCAAGCCCCGATCCCTCTAGCCGTAGATGCTCAGCTGCCCCCCTTGTCTCTGGATTCCTCCCACGTTCTTTATAGCAGCAGCGTGGTGTACAGTCCTTACTGGAGTCGTCAAAAATTGCGAACGGTGGAGTTCTCCTTTCGCAGCAAACGTGCGTAGGATCTTGTTTTTGCACCGAAAACAGGGGCAGATACTCCCTCTTTCCAATGTTTTCTGTGGAAAAGGAGAACGTCCTCTGGGACGTTTTTGAGTGTACCAGAAGATGGATGGCCCGGATCAGCCATCTGATCAGCGACGACGGCCCACTTTAATCGGCCGCAGCTCTCTGCTGCGAACAGAGCTTGCGCAGAAGCTGCGCTGATTGATTGGTGGGACCCACATACCTTGATGTTTCAAAAATCCACACCGTCCATTCGATTCTTCGTGAAAAACCGTTAAGAAATGGCGAGACTTAATTGAAATCGGCGCGGACTACTTGATCTTTAGTTCCGCCGTCCGTAGATGCTGTGGACACTGTCTCCACGTGTACGAGAGCTGGAATTAGAAAATCCACCATTTATACGGTCGTTTTGTCCGTTGGAGTGAATGAACGGTCTAGATTGACTGCCTGGTCGACGATGGTGGCCCACTAAATGGACGTAGTTCGTCCGTTGCGCAACAGAGATAAAACTCTCTGTTTGAATTCGAGCAGGAGTCGGTCAGCGCGAGCTGACCGACTTGGATGGTCTCGGTGGTACGCGGGAGTGCGTGGGCTGTACACGTGCGTATGCAAGGTGGGTCCCACTTTGATGTTTTCGAGAAATCCGCTCCATCCATCAGTTTTGTCATATCATTTAACCTGTAGGGACCGAAGATGAGGCCCATCCAAACAGCAGGTGGGCCTAGAATTATGATCCTGAGGGTTGATCTGTCCATTAAGCTACTTCCATAGGGATCGAACGGCTGAAATTCGGCGTGTACGGTTAATTTATGGTCCTCAGGCCATGTATCAAGTTCCGAGCCGAATGGATGGTTGAAACCCTGTGATCTTGCACTCTGGACGTCGTTCGGGCCACTTGAGCTTCAGTTTCTCGATTTCTGCGGATTTCTGGCGTGTAGATTCATCGATCTTGGTCCCTTGCAGTCCGTCTCATTCTTTGGTGAATTCGAAGCGTCAAATCCATGCATTTAGCACTCTTTTTTCAGTTCAAGCCCCTAAAGTCACCTTGCAATACAAGCACGAGTAAAATATGTTGTTAACATGATCATGTTCGTAATTGTAGGTAATAACTGGGGTCTAATATGCAATATTCGACCCTCAAAATATCTCTACTTTTTACGGCTACTTTACCCTAAAATCAGGGGTATTTTTGTCCGAAACTCTCTTTCCATACCCTAAAAATCTACTCCGGTGACGTAAGTTTTCGGTCGTCCAAAAAATAAGGCATGAAAAGGGGGTGTCTACCATGCTAATTTTTCTTTTTTCTAATAAGCAAATGTAAGCTTTTGTATGCCCACGTATCAACCGTCTCCTCTAGAGTAGCCGTTTACCCAAGCTCGGTAAGGTCATCATGTTGTCCACGTGACAATCCACTCCGTCCATCAGGTGTGCTTCTTGATACCAGGAGGTGAGGACAAAATTCAGTCACATTCACTAATCAGGTTCGCCGCACCATGGGTAACAATGAAACTTGATGCAAACCGTAGGTTTGCCCATAGGGCGAACATTGTATATATCTTTCATCATACTTGTTCATTAGGTGTGACCTCGCCTCTATCAAGGCCACACACAAACATCAACCTTGTCCAGAACTCAGGTGAGCCCCAGTGAGTGAAGAAGGTCCCTGTGGGCGTGGTGTGGCCCATTTAACTTTTTTATTAGGATATATATATCACGCCCCGAAATTCGAGTACCCGAATAAGGTCTTCAGGACCCGAATTCCAAGGTGTGGGTTATAATATAATGACATTTGTTACAATCCAATTGATTCAATCAAATTTAATCGATACTCAACGTCATCTAAAAGAAAAATACAACTGAAATGTTTATTAAATTCAACTCTTTTGATAGTTTGTCCTTTCTACATCGAAAATTGAACATAAATTAAACCTAAATAACCAAAAAACTGAATTGAATTAAAACTAAACCTAATTTTCAAAAAAATATAGCTAATAGTAGAGGCCAGCCTGCTCATAGTATTTCAGCTCTGCACCTGTGCATTTGTTTTAGTAGGATGAGCATATCAGCCCAGTAGGATCATTTCTTACCCAAAATTTAACATGTTCAGATAATATCAATTTATAACAATGAAGGAAATAGAATACAGATAATGGAATTTAACAACAGAGTTATAAAAAAGTGATGCATGTGATATTTCCATGAATACTCATAACATTTATAATAATTCTTACAACACCGTACCCAAGTGGATGGTCACGTTGCATTAACGCCCACGCACTGGTACCTCATGGTGAATGACCCATTTATACGTTAGCTGGTCAGACTACTGCTCTAGTTGTACCTCTGACGTATGTCCACGCACACAATTGTACTCATACGCCATATACAAAGGAGACTCCAAAGGATCCATGGGTTATAGGGACTTTCACCCAAGGGACACAATTGCCCTACTTGCTGGCTTTAGGGTCTCTCACCCAAGGGACACGATTGCCCTACTTGCTAATTTAGGGTCTTTCATCCAAGGGACACGATTGCCCTACTTGTTAATTTACATCCAACATAATAAAATTTAATGTTCAATAAATGGTAGACATACATGTAAGATTAATAATTATTTCACAACAAAAATATCAACAATATAATTCTAATTAATAATTCTGGATTTAAATTTTTGTTGAAACTATAATAATTCAAATACTTAAATTAAATATTAATTTTCTATTATTTAATTTAGGAATTTCTGTGAAATAATGTACAAGAAATTTTAGTTTTAATTCCAAAATTTTGAAAATTTTCTTAAACTTAAGTTCATTTAAATTTAATTTAATTAACTCTTCAAATTTTAGAATTTAAAATTTGAATTTTAATCTTTACAGAAATAAAAATTATCACACTGATTTCTATAATATAACATTAATAATGTAATTAAAATTCATTTAAATTTAATTTAATTAACTCTTCAAATTTTAGAATTTAAAATTTGAATTTTAATCTTTACAGAAATAAAAATTATCACACTGATTTCTATAATATAACATTAATAATGTAATTAAAATATTATTTGATAATTTAAAATTTATTATTATTATTATTATATTTTTTTTAAATCTAACTATTTAAATCTAAATTCAGAATTTTATTATATTTATTTTTAAATCTAATTTGAATAAGGTTAAGGAATATATTAATTTGGACTTTGGATATTATTATTATTATATAAATTATTTGTTACAACATTATGTTAATATGATTAATCTTGTTTTATAATTGACTATCTAAATTAATAAATTTACTTTTATTTGATGTTTGATACATTTAATATATTTATTATATTACTTTTATGTTAAATTGTTAATGTTAACATTTACATAATTTTTTAAGAATAATAAATTATATTTATTACAACTTTTATATATTATCAAATAGAAGTTTTCTATTTTGTTATTTATAACATAATCATATAAATAACATTAAATACTTATGTATTAATTATGTAATATAATGTTATCTTACTCATGTTTACTTTATTATGTTATATATTTTGTCATTTTTTTAAAACCTACAATTATGTTGTATTACTACTATATTATTATAAAACATAATATTTATATTTTATTATATCTTAATGATCTTATAAACTCTTTTATTTTATTTTATATATTATTATATATCATATTAATACTATTTACATATTACAATTATATAATTTATATTTATTTATTTATTTTTAATTTTATTTTCATAATCATATTTGTTTATATATACTTATCAATCTTACATCACTTATATTCACAATTCTGTATAATGAGTTATCAATATTTTATTATATATTATGTTTGTACTGTAAAATATTGTACATATATGTAAGGTATTATAATTTATTTCGAATTTAATTTAATTTAATTTAATTTTAACAAAATATTTAAAAATTAATAAAATAATCTTAAATAAACTATTTATTTTATTCTGTAAATTTATTTTATTTTATTTATATATAAATTATTTCAGTATTAAATATTAGAGAAAAAAATAGAAATTCATAAATGTGTAGATTCCCTACATAAAAATTCAACTGATAATAATATTTCTACGAAAATTTTAGATTAAATAAACATAATAAATAACTGAAAATTATAAATTTTAAGTTAAGATCACCTACCTTAAAAGTCTGATGATCCGGCCCCGCTTTAATCTCTCTCTTGATCTACAAAGCTCTCTCTCTCCCTCTCTCTATTTTTTTTTGATTGATTCCTTCGATTCTTTTTTATTTATTTATTTATTATTATTATTATTATTATAAATGGATGCGTAATGGAATGGAGGAGTGATGATTATGGGACGGTTTCATTTAGTGGGAGGTTCGGCGGCCATTATCGTACAAAAAGGAAGGAAAATGGAGAAAGTGGTTTAGTCGTGCGGAAGATTTAACTTTTTATTTTTTATTTTATTATAATTTTTTTAAAGATATGATGGGTCCCACTAGCGATAATATAATCTACTCCGTCCATCATCTCGGCTTGGCCAAGAAAAGATGTATGACAAAAAATGCAGCTGATCCAAGACTCAGGTGGGCCACACCAAGCGGACGGTGGGGTTAGTTCCCACAAAAAAATGGGTTGTTACAATATATATATATATATATATATATTATATATATATATATATATATATATATATATATATATATATATATTGGATGGATTTTAATCATAAAATCGTGATGATCTTTGAGTTATTTATCCATCTAAAATGGAGTCCATCAATGGTGTGACCTCTCTCACCAATGTACTTTGACCACACTCGTGCAAATTGAAAATTTAAATATGAAGTGCATATCTTTGAAATTAGTATTGCCTACTGTTGGGGGCCTTACACAAAACCTTAGGATCTAGCCCTCCAGAACAAACCAGAATTATGGATAATAAAGCAATGAAAACAATCAATGCATCAATCACACACCACACAAGAGATTTTTACGTGGAAAACCCTCAAAGAGGTAAAAACCAAGGGACCTCGTCCAGATCAACAATCCACTATGAAGTAGAACGTTACAAACTTCTTCACTCACGCAGGAGTGAATAAACAATAAGAGAAATAGAGAAAACGGAGAGATCTAACCGATTACGAGGACATAGAAGCGCTGAGATATAGATTGCACAGTAGATAACCTCTACGAGCAGAACCTCCCTTCTATAAGCTTCCTCTTTCTCTACCTCTCTTTCTCTCACCTTTTGATTAACCCTAAACCCTTTAGCAAATCCCTTGCAAATCTTTAGGAAACCCTCTTACATTACCTAGAAAACCCTAGGCAACCCCTTTTATAGTTTAAGAAACTTTCCTTTCGCATCCCGGTTGCGAAAAGACTCAAATCCGTAGTTTCGCGCAAAATCGCGAAACAAACTGCGTAACCTTCGACTAATCCTGGAAATTCCAGGACTAGTCTTAGCCTCCTTCGACTGGTCGAAGCCTGTCCACGACCAGTCGAAGCCCACCTTCGACTGGTCCTGGAAATTCCAGGATTGGTCTTAGCCTCCGAGAAAAACAGTACGAACTCGCTGAACTTTGAGTTGTGCTAGGGCTCGAACCTACGATCGGTCGAGCGGGGCTCAGGACCGGTCGAAGACGGGAAAAAAACTCCATCAAATCTCCCCCTTTTTGACCTAGGAGGGATCCATCTTCTTCAAACCAGCCAGGTTTATACAAACCTCAAATTTGCCCATGAGCAAAGCCTTGGTCATCATGTCTAACCCATTATCGTCCGTGTGGACCTTCTCAAGCTGTAACACCTTTTGTTCCAAAGTATCCCTGATCCAGTGATACCGAATCTCTATGTGCTTCGACTTGGAATGCTGACTTGGATTCTTGCTCAAGTGTATAGCACTCTGACTATCGCAATAGACCACGTGCTCCTCCTGCTTTAGGCTAAGTTCTTGTAGGAACCTCTTCATCCAAAGCATCTCTTTACATGCCTCTGTGACTGCAATGTACTCGGCCTCTGTCGTCAACAATGCTACTACCTTCTGTAACTTGTTGTGCCAGGAGACCGCTCCCCCTGCAAACGTGAACATCAACCCCGATGTAGACTTCCTGGAGTCTATGTCACCTGTCATATCTGCATCTGTGTAGCCCTCTAACACAGGTTTACCGTCACCATAGCATAGGCTCAACCTGGATGAGCCTCTTAGATACCGTAGTATCTATTTCACCGCTGCCCAATGCTCTTTGCTAGGATTGGCAAGATACCGGCTGACAACACCAATCGCATATGCTATGTCTGGGCGTGTACACACCATAGCATACATCAAACTTCCTACCGCTGACGTGTAGGGTATCTCCTGCATCTCTTCCACCTCTGCCTTCGTCTTGGGACACTACCTATCCCTCAATCTGAAGTGACCATCTAGTGGAGTACTGATCGGCTTCGCTGCATTCATATTGAACCGCTCTAGGACTTTCTCAATATACCGCTCTTGTGACAGCCAAAGCTTCTTGCTGCTCCTGTCACGGGTTATCTCCATTCCTACGATCTGTCTAGCCGGGCCTAAGTCTTTCATCGCAAAAGACTTGCCCAACTCCTGTTTCAGCCTGTCGATCTTCTTGATGTCTTTTTCCATGATGAGCATGTCATCAACGTATAATAGCAGAACTAAGAAATCACCATATGAGAACTTGCGTGTGAACACACAGTGGTTCGACTCCGTTCTATCATACCCATGTTTCAACATAAACGAGTCGAACTTTTTGTACCATTGTCGTGGAGCTTGTTTCAGCCCATACAAGCTCTTCCTCAGCCTACACACCATATGCTCCTTGCCCTTGACTTCGAACCCCTCTGGTTGGTGCATGTAGATCTCTTCTTCCAGGTCACCATGGAGAAAGGCAGTTTTAACATCTAACTGCTCTATCTCTAGATCCATGCTAGCCGCCAACCCAAGCAACACCCGTATGGATGTCATCTTCACCACTGGTGAGAGTATCTCCTCGAAGTCTATGCCTTTCCTTTGACCAAAACCTTTCACCACAAGTCTGGCCTTGAACCTCGTCTGTGAATTCTTCTGCTTAACTTTCTTTCTGAACACCCACTTGTTGCTCAAAGCTTTCTTGCCCTTAGGCAATTTCAGCATATCATAGGTGTGGTTCTTATGCAAGGATTCCATCTCCTCTTGCATAGCTTTCAACCACTCCCCCTTATGCTCATTGGCTAGGGCCTCAGAATAATCTTCTGGCTCTCCCCCATCAGTCAGCATAATGTACTCATGTGGCGAGTACCTCTTGGACAGCTGTCTGTCCCTAGATGACCTCCTCACTTGTGGCTCAACAGGTGGATCAAGTGGGGGCTGCTCCCCTGGTCCATCTTTTGAAGGAACTCCTTTGTCCTCTGCACCTTGCCGTACTCCCCCGTCATTAGGCACCACGGGAGGAATAACCGGATCCATGTCCTCTAGTTCACCTGAACTAGGCTGGTTCTTCTCTGGCTTACCAATGTCTCTTATACACTGATCTTCAAAGAAAACCACATCTCTGCTCCTAACGAGCTTCCTCTCGGTCGGATCCCACAACCTGTAACTGAATTTTTCATCACCGTACCCTAAGAACACACATTGCCTGATCTTCATATCGAGCTTAGACCTCTCATCCTTTGGTACGTGAACGGATGCCCTGCATCCAAACACCCTGAGATGACTGTACGATGGATCATGTTCAGTCCACACCTTCTCAGGTACTTCTCCATTCAATGGGGCTGATGGAGACCTGTTTATCAAATACACCGCCGTGTGCATTGCTTCTCCCCAGAACGTCTTGGGCAATTTCGCATGGGATAACATACATCTGATTCTCTCAACAATTGTGTGGTTCATCCGCTCAGCTATACCATTATGCTGGGGGGTCTTGGGAACCGTCTGTTCATGCCGTATACCCAGGGACTTGCAGTACTCATGAAAGTTGCCAATGTATTCACCACCATTGTCAGTGCGGATGCACTTCAATGATCTACCTGTCTCTCTCTCGACCATAGCATGAAACAATTTAAACACATCAAAGACCTCGTCCTTGGAATTCAAAGCATAAGCCCAAACCCTCCTAGATGCATCATCTATAAAAGTAACAAAATACAATGCCCCACCCAAGGTTTTTGTCCTCATAGGACCACAAACATCAGAATAAACCAAATGCATGCACTTTATTAACATGAGAAACAGATTTAACAAATGAAACTCTATGTTGTTTCCCTGATAAACAATCAAGACAGGTTTTGAGAGGTGTACCTGTCACGTCTGGAAGGAGTCGCTTCTTTGCTAGTACGCTTGTGTCACATGTCAATAGTTGAATCTTCCGCTGCGTTCAACCCACCCTTGCACATACTGACACTTGCCTTGTAAAGGGTGCAACACTTCTTTCCTCTGGCCATGATCAATGAACCCTTAATAAGCTTCCATCGCCCACCAGCAAACCGGCTTTTATAGCCATCATCATCCAACCTTCCCATTGACATCAAGTTGAGGCAAAGGTCTGGGATATGTCTCACATCCCTAAGAATCAATGTGCAGCCCACATCAGTCTTCACACAAATATCACCGACTCCCATGATTTTTGATACGCCAGAATTTCCCATCTTCACAGTCTCATAGTCACCTGACTTATAGCTTGTGAAGAAGTCCCTGTGTGGAGTCGCATAAAAAGAAGCTCCCAAGTCTATCACGCAGTCGGTGTCCTGACTCGTAGCCTTGAGACATACATCGTGATCTGCAAAAAGAATAACTACCATATCGCCATCTGAAGCGACCGTAGTAGAATCTGATTCATCTTCCTTCCCTTTTCCTTTCTTGTCGTTCTTCTTATCACGACATTCATGCTTGTAGTGGCCCTTCTTTCCACAATTCTAGCAATCAACATCTTTCTTGTTACGCGACTTGCCTCTTGATTTATCTCGGGCCTTCTCGGCCTTCCTGTTCTTTCCTCTCCCCCGCTCCTGTGTTACAAGGGCCTCTTGCTGAGTAGACCCCTGAGACTTCCTCCTTGTCTCCTCATTGAAGAGACAACTGGTTACCTGTTCCATGGATATCTTTCCGTCTGGCGCAGAGTTACTTAGAGACACCACCAATGTCTCCCAATTGTCAGGCAATGAACTAAGCAATAGTAAAGCCTGCAATTCATCATCCAGGACCATCTTCATAGAGGTGAGTTGGTTCACTATATTGCTGACCCCATTCATGTGCTCGGCCACAGAACCACCATCTTTGAACTTGAGATTCACAAGTCGCCTTATCAGAAAAATTTTATTACCGGCTGTCTTCCTCTCATACAGCCCTTGTAATTTCAGCCATAGGCTAGCGGCTGAGGTTTCTGTAGACACATGGTGGAACACAAAATCATCCAGCCATTGTCTAATAAACTCCACCGCCTTTCGGTTCGTCTTCTTCCAATCATCATCAGTCATATCCTTGGATTTTGCTGATATGTCTAAGATTGGAGAATATAGGTCCTTGCAATAAAGCAAGTCCTCCATCTTAGCCTTCCATGTGGTCCAGTTAGAACCATTGAGGCTGATCATCCTTGAGCCACCTTCCATAATTCAAAACCGATCCTACCCGTTTAATGAACTTAGCTCTGATACCACTTTGTTAGGGGCCTTGCACAAAACCTTAGGATCTAGCCTCCAGAACAAACCAGAATTATGGATATTAAGCAATGAAAACAATCAATGCATCAATCACACACCACACAAGAGATTTTTACATAGAAAACCCTCAAAGAGGTAAAAACCACGGGACCTCGTCCAAATCAACAATCCACTATAAAGTAGAACGTTACAAACTTCTTCACTCACGCAGGAGTGGATAAACAATAAGAGAAATAGAGAAAACGGAGAGATCTAAATGATTACGAGGACATAGAAGCGCTGAGATATAGATTGCACAGTAGATAACCTCCACGAGCAGAACCTCCCTTCTATAAGCTTCCTCTCTCTCTTCCTCTCTTTCTCTCACCTTTTGATTAGCCCTAAACCCTTTAGCAAATCCCTTGCAAAGCTTTAGGAAACCCTCTTGCATTACCTAGAAAACCCTAGGCAACCCCTTTTATAGTTTAGAAAACTTCCATTTCTCATCCCGGTTGCGAAAGGACTCAAATCTGTAGTTTCGCGCAAAATCGCGGAACAAACTGCGTAACCTTCGACTAGTCCTGGAAATTCCAGGACTGGTCTTAGCCTCCTTCGACTGGTCGAAGCCTGTCCACGACCGGTCGAAGCCCACCTTCGACTGGTCCTGAAAATTTCAGGACTGGTCTTAGCCTCTGAGAAAAACAGCACGAACTCGCTGGACTTTGAGTCGTGCCAGGGCTCGAACGCACGACCGATCGAGCGAGGCTCAGGACCGGTCGAAGACGGGAAAAAACTCCATCACCTACTTGTCTCTTTATACAAGCAATTCATATTACTATACATTGCAAATATAAAAAATAATAAGAGTTTAGTCTCATATTCTATAAAAGGTAGTATTAGGATAATAGGGGCAAATATGACAAATTTACAATTTTTAAACATTTGTAGCTTTTGTTTACAAAATAAGTTTAATGAAAAAGTAATTGTTTTCAGATAAATTATCAAACATATTTTGTACTACTTATAAGTAGTAAAATTCACTACTTTACGTTTTTAACACTTAAATTCAGACCTTATTTTCAGTTTACCAAACGACACCTTACTTGGTTTAGACAGATCTAATGTTAGGTTAGCAGGAGGCATGGATTTCACTCAAAGTACATATAAAGGCTAGGCCTCTCTCTAACAACTATCTCTTATCCAATCAAATTTTGTCACGTACTTATTGTAGGAGTCTTCCAATAGCATATGTCTCATTGATCCTTTCATTGGGAGAAGCCATCTTCCAACATAACTCTATTGAGGGTTGTCTGTTGTACTTATCGCTTATAACAAACTATATACACCCACTACGATGTGGGCCCCACTTTGATGGTCATGTCATTGCCAAATGAACATATGCCATATATGGCCCATAATTTCAACGGTCTTTCCATAATAAATCCTAAAATTAACCATTTTTGCAACGAAAACCATCTTAGTTGGCTGCCCACCTTATTAGAGGGGGTTCAAAGCTTGATCGATGCACCCCTCATTACATCTTTGTTTGTAATTGGTATTCTACATTATATAAAGAGGTTGAATTATTTTATGCACAACACTATTAAAATATATCTAATTAAGAGTCAAATAAAAACGTGTTCAAGTCTTCAAGTTAACCCAAATAAACTTTCGGGTTTTTGACTACCATGTTATGATCTAACTGAGACTTGGAATGAGCAGATTTTCAGTGTCTCTTCATCTTGGTGGACCATGTCCAATGAATGGCTTGGATGATATATATACACAACATGGTGGGCCTCACAAACATCCGTGTGATTTTATTGGTTAGGTCTCTCCTCCCAACTGCCCTCTACGGTTTGCCTCACTTGAGCTTCCACTACAAGAAATCCCACCTTTAGCGACAAAAATTTTCGTCTTTAAAAGCTAAATTTTCGTAACTAAATTTTTCTAGCTCATTTTTTGTCATCAACCCAAAATCGAAGCATATTCAAAGCTCAGGTGGACCACACCACAGAAAATAGTGGGGATTGTGACATCCACCATTGAAATTTCCCTAGGGAAGGTAGGAGAGTGTATTTTCCATCCAACATGTCACACAGACATGGATGAAAGGAAAAAACAAATATCATCTTGATCCGAAACTTCTGTGCCCTATGAAAAGTTTGCAACGGCAGGTGTTCAATTCCCACAGTCCATGTGAGCTTTGTATATACTTCGATTTTGTGCTTGTTCCTAAAATAAGCTGGAAAAACCGATGGACGGCGTGGATAAAACACATACATCACGGTGGGGCCCACAGAATCTCCACACCAAGGAACTGCGTGGTGTTGAGTTCACCACGCAATCAGCACGCGTTTGAAAGGAGTTAGGCGGAGTATGTACTCGATGGGGCCATCTCGGTGGCCCACGCAATCCGCATCCCTTGAAATGAATGGCTTTTGTCTTTTTTGCTTATGATGTTGGGGCGGCTCGTAGATCATCTATTAATCATCTATGCAGCCGATTCGCATGAGGAGCGGATGATGAACCACTACGTAACGCACATACCAATATGATATGCGTGTGAGAGATCGAGACGTTGAAGTGGGACTCACTACGAACATACCTAAATGTATTCTCAAATCCCTAAACCTAAACCTATACCTAATCCTAATCTCAACTCTCTAACCTAAACCTAAACCTAAACTTGAAAACCCAAACCTAAACCCTATCCCGAACCTGAACCCGATTTCATAAACCTAAACCTTAACATATTCTCAATTCCTTAAAGCTATAACCTATAACCTAAACTTAAACCTAAACCTAAACCTAAAACCGAAATGTATTCTCAAATCCCTAAACCTAAACTTTAACCTATTCTCAATTCCTTAAACCTTAACCTATAACTTAACTTAAACCTAAATCTATATCGTACACTTATAACCTAAAACCTAAATGTATTCTCAAATCCCTAAACTTAAACCTTAACCTTTTCTCGATTCCCTAAACTAAACCTATAACCTAAATATATTCTCAAATCCCTAAACCTAAACCTTAACCTATTCTCAATTCCCTAAACCTAAATGTACTCATGTATTTTTCTTTTCATTTGTCTGGATCACCTCTAATATGTTCTCTCTTTTCATTTGTTTTTTCCATAGGATTATTTGTGTTTGGATGGATGCAGTTTATGTTTGGATGAATGTAGTTTATGTCTGGATAGATTTACGTAGTTTGGGTTTAGATGGATGTGAATATGAATATGATGAAATATATTATATAACAGGTGTATATCAGGAAGAATATGATGAATTATATTCTAACAGGTGTATATCAGAAAATTTGAGATGGAATATATATATATTTTTTTAAAAGACTTTTACCTATGAAATATTTGCAGGTAAAAGTCTCATTAACGTTTCGTAGCTAAAAGTAAACCTACCGAAAATTTTTAAAAAGCCTTTAGCGATAGCTAAAAATCTCATCCACGTTTTGTTAGCTATGAAACTTTTCGTAACTAAAAGTAAACAACAACTTTTCTTGACGAAAGTTTTCGTTGCTAAATGTCTCATCCACTTTTTTTTAGCTATGAAAAATTTCGTAGCTAAAAGTAAAAAATTTTCATACAACCTTTAGGATCATCTACGTTTTTGAGCTACGAAAGTTTTCGTAGCTAAAAGTAAACTTTTCAAAATTTTCAAAATTTTAGGACAACCTCTTCGTCGCTAAAAGGTTCAGCCACGTTTTTGAGCTATGAAAGTTTTCGTAGCTAAAAGTAAACTTTTAAAATTTTTAAAAATTTAAAACAACCTTTAACAACGAATGTTTTCCTCACTAAAAGTGTCACGTTTTGTATATAAATATACTTTTTAATTTATTCAAAATTGTGAAACAACCTTTAGCAACGAACATTTTCGTCGCTAAAAGTATCAGCCACGTTTTTTAATTCTTTAGCTACGAAACTTTTCGTAGCTAAAAGTAAACTTTTCGACTTTTTCCGAAATTGTTTTTCGTTGCATTTGTTAGCTACGACAAATTTCGTAGCTAAACCCTCTTTCCTTTCCCACACCGTTCTCTGAATTTTGGCCCGCAGCCGTAACACCAAATGGCTACCCATGTGGACCTAGAGGCTATAGGTCCCCAAAATTCATCTGAACTATAGCTCATGCATCCCACACCACATGGAGCAGTTGGGGGAAGATACCAGACTAATAAAAATGGTGGAACCAATTCTGGGGCCACGTTTTTGTTTATAAGCCATCTGAACCATTCATCACTCAAATCTCACCAGACTATTCAAGCCTTTTCAAAACTAAGATAACCATAACATGTTTTAGTAGTTTTAGGCATGATTTTACATTCTTTCCATGTATTGAAGCCACTTAGCATGAGGGGATGATGGATTGTGAGCCCCAAGACATCTCAGCACCATCAATGTAAGGGCGTCTCAAGTAAAATATTTATTTTATAATTATATTTTTAAAGGACTCATATTTCACGTGTGCTAGCGCAGGTTGACTAGAAAATTAAACTTTGATTAAAAATTAGAGTGGAGATTATCCATATTGATTTTTTTTTCAATAATTTTCAACTCATTATACTATTTTTTAATATCAACAATTTTTTTATTCAAATGTTTAAATCATAATCAATTTTTAAAGGGTTTTGCTGACATCTACAAATCCTTTGAAAGGGAAAGGTCACAATAGATGATCTATTATTGATATGAACCGTTCATTTATTCACTAGAGCAAGCCATGGTGCAAAAGTCAAACATGGGACGATAGGTTAGCCTATTGACGGTCCAAACTATGCATTCATACATGTGCCAGCATGGCACGATAAGACATCCAATCCATCCATCATAACAGCACCAGTATATTGATCCGCTAGCCTAAGAATCAGGTTGATCCCCTTATCAGGTGAGCCACAGTTTCTCAAAACAAATGTACGGCTTCAAGAAACTTTTTCTAAGTTTTTCCAACCCATCCACCTGTTTCCAATCTTGGGGCCCACATGCTGATTGAACCAGATTTTCTTTTTGAGATAACGTGTAAAAGGTCTGAATAACTTCGGGAGTTGGCATCACCCCAATTTTTTAACAATATATTCAAGCTGAGCCTATTCAAAATTTTAATTTTGTTAGGACTGAGCTTGGCTCATTGACAGCCCTGATCACACCATTTGTACGGACTTGATTTTACAATAAAGTAGCATGTTTAAGGATTTTCTTTCTCATTTTTTCTTGCTAAAACATGCCTAAGGATTTCTTTTTCTTTTTCTTTTAAAAAAAAAATAATAATAATAAATAACAAAAAAATGCTACTTTGCTGTAACATCGTATCGACCCAGATGGTGTCGCATGATGAGGTACATGTCAACACTTGTTTTTTTTTCTTCTTACTAACGTCACTTCCTTGTAACATCCGATCTGTGAAATGATGGGACGCATCAGAAATATCACATGAAGCGCGAGTCGAGATTTCAAAAACCAACTTCCGGATCCTCTGCTTGTTGGAATCTAATTGGCCCTGAGAAGTTTTCAACGGTGGCATCAATTCCTACTGACTTCAATGGTGTGGTGCACTTTAGCTTTGTATTTGCATAGTTTTGGGATCTTTACCTATAATGATCTGAAAAAATTAATGGGTTGCAACAGTAATCGTTCAATCCGCACTGCTTTCTTTGGTGTGGCCAATTTGAGCTTTGGATATGTCTCATTTTTTAGCTCATTTTTTAGAATGATCTCTAAAAATTGATGAATGGTGTGGATCTAAAACATAAATCATTGTGGGCGAGAGAAGTCCTACTAGTTAAAAGTCATATCATGTTAACTGGAGTTAATCGGCGATGACGTGGACCAATGAGAAGCGAGTTGAGTCCAGACCATGCATTCTTAATAAGTAACGCATTTTGAGAAAATAAAGTGGAAGACTAGAACCATTCATCCGGTGGGGCCCTTGACCCAAAAAAAAAAAACAGATAAAAAGGGTCACGGGTCATGCAAGAGGCACATCACATGGAGACGTCTTCCAGGAAGAAAGGGGTCATGCAATTCATGTGTTATCAAAAACATAAACTTTGATACTCTGCCTGCATGTGATGAATGATACATAACCAATTACAGTAACTTAGAAACTGCATATGTCACGTCAGTTTTAAGTTAAAAACTGTCCAAATTACGGATCCCTGTTTAGATTGTGTTAATGAACCAGAAAACCAGAAATTACGATTATTAAATGTTTGAAATTAAAAAAATATATTATGGCCTTATTCCAACAAGCAAGTGTCCATGAATCCGCGGTTTGGATTATGTTTTGGGTAAAATAAATTACCAACAATCGGTTATAAAATCAGTCAATTTAGCTCTATGTTAATGGATGCAACTTACACAGCCATTGCATCAATCAAATAGCGTCTCTTACTAAAATAGCCCGAATTCGTGGTATATAAAAATGAAAATATCACATTTTCACATCCAACATATTGGCATATCAGTAGGCATTGCCCTGTTGGACCGGCTTAATTATTTCAAAATCTATGCCTGAACCAGCTCCATGCCTGCCTGCTGTGGACGACATGTGGCAATTTGGCATGTATGATAACTCAGGATGTCACATGAGGCCCAAGAGTCAACATTGAAGATGGGCAGTGAGATGCATGACTACCATGCAACAAAATGAAAATAGGACAATCTCTGGGAAATGAGAGAGAAATGGAAAGCAAGCAAACCATGAAATTGCAGTTTCTATTGAAACCATGCTTCCTCAAATTTCATTTAAGCAAATCCAAACAAATGTACAAATAAATCTGGAATTTCAGAGAGCCGAATATACCATGAATCATAAAGATTGAAATGGAAAAGAAGGATAGGCGGCTAACTCTATCAGGATCACGGCCTCTTAACACATCACAAAACACCATCAGACAAACAAAACCAAAGACGAGCAACAAAAGCCTAAGTTGGCAATAATGTTACCTGGTACACACTTCACTTTATTATCACAGTTGACTACTCTTTTCCTTTCCTTTACTTTCCTTTTTTTTCTTTTTAATTTAATCTTTGTAAAGATGAAGAAATCTATTGAATTTTCAATCCTAATTACAGCCGCAGAGAATCAAACTTCAAAAAAAATATTTGATATGATCCATACCTATTATTCAGACCTGCCTCTAATACATACTGCTAACATTAACTCATTATGTAATCCCTAATACATAATTACCATAAATTAACATAAGATCAACTCGTGTTTAGGCATCTGCCAAACAGATGAATCCATAGACAAGTAATATGTACATGATACAAATTATACACACATTGACCATCTGTTTGTTTTTATTTTTATTTTTGAAAAATAAATCCACTTAGAGAATAATTCAAAAGATATGGTTTAGTTCAAGTATTTCCTATGACTTGCATATGAAACACATTACATATTTTATATTCATTTACATATAATACACATTTGTGATGAACTTTTCTTTATACATTTATGATGTAATGTACTTTAAACCCTCCATTTTAATGCTGTACTTTGGTATGTTTTAATTAGCATCTTCAACTAACGTATGAAAAACTCTACTCTCCAACTCTCAAGCCAGATTTTTGGCCCCAAACCCTTCTTAAAGACCATATTACCAATCAATTTATTATTATTTTTTTTGACACATCCACTTTCAACAGTCTTTCACCTTCTACACCAAATGACCTTTTGCCACACCATAGTTTTCGCATCATTCCGAATTGTGGCATTGTTGGGTCCAAACAGGTGAACTCCATTGGATCCAATGTTCTGAAACCTGAATCAGACCAGATGGTCAGACCACGACAATCCCAAAAAAAAAAAAAAAAACATTGCTGACTATGGGTGGGTCCAAACATGTTGTGAACTCATTTGGATCAAATGCTCTGAAACCTGAATCAGACCAGATGGTCGGACAACAACAGGCCTACAAAAAAAAACACCCACAGTTGTGGCGCATTGATCAACTCTTTTCAACCAACGTAACTGAGCTCAAACCCAAGAACTTGAAAATCAAAGACTTCAAAACCATCGGACCAAACGCATATCACTTGCAAATTCTTTTTTTATGATTCCAAAATGCATGGCCCAAAACGAGCCAAAACAAGTGCGGGCCAGCTAGACCAAATACAAGTATTTTGAAGCTGAAAAACGTATGGGGAGAATATGTTAGGCACTTCACTGCATAACTAACAAACGTATTGAATACCCCAGGAGGCACACAATCAATATCAGAGTAATACATTCAAAAGTGTGACATGCGGCAATTCAAATGTGACAGTGATGCCAAACATGGGCCCATAAAATCTGCATTCACAATGATTATGGGACATTCAGGCATTGCAACGTTCCCACAGAAGAATTATCTTTTTCTTATATACAAGAACGAGTCAAAATAGTACTCAAGATGGACACCAACATGGCTGAACGCTTTAACTCAATGTTTATATCGAAAGGTATGGTGCCACAAGCCTTGCATCCTAACTACACACTTGGCTTGACAGGCCCTGCAGCTCGATCGCTCATAATCCACTCAAATACTAGCTCCAAGCACGGCAACTGTTCTCGGTTTAAGTAACAGAGCTCATAGTTGAAACCATTTGAATGAATAGTAGCAGCAACCTGTGGGATTGAAATACATCACCATCAAAAAATGCATCATCATACCAATTGAGTTCTTTAGCCTTGGGTCCTTACTCATGCAGTGGTAGACTCACAAGAGTTTCAACACAAAGTCATGGGTTCTGAAATCCCACTGTGGTGTGAGGGCGTGAGGGGTGTGTGGAAAAAAAAAAAGGAAGAAAAAAAGAGTTCTTTAGCCTTAACTCATTTTTTCTAATAAAGCAGAGAGAGAGCAATGGCATGCCAAGTAGCATTTCAAATCCACAAGTATACCTAATGAATACCATTAAAAAAAAAGTATAATCAAATGAAGGAAGAAAACGGAAGAAAGCCAAACGAGGATGAGAACAGGGTTCAGAGAGTTGCTACTATGCTCAAAGAATAACCAAGTCATTCTCATACAAGAGGTGTCAGAAGAAGCAATCATCATCATCACCCAGGGAAAAAAAAAAGGATAAATGGGGGAAGAATTGTCAGAGCAACCTGTAATGACAGGGATCATTCCGTCAAGCAGTATTTCATATCATAATTTTCAGGCTTTGGACCCATTATGATATACCAAATTGGAAGATGAAGAAACAGAAACAAACAAGTTTGAGAAAAGGGTTCAGAAAGTTGCTAATCTGCTCAGCGAACAACCAAGTCATTCTCATACAAGAGGTGTCAGAAATAGCAGTCATCATCATTTACCCAAAGGAGATAAACTCAGGGAGGAAGAAAACAGAAAGACCGCTATCTTCCAGACATGAAATTAAGATCATTCCTAGGAGCCAAGCACCAGCTCAATTACCACAAGGGCCTGTTCGGTTTTCCAATTACAACTGTAAATGGCTGTAAATGGGTAATGATTGTTTACTCTAGTAATTGTGTGGTGATATCACTTACATTTAAGTGCAATGATAATTTGGTACATTGTATGGTTCATCCAAAAATCACTGCAACACTAATAGTTTTATAGTGTGAATATGTAATGATTTACAATTTACCTACATCCATTGCAAGTGTATTTGACTCCTGATTTACAAGCCATAATTCCTGTTTAAACAAGCGTCTGGAAATGATAATGATTTTAGCTCCCTCTACTTCGCATTTCATAGGAAATTGGAAAACCAAACAGAACCTAACAGTTCCATTTACATTGTGAAAAAGAATGGGAGAAAAATAAACAGAAATCATGCCTTTGAAAACATCTCAGCACATAACTGGTACGCACAATGTGCCACTGTTGGTCCGGGCGAAAATGAGCCCTTTCTGAATCCAGCCATTTCACCCACATATCCCCTATCAGCCATGACTGATACAGATGTGACAATGGCGTATCAACCATTATGCAACCAATATTTGCAACCTTCCTTACACCACCAACTTCCAACACTCAATCCTCCAAAACAAGAAAGAAAAAGGAAGAGCTGTCTTACCTTTGGTAGAGCCGCAGATTGCATTTTCATAGTTAAAGATATTTCACCACCTAGGTCAAACTTCTTTCCTGTAGTTAATAAGAACCATTTAAGAAAAAATATCTTCCCACAAGCTTTCAGTAGTAAATCAATTCTTACTACCAAAAAACAAAATAAAAATATCTTGCCGAAAGGTTAAAATGAAGTGAAAATCATCTCCAAAATATCTTCAATCTTTAATGGTAATAATCTCCAAAAATGAGAAGGGGAAATCAACAGCCAACGCAACTAAATATGCTGTATGTGTACCTTTCTTTATCAGTAAGATTTCATTAGAAAGAAAATATAAACAGCACCTACAAAAGACTGTACATTTGTAAGCACAATTTTTTTTCCCAAAAAGGCTACCATAGGAAATGATATAGGCATGAAAGCCTAAGCAATGATTAGAGCCAAATGACCAATTATCGTTGGCCAGAAACAGCTCTAACCGACACCTATACATAACAAAGGAATACAGAGAGATTCTTAGCTGAGTCAATAATAACGGAGTTGGCAACTAAAATCTTCTTAAAATTTTTGGAGAATTAAACCTATCACAAAAAAAATAAAAATTGTTACTGCTGAAAGAATTTGTCAAATAAATTAAGAAATTAGAATGGAATATTTAGACGCCGACTATCCATGTACTGAAATGGAGAAAAGTTCAAGAGTATACTTTCTCTTTCTTCGATCACCCACTCCACTAGTTCTCATGTCAGCCCTTGAAAGAGATCCAGGTGGTGCAGCATACTGCATTGGAGAAAGTGCTGGTGCGCCAGCAGCAGCAGCAGTTGCAACTGGTGCAGGTGCTGAGGGTGGAACTGGTGCTGGGGGTGCAACAGGTTCAGGAGGAAGAGGACGTGGTAAAATGTGCTTTAAACGATTGTTCCGATAGTTCTTCCAGAAAAAGAACTGTTGCCTATGGGCCAACTCCTGAGCAGCATCAAATAATTGAAAAAGATATTTGTTAACAAACAGAGATATAATCAATGCACATAAGCAGACACTTCATAGCACAGAAATATTAAAATAAATGCATAGCATGGCACTAAAGAGTTGTGGGGAGAAATCTTTTAATGCTTCAGGGGAACATCTGGCAAAGTCGTTTTTCATCTCTGAGGGTAAAAATTATGAACTGATGGCTGATATAAGAAACAGAGCAGTGACGAATATAGTGAATTCTTTCAATATTAAAAAAAAAAAAACACACACACACGCACTATGAATCTAATAAAAGGTAGTCTGAACTCTCTTTTTCAAGTGTTTCAGCAACCTTGTTGCCCTCATTGAAGATATAACTAACGAGAAACTTCAAAATGACAGACTAGTCCAAAATCTTCTTCCTACGAGTCCCAATCTCGTCATCGTGTAATCTAAACTCCAGGGCCCAAGGCTTCTCTTCGATGCCACAATACTGCGTTGCAAGAGTAGCCATCGTTTTTTTAACAATGGGAAAGTAGCCATTGTCAAGTTTCTATAGTCCACAATTGAAAAATATACGAATTACTCAGCCAGTGAAGAAAACACATCAAATCTGATAGTTGTCATGTTTCTATAAACTGTTTTGGGAGTGCTAAAGAATCATCTTTTTTGGGGAAAAAAAATGTTTTTTCTATATTTTTTTGGATAGGTATATGAATGCACTCTAGAATTTATTCTACCAGCTGAGGCCTGCAAGAGGAGTGGCGGCTTGGTGCATTTACAAAGCAGGAATAGCATGTGAACAAGCATTGTATCATTTGGGAAATTGAAATACACACTATTTTTTATAATCATCTAAAAATACAACGACCAACCTAGTTTATTACTGTATCTTTTTGATCAGTCAAATAACAAAAAAAAAAACTAATGCTGCTTATTGTTAAAATAAACCAAGGTGAGAAAGTGATCAGAAAATCTATCAATTATCAAATGAGAAGCTTGACAAGGGCACAACCTTGTTGCCTGGATGTGCCATTGCATTGCGGAAGTTCGCATTTTGGAGAAGTTCAAGAAAGAACAGGCAGTGAGGATACCTGAAAATATCATAGGAGTGGATATTCAAATTTAACAAACAACATCTGAATCTCAAACCATAGTTTCTATAATTAAAAACTCGACCATGGAGCTTGAAAACTTGACTCGGCTTGAGAGTTAGTCAAGCCAGGTAACCAAGTTGAGTTACTCGGCATCTCTAATATCAAGACTCAAAACTAAATAATTACTCAAAATGTGGAACTGATGGAAAAAATATCAAGCACAAAACTTGCTTGTTGAAGCCCACTGTGGATGGTGCGTGCCCCCAAAGATTGAACAAGTCTAACCATTCAATTTGGGGCCTGCAAATAGACAGTTAGGACAAGAAATCCAACAGTCTTGTTCAACAGTACATCCATTGTGGAGCCCCAGCCGCCCAACAGACAAACTTTTCTTTGAGTCAACCTTAGAACTCACCAAGTTGGCCTCAGACCATGCTTCACAACATGGATGCTAATACTCAAGACTTAGAATGAGATGGGTTCCAGATTACAGATTGTGAGATCTGATAACTAATAAAATAAAACAAAACGCTAGCCATTTGACATTATGTCATTGGGCCCAAACAATTCGAATCCAATCTACTTTATCCAACCTAACTAAAATCTCCTTGTTTAAATTTTTATTTATTTTTGAAAGATGAAAATATTATTAGGCTAGAATAGCCAGAAAAACTATACAGAGAAAGAGAGAAAAAACACAAAAAGGACAAAGCAGTACAAGCCGAAACTACGGGCCCATGAGCTTACTATACAAATGTAATAGGTTTCTTTTGTATAGGGTCATATAATATATAAATGTAAGAAGACATGTATCATGTATGGAAGCAAAAGCAATAAATTCATAAGCAAGAGAAGAAATAGAAAACTAGAAATAAATACTTATGAATAATGTGTGTGAGTGTGGCTCAGACCTACCTAGAGCTCTGCAATAACTCAAAATCATCATCTCCATCTCGACAAGGCTGAGTATAGTACTACTGCTCCATAAACCAACAATACTATGTTCACGTCATAGTAGAATGATACCAATGAAGATACTCGTTAACATAACACTAGTACTCATCCTCTCCTATTTGAGAAAATTTTAAAAACTTTGAAATATAACCCAATTTTCTGCAAATCAGCTTATCTTCCCCCAAATCTCAAAATTAGAGTGCATGTGATGATGATTTCATCAAGCACTCTTGAATACTCTAAAATAGGAGTTAAATGACCGTTGATAAAAGTGAAACTTCAAAGAAAAAAAAAAAAAATTACATGTTTAATTAACTTTTAATTAAAAAAATATTTTTCCCGAAAAACTCAAATTACCAAGAATCACTAGATTAGGGTTACGTCAATGTTGTCAAACCGCATATGCGGTTCTGTGCGATCGGATATGCTTGTGCACATATGCAATCGCACAATCGCATATGCGGTCGCATATTTTTATTTTTTATTTTTGAAAAAAAAAAAAACAAAAAAAAAGGAGAAATTTTGAAAAAAAAAAATGTAGAAAAATATAAAAACTTAGGAGAAGCTTCCCAAAGTCAATAAATAACTAATATAGTAATTTTACAAATATAAAATTAGTTTGTGACTTGTTAGAAAAATGAATGAAGTACATCAAATTCAACATTCAACAATATAGTTAAGTAACAAAACAATCAATAAGCTATTTATTGTACAAATATAATTTTGAAGTTACATCTTAATGTTTAGTATTTATACATTATAACACTAACACTACTTACAAGTTACAATTTACAACTTAGTTACAATAAGTTACGACTTAGTTACATTAACACTAAGTTACATTCAACAATATACTTACACAACTTGTAGTTACAAAGTTACACTACTTGGGAAAGTTTTTTTTTTTTGCAAAAAAAAAAAAACAAAATAATGTGCCGACAGTTGGCAGATATGCGATCGCATATCCTCGCACATTTGGCATATGCAATCAATGGCACATGCGAATATGAGGTCGCATTTAACAACACTGGGTTACATACAGGTTTGATTTTCTGTTTGGACAAATTGCAACCAATTTGTAAGAAATTGAAAAATTTTCAAATTTTCACAACTCAGCCCATTTCCCCCAAATTTCATAATCAAAGCTTCAAATCCATGATTTTTCATGCAAAACATGAAGAATCATGGATTTGTAACCATTTGACACTGATTTAACGTGACTTGCATTTTTAAAAAAGGATTGAGAATCGAAAATGCTCACCGAATCAAACAAGTGGTATATATTGGCAACACCTGTGCATTTCATATTGCACAGGTGGGATACAAGATATATCGTGGAATATATCAGCCGATATCGTCGATACTGAAAACATTGCTTGTACATAGTCCAATAGGTGTAATAAAAATAAAAAAAATTGTAATAAAATTGGGAATAAAAAAATCCCTACACTTGCAGTATTTTTATGTCTTTTTTCCGAATTGTCCTTAAATTTTCAGATTTTTTTCAAATAAAAAGTTTGCAAGTTGTGAGACCGCATATGCAATTATGTACCTGGGTCGCACGAGATCACTTATGCCATTTGACAACATTGAAAAAACTCTATTTTCTATCAAATATAAATACGCCTGTGCAAATATAGACATTGGAACAACACCAACAGCAATAGTACAACATTGAATCAAGTGGGAACCACATGCATGGCATCATGAGAACATGCATCTCCTGAATAAGCTTACATTATGAACTTTATGTACTCGGGTTGTTGCCAGTATTGAAGGTATTTCAAGTAGCCAATGAAAGCCTCATCTTCAAAATAACGGTTTTGAGCAAGATCTGCACAAGATAATAGATCAATGACAAAATGCTAAGCGACAAAAAAAAGGCACAATTGATATATTGGGTAATAATGAGCTCCAGGAAACAACACTATCTAGAATACGCCATAAATCCATGAGTTGCGTCTAGTATCAAAATCTTGTCATGAATCAAATTAAGATTAATAGGAAGATTGTAGCTTGTGGAGCTACTAGCTTACCAATTTGATCGTAGCATATTGCAGCTTCACTGAAACTGCAATAATAGTTTGTTAACGTTAGGTGGAATTCACCCTAAATAGACAAGTCCGAGAGGCAAAATGATCAAGTAGCTCACTTGTGCAAATGTGACCGCATCAAAAGAGCAGATTGATTGGCAAGTTTTTACTTGTTCCCTTTTGCATCAACTTGTCCTATCTGATATCTCTCACAATCCACTGCCAGCATGATGCAAATTAGGGGTGCAGCTCGGGTGGGTTGGTTAGGGTTGAGGGTTAACCCAAACCTGACCAAACCTCTAGAGGACCCAAACCAAAGCCCAACCCAACCAAACTTCTATCCAAGGTGCCCAACCCAAACCCAACATGAATTCCTCTATACTCAATCCTAAACAGACCCAAATGCATGTGATTATTCCCAACCCAAGCTAACCCCACTCAAACTTTCTCAATCCGAACCCAATTCATTGGCTTTCCTTCTAATTATTTATTTGCCAGACATGTAACAGTCCCTACCAATAGCTATTTACATCAAGGGTAGACACCTGACTTATGCCTGACTTGACAATTGAAGAATCTCCCTTGAAAGGAAACTATAGCACTAGCAGAGAAGGTGAGAGAAATCAGACTCACAATGAAACACGACAAATTAAGTTAAGAACCTAGACAATACTAAGCTTGGTGTTCTTATATTTTCTCATAATTTATAATTTTATTTATTTCGCATAATCATGACCAAGTTCAGAAAAATAAAGAGGGGTAGTGTAGGGTCCAGATGTAGCTCTCATAATCATGAAATCCAGATTATCGGGCAACGATGGACACCAATAGAGAGAGATCAGACAGTTAGATGCAAGACACATCCATCAGCTTTCCATCTCTTCCTTTATGTACCAGACATGTAACGATCCCTACCATCTGATGGTTGCATCTAGGGTAGACACCTGACTTATGTCTGGTTGGGCGGTTGAAGAAACTTGTAGGGGAGTAAAAATGTTAAATTAGAAAAGTAGGAAGACATGGGGCTTACAGTAAAATGAAAAACAAATGAACTTAAGAAAGCGGCAAGCACATCAACAAAAATCTTTTGTTACTCTCACATTGCAATATTGAGACACTTCAGAACATGTACTTCTTTTGTTGTTGTATCCTACCACATCTTGTTACTAATGATCTAAAAGTGCCATTATTATGAGCAGAAAACAAAGCGAAATGCAAGTCTAAAGATATTGGGAAACTTACAGTGGATGTAGGTAGGATTAGCTAGGCACTGAACAAATTCCAATTCAAGCAAGAACCGCTGCCGCCCATCATCAGGATCCTTGTATATGTTCTTGGGTCTGCACAAAACATCAAATGCCAATGCATCTGTTATGAAACAAGCTAACTTGACATATCTTAGCAGCTTAGAGATGGTAATTGAAGCATAAAAAACTCCTGAATAGCATGAAAATTCTGCGTTACAATGACAGTAGATTTTTCATATAGGAATTATGGGCCCCAAATCTCATTTCCTACGAGTGGACCCATGGTTTGGTGATGCAGATTGTTGACATGTGGGTCCCACCATGGATGTGCAATGTAGCAAATCCCCCCAGAGCAGAAGATCTTGATGCTTATAGATCTTTTGGCCTTTTCTCCACTGAATGTGAAAAGTTGGCAGTATTTTTCCTTAACCAGCTGTCTCCAGGCCACTGTTACAAGGATTAGGATCTAACAATATGGAGGACTATTTCGAAAATCAATTATATGAACCGAAAACCCCCTACATTGTAAGATCCTGACCCTTGCATCTTCGGCCTTCTCTCTATAGAATGTGAAAATTTATCCCTTTCCTTAACCAGCTAAATGAGGATCCAATAAGGGGAATTTCATGACACCCCACATCAATCCTACGAAGCCAAAAAAAACCCCAGATTGGACGATCCTGACCCTTAGATCTTTGGCCTTTTCTCCGTAGACCGTGAAAAGTTGCAGATTTTTTCCTGACTATCTGCAGGCCACTGTTAAAAGGGTTAGGATCCACCAAAATGGGAAACTTTTAGGGCATCCCCCATCAACGATATGACCCATCAGGTCCACGGTCTGGATGTAGAGCCTGAACCCAAATCCAGACCATTTCATGGATATCATTAGTTGGGCTGACTCAACAAATGAACGGCCGAGACTGGGCCGAGCCGACTAGCAGAGGCCAGAGATACTTACGTGGATGGAGTTTGAGCCACATCGTCATTGTCTTTAACAGAGGCCATGTCACTCGTTTGTCTCACTCCAACAACATCAACAGTACAACGCCATTACTCTCATGCGACAGATTCAACTTCAGAACATGCATCCACAGATACAGCAATGAAAA
Source organism: Magnolia officinalis (assembly GCA_021015155.1). Taxonomy (NCBI): domain Eukaryota; kingdom Viridiplantae; phylum Streptophyta; class Magnoliopsida; order Magnoliales; family Magnoliaceae; genus Magnolia; species Magnolia officinalis. The sequence continues at coordinate 129,412,681 of JAJHSJ010000001.1, read as the reverse complement.
TAAGGGCACCAAAAAAACATGCGCGCATGTTTGTATGCACGAATGGATGAATGCAGGTACATGTACACAAACGCGCATGCACGTGGATCTGCAAAAATGGAGAGTAAAATCGGAAATAAAATTTCTCAGCGGATTGAAATCAGAGACGGGTTTGGGATTTTGATTATGATTATGATGCAATCGCGATTGTTACCTGCGTGCAGGAACTCTGCAGCTGCAGCCGTGGAGAAAGGGAGATAGAGAGACGTAACCCTAGAAAAGCAAAACCCTAACCCTAAAAGGAGATGGCGGAGACCGATGCAGGAAAACCCTGGCTCTCCGTTTTTTTTATAGCGCGAGAAGCAGCGGCAAACGCAAGGGCATGTGAACCTGTCGGAAGGCAAAGCTAGCTGCGCCACCGTACGTAGCACACACACGTGAGTGAGATCCGAAACTCAAGTGGACCACACCACAATACACGGCTGAGATGGAAACTTCCACCGTTGAAACATCCCAGGGACCACCTTGATATTTATGATTCGTATCTGGATTATCGAGAAACGCAAATATCAGCCTGATCCAAAACTTTTGGCCCCAAGAAGGTTTCAACGGTAAACATTCAATCTCCCTATTTCTTGTGGTGTGGCCCATTTGAGTTTTTGATCTCTCTCACGTTTGGGCTCATGTCCTAAAATGAACGGATAAAATGGATGGAAAGAGTGAATACAGCAGAAACAACAAGGTAAGCCCCCCATAGCATGGCGTTGCAGAGATATTTTTTGTGACGCCCCGTCACTGTGGTCACATGTGGGCGGGCACATGTGTGCGGGCACACATGTGGGCGGGCCTCAAGATGGCTGGCAGGCTACTGTGTGGCTGGCAGGCTACTGTGCACACAGTGAAAGGTGAAGCTTTATCCCACATCGGAAGTGTCGTCTGAAATTGTGGTGGTTATATGTAGAGTTGTCACCTTATACTGTATGAGGCCTTTTGGGGGAAACCCAAGAACAAAACCGTGCGGGCTGTGCCTAGAGCGGACAATATCATACAGTGTGGGTGTAGGCTGTTACAAATGGTATCAGAGCCGAGGACGGCTCTGCCCTCGGTGGGGGATATTGTGACGCCCCGTCACTGTGGTCACATGTGGGCGGGCACACATGTGGGCGGGCCTCAAGATGGCTGGCAGACTACTGTGTGGCTGGCAGGCTACTGTGCACACAGTGAAAGGTGAAGCTTTATCCCACATCGGAAGTGCCGTCTGAAGTTGTGGTGGTTATATGTAGAGTTGTCACCTTATACTGTATGAGGCCTTTTGGGGGAAACCCAAGAACAAAACCGTGCGGGCTGTGCCTAGAGCGGACAATATCATACAGTGTGGGTGTGGGCTGTTACATTTTTGGTGACCCGAGTTGCATGCAAATCGCTTCCATCCCGAACCATCCCATTTTACACGGACTGGATTCCTACGCAACACCTGTGGAAAAATACCCAAGCACTGCAAGGCCCGCCATGCTGTATATTTCAAATCCATTCCATCCATCGGGTTATTTCCTAGAATCTAGGTCACGATACCAAAAATCAGCTAGATTAATTACCTAAGTGGGGCACACCACATGGAAAAATGCAGATCGGGATTCTCACCTTATGAGTGGGAGGGTTTTACCTCCTATCAAACCTATCAATAAGGTCTTACTCACCACGCTAAAGAGATACACATAAACCGGCCTCATCCAAAAAGTGATGTGGGCCACACCACAAGGTTTTATGAGACATTTATTTTAAATTGTTTCCATTTACGTCCGAAGACGAGTATTTTATCATGATGATATCTTTGTATCTACGGTGGATATAAGGATTTCCACCTGATGATCAAAGAAGATTTTACATAAAAGCATGTTGGACCCCACATATTTAACCATTGATTAGATGATTAGGATCGTCAGATCAAAGTTTCCTTCAAGAGTTATGCAAAATTAAATGTGGAGCCTACGCCAAGGATTGTTTAGATCACTGGTCAAACATTCTTTATTATAATCAAATTGGACCATTGAATCTTTTAAATACATCTTTGGTTAGATTATATGATCAAATGCCTCTGTGAGTAATCATAAGTAGACCCCACCATGCCATGCATGTTCCCAGTCTCATAAAAAGTCATGGAATTGAAGTCTCCTAACTTGTTTTTACTAGCCCTGTATGTTAGGCCAGGCTTGAACTAAAGGTCATTGGCTGCATGGATTTGAGTGTATTTCAGTATATTCAAAATCAAGTAACCAACATCTATTGAATGTATTTGAAATTGGAGGTATATTGAATACAATGTGTTTTGAAACCTTTCTTTTACTCTTTGATGTAGAGCGGGTCACAAACAGTTACATGGCCAAGATGGATCAGAAAAGGCCCGGTCGACGACAAAAGTGATCTGGACCATCGGACCTTCAATCAGGCGTATTTCGCAATCTAGGATGAGTTAGCCGTCGAAAAATATATGATTTTGGGGTAGAACGAGCTACTTTAGCCAACCAACCCCGCTATGTCGGGTTGCGACGCCCGGAATTGCGAAAAACCCCTGGATTGACGGTCATTTCCCTGTTTTAATTTCAATTTTACAATAAATGGTAAGTTTTAGTTTGATTATAACTCTTCATCCATTGGGCTTTAGGAGTTGCGCCCAACGTGAAAAAAGCTTAGAATAATTAGGAGAACGGTTTGGTGAAGCCAAATAGGACACTTACTATTTTTGGCCGAAAACCTTGCGCACTAGTAGACATCACGACCGTCTATAAATAGTAAGTTTACTATTTATAGTAAGTCGCGAATTCTAGGAGTTGTAGTTGTAGTTTGATTCTGATTCCTTTCCCATTGCTTGGTACCCCTATTTAAAGGGCTGTGAACTCGTTTTTAGGGATTAATTAATCAGTTTCGAATTTATTAGAAATTATTTCTATTTTCTGCTTTCTTTCCTCGTGGATTCGAGAAGTCTCTGTGAGGAGTCCAGAGAAGCTCCGTGGATTCGGAGTATTTATCCTCATCACGTTCATCCCTGCATCACTCTTCTATTTAAAAGTAGAAGAATCGCGTATAACTAAAGTGTCACTAAGCTACCAATCTAATTTCCATGCGGCATACCAGTGATACTCTAAAACATTCAAATTATTGGTTGCATAATTAAAATTATATTAATAGAATGATATGAACAATCTAATCATTGGCCATGTAAATTAATGGTTACAAAATATTGGTGAGTTGCTTGTTTGTAAAACAATGTTTATGGCATTGTGGCTAGGCTTGGAATTTCTTCATTTTCTACTTAAGGTATATATTTCAAAGGGTTTATTGCAATCACTCTGTCAAATTTTGCATGTGTACATTAATTTTTTGACGTTAAAATTAATTTAGAAATCAAATTCAATTTCTTGTAAATATGTTATGGAATTTTAATGCATTTTTATTTTTTTACATTTTAGTACATTTCCATTACAAGGGGTCAAACATAGCCAAGGATTAAGAACCACATTGACTCATGATTTGAATTCGAATGCATTCCAAATACAAGCTTCTTGATGAACTCAAGCAACTTGCTCATTGTTTACATTCCTCCTCAACTCATGGCTCATTTGGGAGCTTGTAAATTAAAGTAAATGGGAAATATAATTGAAGGGTTGTGGGATAAGCTAACACGTATTCAAGCTTATTAAAAGGTCAAGGTTGAGAATTGACTCATTGCCCACCCTTCTTACATTGTACCAATATTTGCAAGTTTTATATTATAAAAGTGGGCCCATCAATATGTAATTTTGAACCTTAGGACATGGTAAATGCCGTGTTTTAGTTAATAATAACTATATTATAAAGATTTTAATCTTTATCATGTAATGAATTATATTAATAATAATTATACATTAGAGATTTAAATCGAGATCTCCAATACAATTAATAGTAATAAAATGAGATGGAACTTACTTGTAGGCATCCACCAAATAGGGCATTAGTCCATCAATTCAAAAGCAATGGTTGGCGAGGAGTTAAGATTGATTTCACAACCTTTTACATATACTATAATGGATTTGCTATCGTTTTGTGCTATGATTTTTTTCTGCAAGAGTTTTTCACTTAAAAATCGTTTGTTCCCCTACATGCTTTGTTGTGTTTATCATTTATGTATATGATTCAAATTTGGGGCTTACTTCTGTAGTCCCTTAACAATTTTTACATTACTCTAATATCAAACTATTGTTAAAATACACTGATCTCATTGCTTGGATTTGAAATTTCTCAATAATGCAATGAAAAATGGAATGATTGTAAATTTCTTTTACTTAACTCTTAAATATATTTATATTTGATTAATAATTCATATATTTGATTTGACAATGGTAAAGTCATAATAATAATTTTTTAGACTATATTTGACTTGGCAAAGCCTCTCTTAGAGTTTAGTTCCATGTTCGTAGGTTTAACAAGCCTAAGCCATAATCAATCAGCTTCGATGGCTGAATGTTTTTCTTTTGAAGATAATGGTAGGGTTTGACTTCTCCCATGTTGTTGATTCCTTCCTAATTTTGAGATTACATATATGGTGAGATTGTGCGCTGCGCGCTGCTCTAAATGGCATTCAACAATCAAGTGACTTTGGATGAACCTGTATGGTTTAAAGATAAATCAAGTAAATTCTCAACGAAGTCTTTCCTCAAGACCATTCTTGGATCGGTTGAAGACACCAACTGTTTCCTGGCATTACCAAGCCCCTCCAAAAGTAGCAGCATTAGGGGTGCACATTTAACCGGTAGAACCGTGGAACCGGACCGGAACCGTTGGATCGGTCTGGTTTGGTCCGGTTCTGAAAAGCACCGGTTCCGGTTCCAAAATTACAAGAACCGTTGGATACGGTTCGATTCCGGTTTAGGGGCAGGTAGAACCGACCCGAACCGTAGAACCGTGGTCCCCACCTCTTCTTACACGTTAGTCGTTACTACGAAGAGGACGAGCGGAGTAAATCTCCGAGAGTGCCATCAGAAGTGGCCCCACTTATTTTTTTTTTCAAAATATTCAAACCATGTAAAAACGTCCAGGGACGGACGTGCATGGATTGGGTTTTGACAGTGGGCCCCACCCATCATCCCTTTTCGCGATCTGAACCGTCCATCATATAGGGTGCTCAAAAATGTCCCAAGGGACGTTCCCCTTTTCAACAGAAAGCGAGGAAAGATGGGGGTTATCTGCCTGTTTATATTTGAAAAACCCAGAACCGTGGAACCGATTCGGAACCGAACTGGTTTTCACGGTCCGGTTCTGGTTCGGTTCTAGTGTGCTAACGGTTCGGTTCCGGTTCCGGTTCCGAAAATCCTAGAACTGTTAGGAACGGTTCGGTTCCGGTTTTACCCCGGAACTGGACCAAACCGACCCGTGTGCACCCCTAAGCAGCATTAGTGAGCCCTGCGGTTAAAAATAGGATTCTAATTATATACAATTTGTGTAGACAAGAGATGATTCTTGCTAATATCTACCTTATGTGTAAGAAATATGAGAAATCGGTGGCACATCTCTTTCTCCATTGCTCATATATCTTAGGTGATGCCGGGTTCTATAGGGTATCTTTTCCGTCTGGCACATAGGGTGCCCTTTTAATCAAAGAAGCTAATGGCATCCTTGTTGGGCATTCTCAGGTTCATATGAATTGAAAGGAACGGTAGATAGTGAGGGATCCATCATCATATAAGTGTTTTATGATACCGGGGATTGGTGCTTGTAATTTACGGTTTTTTTTTGGGTTTTTTTTTTTCCTGCTTTTTATTATTGTTGTTTTTGCTCTTGCCTTTGTTGCTCTTAATACAATCTTTATTTAAAAAAAAAAAAATCATAATAAGGACACATTTCCTTTACATTGCTGTAATTGGCAAAACAAACGAGCCTTATGGGCATATGTGTTGTGTGTCCTTATTATACTGTGCAACCACTACCATAAAAGGGAAACTTTCTTTTTTATATATAGGATACTCAAACAGGACAGGTGGCCCCACCCAAAATGCTTATAAACCGTTGGGCGAGAAGGGGTCAACATGAAATATGTAAAGCCTCAAACATTTGAGGAGGAATGTATAATTCCAACGGGAGAAGAAGAGCCAACAAAATGGATAGTGAAAACAAACAATTATTCCCGACTAAATGTTTGGATCGATTTGCTTCTTATAATCCATGTTGGGCTTCATTTAGTTGGTAAAAGGGGTTTATCTAAGACTAGGAATAAGAGAAAAAGAGTGGTATTTGAAACTGAGCAAAAATATCATGGTTATATATGGACGCGGATTGCGTCCTACCCCCATGGTAATCCGTCCGGGCAGGGCTATGTGGGGCTCACCGTGATGTAAGTATTTTATCCACACCTTTCATCACTTTTATTAGATCATTTTAAGGTATTATACAAAAAATTGAAGTAAATACATAGCTCCAGTGGACCACATCAAAGGAAGCTGTAGTGATAATGACACCCATCGTTGAAACCTTTCTAAGGGTCACTGTGATGTTTGTTTACCACCCAACGTATTAATAAGGTCATGCAAGCTTGGATGATGCGAAAACATAAATTTCAACTTGATCTGACTCTTATCCAGCTCCCAAGAAGTTTTTAATGGTGGACATTCAATCCCCACTTTGTGGTCCACTTAAGCCCTGAAACTATCTCAACTTTTGGTTCATATCTTAAACTAATCATATAAAAATGATTAACGGTGTGGGTAAAATACTTACATCACGGTGGGCCCCACAAAGCCCTGCCTGGACGGATTACCGTCCGGATGGGGTAGGACGCAATCCGCGTCCGTTATATACCAAACTCTCTCTCTCTCTCACTCTCAGCAGAAACTTGAATTTGGCCCATTGCTGCATTTGTGTTCTGAGCCGTCGATTTATGTAGGCTACAAATGGAAAGGTTGAAGCTACCCAATTCGGATGCCCCAACATCGCCCCCGGTGAAAAAGCTCCGTGAGCCCCTCCATAATATATAAATGTGTTTTATTGATGCCTTTTATCCATTTTGCTGATCATTTCACAGCCACAAATGAGTTTGATCGAAAGTTCAAGTGAAACACCCTATAGAAAAGGTATATTTAATTGAAAACCTTTTAAGGGCTACACAAGTGTTAGAACAAGAGCTGATGTCTGTGTATTCCATTCATCCAAGGTCATGTGACTTCATGCGAACAGGTTGGATGGAAAATAAATATTGCCATGGCTCCAAATAAACTTCAATAGTAAGTGTTCAATCTTCTAATTGCTTGCCCCGAGAAGTTTTCAATAGTAAGTATTCAATCTTCCTAGTTCCTTGTGGTAGGCGTTCAATCTTCCCCGTGTCGTGGTGTAGTTAACTTGAGCTAAACACATACACCATGTGGAAGCGGACTGGCTGGTCTAGTGTGTTACGTGTCGTGCCAATACAAGTGCTGACACTCCTCAAGGTAGGAGTGGTATGAACCCTTTAAAGGAGATCAAAGTCACACAGTCCACACAATGATGTATTTAAACCTGTTTATCCATTTGGCGAGAGATCGTGTGTTAGATCATGAGCTCAAAAATGACTCACATTTAAAGCTCAGGTGAACTACACCACAAATAGCAATGGGGACAATAATTCTCACCATTAAAATGTTTACATGGATCACCATAATGTTTATTTACCACGAGGTTAAAACGTTTGTAGGGCTCACACATATGGGGAAGAAGAGTAAAAAAATATCATATTCATCCAAAACTTTCGTGACTCTAAGATGGTTTCAATTGTATATGTTCAATCATCCACTACGTTTTGCAGTGTAGTCAAGTTGATATTTGGATTTGTCTTATTTTTCGGCCCAAGCCTTACAACGGGCTGGCCAAATGGATGGACGGATTGGATATAACACATACCTCGTGATGGGACCCACATAACTTGGTGACGTTGACACACCAGCAATATTGGTGGGACGCGGATTCCATGCGAAAGGCTTTAGCCGGAAGTTCCTGCCCCTGAAACTTAGGTGGGGTCCACTCTGATGTTTTTCAGAAATCCACTCCGTCCATACGTTTTGGGAGATCATTTTAGAAGTTGAAACCAAAATCAAACACGATATAAGACTCAGGTGGGCCTTAGTAAAGGAAAAGGTGGTTAGGGAAATTTCTACTGTTGAAACCTCCTTAGTCTCGACAGTGATTTTTAAATGCCATCCATACCGTTAATAACGTCATTTTTACTGGGATGAACTGAAAACACAAATAATACCATGATTCAAAACTATTTTGGCCCCACGAATATTTCAACTGTAGACGTTCAATTATCACTTTTTTGGTCCACTAGAGCATTGGATACGGTTCATATTTGGCTTTGTATCCTAAAATGAACTCAAAAAACGGATGGACAGATAGGATTTATTACAAATGCGACACTTCTAGTGCAGGAACTTTCGCAGGAAATCCGCGTCCATATTGGTGGCGTGTGGTACACCAGCCAATCCGCTTCCACACCATGGGGCTACAGCTCTTTTCCACCACTTAGCCGGGTGGTGTTGGGGGGACGCGGATTGCGTCCTTCCCTCGCCCGGACGGTAATCCGTCCGGGCAGGGCTCTGTGGAGCCCACCGATATGTAACTGTTTCATCCGCCGTCCAACGATGTTTTCAGAAAATTTTAATATGTGAACCAAAAAATGAGGCAGGTTCAAGGCTTGAGTGGATCACAAAGTGGGGATTGAACGTCCACCTTTAAAAGCTTCTTAAGGAGCCAGAGAAGTTTCGGATCAAGCTGATATTTGTGTTTTAAGTTCATCCACGTCTACGTGACCTTATGAATAGGTTTTATGGTTAAAAAAAACATCACGTGGGCCCTTAGAAATGTTTCAACGGTGGATTACCGTCCGGGCAGGGGTAGGACGCAATCCGCGTCTGTGTTGGGGGTAATCAGCATCCAATCCGAGCAGGAAGCTAACCAATCAAGCAGGCCTTTGGTGATGAGTCCGTCTACAGTTGTGATGCAACAGGCCATCGGTGTGACCAATCAAACCAGGGCGCATTGATCTATCTTTGCACAAGGCCATATTCATGGTGGGCCCCACCATTTTCACAGCTTGGATGACTACATAATTGAAATGTTGGCGGGATCGAAGATGAGGTTGCATGCAGAGCTGAGAGAGAATGCACCTGTTAGCTTCCACAGGTCTGAACGTTCGAGATCCAATACACTCGAGGTAGGTCCCATAGTGTAGATCACTTAATACAAAATCAGGCCGGGAAGCGGATTGGCTAGTGTACCTCACACCAGCTATATAGCTGCTGTAGGTACGTGTGGTGCGACGACGTACGTGGATTGCGTACTACCCTGCCTGTACTTAGCTCCGAACGGGCAGTTCTGTGGGCTAGCCCCCGTTATATATCTGTACATCGAAGCTGTCTATCCCTTTTCTCATATTATTTTAAGTCATGAAAACAAAACTGAGCAGATCCAACGCTCAAGTGGACCACACCAAATGATAAGCTTGGTTGCATTAAAATGCACCCAGCATTAAATGTCAGTTGCATTAAAGGCAAGATTCATCTATGGTGTGGTCCATTTGACCGTTGGATCTGCTTCATTTTTGTTTTGATGCCTTAAAATAATCTGAGAAAAGGGATAGACGGCTTGGATGTACATATACATCATGGTGGGCCCACCGACAAAACTACTCATTCGGAGCTAGGGACGGGCGGGGTAGTACGCAATCCGGACGAGCACTGACGCTACTCGAGCTCCGAGTTGTACGAACGGTTCAAAGGAGATCAAAGTTACATGGGCACACATTGATTTATTTATTATATCTACACGGTTCATCTATTTTTAGAATTCATTTTAAAGCATTTTCAAAAAATGAATTATATCCGAATATCATCTCGACCACACCACAAATAGCAGCAGAGATAATGATTTTCATGTAAAAAAAAAATTCATAGGACCTACCATAACGTCTATTTTCCATTCAATCTGTTTATGGGGTCATGAAGACCTGAATAAATAGGAAAAACAAATTTAATATTGATCCAAAACTTTTGTAACCCAAAAAGGGTTTCAATGGTAGACGTTCAATCCTCCACTGCTTTTTGTAGTGTGGCCCATTTGATACTTATATCTATCTTATTTTTTGTCTCAATCCTTAAGACTAGCTCGCCAAATGGATGGACAGTTTGGATATAACACATACCTCATAATTAGACCCACTGAACTTGCTGACGTAAATACAGCAGCTGTACAGCTGGTGTGAGGTATACAAGCCAATCCGCTTCCCAGTTCGTGTGCCCGAGTGACGAAACATCTCCACGTGTCAGTTTTTGGTACAGCGGATGCAGATTCGCTGATTCACGACGTGCACGTCAACGTCAAATATATAGCGACCAGCTTTGATACTCTGGCTGAGTGTAATTCTCTATACACATGCATGCAGAAACTGTAAATGCAGTAAGCGTCTACCTCAAATCAACCTCTCAAATGTGGGTCCCACTATAATGTACCATGCGAACATCTCACGGGATGTATAATCCAATCCAACGATCAATGGGCATCTAACGAAAGACTAAAATAGGAAAGATCAACGGTATAAATGATCAACAAACAGATTTCCATTGGTTAGAATTCAGGAATCAGGATCAGATAACCGATCTGATTCCGGAGACATTTCTAATATACAGTGGTCCGTGTATGTCACGTGTACAATTTCCACGCTTGTGCATGGAGAGTACCAGACGCTGTGCGTTTTGACGGGCTATGATATGGTATGGTGGAACAGGAACATTGGAACATAGCCATCTCTCCATATTACACGTGGCAGAGGTTGCATTGATTGGGACCGTCCATCTAATTTCCTCTATTGGGGATGGAAGAAGATAGAAAAATCACATCTGATGGATCATCCTAACCGACTGGTCCCCAAACTATGGTAGGAAACAAGAGCGGTTGACGATCTATATTAGTTCTAGAAAAATACAGACTCTTTTGGGCTAGAAATAAAATCGTTTAGCAAGTATGGTTATCCACGACAGGAAACAAAATGGACGGTCTAGATCAATAGTACCCCACTGCAGGCCTACGGAGGAGAGAGGCTTCTACTGTATTGCTGTGCTACTGGAACTACCGTATTATATCCGGCTCCGGGAAGACTTGGTTTGGTCGTGGCCCATGGGCCGCTTCGCTTTGGTCCACGAAGGAATATTTTATAGGTTTGGTGAGAGTTCATTTTTCCTCTGTCGCGATTCACAATCCAGCGTCTATCGCCGCCCTTTGGGGCCCACATTATAAGATGGTTCGATGATCTGAGCCATTCATATTCTTGATACTATAATAAAATAAAAGACCATAATCGTGCTCAAGCTATAATACTAACCTTTGATTTTTAGAGAAGAACAAACCATTAAATTTTTTCTTTCAATTGTTCTAGATTCATATTAAGATAATGATCTTAAAAATATTTTATTCAGCTTAATTTTCCTATTTTTGTAAGTATAGCATAGGTTTAATTAGATAAACGGTTCGGATCATAGGACCACTCAGCGTGTGGGCCCCAGTGGGCGGTGACAGACTCAGGAATCCGGATCCTGTGTCGGGACAGAGGCAAAAGGAGCGCGTTTCGTGAAGCGTTCGTTGTCGATCTTACCAAAGAAATGCATTCTTGGCTTTTGCTCGAGGCAAACAACCAGAAAGGTTACATACAACCATCTCTTGAAAGCAATACTCTCTCTCTCTCTCTCTCTCTCTCTCAGAAGAAGAGAACAAAATCTCTCGTCCTCTCTCCCCTGCTACCCCCCTCCCTCTCGATCCAACAAAGAGTCCACTCTCTCACCTTTCCCCTCTCCCTCTCTCCCAAAATCTCTTCTCTCTCTCCCCTTCTCCCCCCCTCCCTACCTCTCTCTCCAACGAACCCATGCCCTCCAAGGTACTCTCTCTCTCTCTCTCCTCTCTCTCTCTCTCTCTCTCTCCTCTCTCCTGCAATGAGAGATGCTTAGGTGATTCGTGGCACACGTGTGGAGATCCAGGCCATGATCGAACGTGAACATCCCGTCCCAAAGCACACTGAGTATAGACCCCCTGATTTTCTTTCCAACCGTCTATTCACCCTTACTACCATCGTGGCCTATCTGATGATTGAATCAGCCTCACTGAACGATCGGCCCAGATCTCACACACATGTACTGCGTCCCCACATAGCATCAACCTATATGAGTGCAATCACGTGCATGATAAAAAAATGAAATGTAAGATGAAAGTATGCATGATATCAGACCATATGCTGTGGAGAAAAAGCAGTGGTGGTGAGTCTGTACGTGGAGAGGCCAAGGAAGGGATCATCAGAAACTGATAAACATCACCATTATCACCGCATTAGAAAAAGGCCCACACATCACAAACTTGATGGTGGGCCCAACAGGAGAGCCAATCTCCTTCTCTACTCTCAACACCTAAGAGAGACCGCTACCGTCCAATCAGCTACACCAACTCCACCTCATCCCGCATCCAACGATCCACAGCCTATAAGTAAGGTACCACATCTACTACACTACTTTCTCTCACTAATCCATTTCTTTTAAATCATGGTAACATGCATGAAAGAGAATGAAATGGGCCAGCTTTGCACCTGGGCTGGCAATGGGTCCGGTCAGCCCTCCGGTCGTCCGACCCTAGTGGGTTGGGCTCCTTGTATAGGGAAGTCTCCTGATCGGAAGATCCTATATACCCACTCAACTTCTGGCCATTTTTTGAATGTAGGTCATTTTTTTATTTTTATTTTAAAATTTTTTTTGTATTTTTTTCTTAACTGGTTTCCAATTCAGGGGTTCAGGTTTCTTAATTGAGATATTTTTGGTAGTGGACCGTTGGTAGTGGGGCCAATCATATCAACGGTTTGGATGATCACTAAATGATGGGCATCACTTGTACAAATTACGAATTAAAACCTGGGAAGAACTTGGGGAGATTCTCTAATTGGGAATATTGAATAATAGTTGGAACTTATTTTCTTTCTTTGTTTTTAAATTTTGAGTGGATATATAATAAGGCATTTTATGTATGTTTTCATTTTATTTTTCTTGAATCTACACCAGCCTTCTCGTGGTTCACGTACTACAGATGGGCCAAAGAAAAAACAAAGAAAAAAACCGGTTATCCACATGTATGGTTGGGACACATTGACCCGTGGTTAGAAACAATCTGGGTCTCCATTCAATAGTAAGAGGCTCACACACTATAGATTTCGATACTTTTTGTTGGGTTGTGCTTTGAAAACAAATGTTTGAAAAGCAATGTTGGGAAAAGGTTCACACAACCAATTGTAGATTTTCAACTGTTAATTTTGAGTTTTAACCATCGATTATTATAAATTAAACTTGATGGATATTCAACGTATAAGATTTGTTAACCTACATCTAGAGATGGCATGGGATTTGCTTGGAACTTGTGAACATAGATAGTAGAAGGATTTAAACGGTTGAAGTGTAGGAAGTTGAACATGCTTCTTTCATGTTAGAGTACACACACACACACACACACACATATATATATATATATATATATATATATATATATATATATATATATATATATATATATATATAAGATTTATAGTGGTGGAGCACCATAATACATTTTACTTCCTGAAATCCTAATTTAACTTATCCAAAAATTATAATGCAGTAGGAGAGCCAGCAAAGAGAGAGGAGAGCGTTAGACATCTAGCTCCCTTTGGAAGTCCATAGTAGAGAGAACTGGAGAGAGTGGAGGGAAGAGAGAGAGTTAGACACCCCACCTTTTTTACTGCACATGCACATACCCCTGTGTGGGCCCACTCAATGGATAATTCTAATCAATCCTTGGCTCTTATTAGGGTATTTGACATAGTTCTCTAAACTCCTAAACCTGAGATAGATTAAGAAGAGACTTTATATATATTGAAAAATCATTTGTAACAACTCAAATTTCAAAGTGTGACATACTAAGCTTGGGGATTACCTTGTTAACAAGTTACATTATATTGTAAATATGAGTTGTAGTCAAACTTAGGTGTGGATTGTAAATAACCTAAAGGTAGGTTTTGTTGGGGGCCTTGCACAAAACCTTAGGATCTAGCCCTCCAGAACAAATCAGAATTATAGATAATAAAGCAATGAAAACAATCAATGCATCAATCACACACCACACAAGAGATTTTTACGTGGAAAAATCTCAAAGAGGTAAAAACCACGAGACCTCGTCCAGATCAACAATCCATTATGAAGTAGAACGTTACAAACTTCTTCACTCACGCAGGAGTGGATAAATAATAAGAGAAATAGAGAAAACGGAGAGATCTAACCGATTACGAGGACATAGAAGCGCTGAGATATAGATTGCACAGTAGATAACCTCCACGAGCAGAATCTCCCTTCTATAAGCTTCATCTCTCTCTTTCTCTCTCTCTCTCACACCTTTGATAGCCCTAAACCCTTTAGCAAATCCCTTGTAAAGCTTTAGGAAACTTTCTTGTCATTCCTAAAAAGCCCTAAGAACTCCTATTTAAAGTTTTAGGAAACTCCTTTCCGCATCTCAGTTGCGAAAGGACTTACGACACAAAATCCACGCAAAATTGCAGAACGAATCTGCGTAACCTCGACTAGTCGAACCGAGTCCACGACCGGTCGAGAGCCACCTTCGACCGGTCGACCACCTCCTTTGACTGGTCGAGCACCCTGGAGAAAAATAGTCCACAGTCGCTGGAATTTGAGTCATGCCACGACTCGTCTTCCACGATTGGTCGACTACGGCCTTCGACCGGTCGAGCGAGGCTCACGACCGGTCGACGATGGGTCCAAAAAACCCAACAGGTTTGTTTGCATATACACAGCCCGTTGAAGATAGAGTGCACCATCATGCTAATTTTTGTTGTTTTTACTATGATTGCTTACTAAGTTGCTAGTTACTTGCCTCTACATTAATATTATTGTTCATACTCTACTTGTTTATCCTGCTTTCAATGTGACTTTTGTTTTGTTTATAGTATTGCTTGTTTTTCATAGTATACGTTTAGGCCTATCAAAGTGTGCAACGAAAGTGTGGTTACAGGTGCATTTGAAGCTCATGGACGAAGTTCCTATAAGGGGAGTAAATTGTAATAACCTGAATTTCAGGGCGTGACATCATTAATAGAAAAAATACATGAATTTTCTACAAATAGGTATTTATAATAGGATGTGTATTCTACACTATCAAACATGACATGATTATGAATGGAGATCTATTAGATTTAAACTAAATCTGAATTTTGAAAACTTAAACTCCATTGGGTTTTATATAAAAATCCAATAGGGCTAGTTTGATATGCAAAGTTATGTGGTATTGAATTGCATTTGGTTGGATATAAATTTTATCCGGCGTTTGGAATTAATGAGAAGAATTGGATTAATACAGGTATTTAAACTTCCAGTCCCAATAGGAGATACAATGGGATTTATGGTGAATTTTAAAATCCACCACATCTGTAGGGCCCACGTTCATATATATGATTTATCCATGTTGTCCATCCAAATGCGTCCTTTTACATGTGACACTCGAGTTGCATATGAATATAAGTGACTGATATCAATTATGAAATTTAGTTTATTGATTACAATTCTTGTGTATACCAAAATCTAATTTCATGCAAAACAATTTTTTTTCTTAAAGGAAAATTTTGATCCCAAATGTCAGATTGGATGGTCAAAATACCATGATATTTCTAAATATATAATTATTTTGTAACACCGGTGTTAATTCCATCTAATGCAATGCAATGCATCTTTCCAAATAGGCTGTTTTTTTTTTTTTTTTTTTTTTTTTTGCTCTATAGAGGCCCATCAAATAGTGGTTCTGATCGTCCTACAACTGTCCATATGCCCACACGGATGCCCAACATACATGTCAAGCATGCTGCCTGTTTGCTTGATTTCTAGCTAACACAATCAGCATTTTAAGTTTTTATATCTGGGTTGAAACCATAACATGTTTTTCTCATTATCCTAGATTATCCCGGCTGGATCTAAGCATAAAAATTCAAGAACTCCCAGTTGCCTCGGTGACTTGAGGGCGTTGATTCCACGCTTTATAAGATCGTTGGCGGGCCTCAGCAGTAAAAAAGAGAAGAAGAAGAAGGAGCATAGCAGATCCACACCCAATAAGATGAACACGGTTATGAAAAATCTTGATGTAAGATGATCATATAAGCTCTTATTTCATTAGAACATGGTTTCATTAGGTACACTAAATATTTCTGAGTCCAAGCTACTAACTTGACAACTTGTTCAGGTGAAAAAGAAGTTGGGATTCGTTACAAAGCTTCTAACAACATTACGAAAGCGAAGATTCAGTTAGCTAATCCAGGCATGGATTTGGTAGGATTTGAGTTTGGGCTGGCAATACCTGAGTTAGATTGGGCGTTGCTTGATATGAAAACATGTACTTAAATGGGCTAACGTTGCAGCATTGAAGTCACCAGTTCAATGGCCCCCCATCAATAGGAAAGATCTGTATCCATCGACAATTGAAGGAGTTTGTTTTGGGTCCCTTGGACCCAAACGCAGAGATGGCTAGATGATTTGAATTGTCGCGCCCGTGGTAGATGGGTGACGGTCCAATGATGATATTGAAAGCATGATATCAAGCAATGACCAGTGGAGTTTGAAGATGAACCATTGTAAATGTTAGTTTCTACATGTTTTGAATATGAACCATTGTCAATTTTAGCATCTACACGTTCATGTCAACAAACACACACAGACGAAGATGGCCAGAATTATTCATTTCTTTCTGTCTTCCTTCTTTTTTTCTTTTTCCTTCTTCACATCATGGATATTAATGGTAGCAACCAGGTGAAGGATGGTTCCTATCAGAGCACCAGTTTTACAAGTGGGCCTTACGAGTTGATGAATGATGGATCGACCAAGATTATACCGTGACTTAAAGTGGGTCATTGATGTAGTGGTCCAATTCAGCGCCGAACACCAGACAATATCAGTGGGTTAAAGAGGGTCAATGACGTGTCCCAAGATGTAGTCCACTAGGGTATATTAGCCAGTTTGACGGATGTGCTATGCTTGGACTGCCGGAATGGTCCATCATATTATCATTTCTCTCCACTCAATCCTACCATTTAAGGTGGAAATTTATTCACATGGTTCATAGTTATAAGTACATTTCAGAAACCATGCCTTTGGGCAGTACATTCTGGTTTTAAAATCTGATAGCGAGGCCACGATGTTGTATTCCAGACCAATCCCAGCGACATATCTTGGGACATTTCTTAACATGGACCATTGTTATGCCATGGAGGATATTTTGGCGTAGTCCAGAAGGGAGTGGAATAGACCTATGACCTCGATTAGCGATCCATGGGCCTAAATTGCCAGAATTGAAGCATCCTGTATGATGGGCAACGGTGAGGGCCGCTAATCATATGATTCCTCAATAGTGTGCTTTTATTAGTTGGCCACACCTAGCTCATCCCTAGATCCGGGCACGGGATGACTCAACTCGTCCTATTCGACCCGAACAGAGTGGGTTAGTTGATCCGAACCGAGTAGACTTCGTCCAATCTGAACTCAAAGGGAGTCGAGTTCAGGTCACCCAGTAACTTAACCCCAAATCCGACTTGGTACTGACACAACTCGTACATAAAATAATAATAATAAAAAATAAATAAATAAACCAGATTTGACGTTTCAGATCTGAGATGCCGTTTAGCTGATGGAGAGGCTGCAATTCCAGCAGGTGCACCTATGGACAGGCCCAGAAAAAGCAAATCATCTAACTGTTGGCCCTACATGTATTAACAGAATTTCCTTTTCTCTAACAATATTTTAAGGGCTGGGCGTTGAGCGTCAAAGGCCAGTGTCATATCTTAGTCCTTTTGGCCTCAGGGAGACCAGACCCAAACTCACCAACATACTCAACAAAGAACAGCCACTCAAGGGACTGTTTGGACACGCTTCCCAAAAGGAGTTTTCAGACCTTTTCCTTTTTCATGAAAACCAACCCACTTGGTATTTCATTCATTTACTCCACCTTTTGGTGCCTGTTTTGCCGGGCAGGGGATGAGACGGGGTCTACAAAAGTGCACCCAGATGCACGCTACAAACCAGGTTTGACTCAAAATGCTGTTTAGGCATCAAACAACCCTTTTGAGGGTGCATCAAAACGGGGTCTAAAACCTACAAATTCTCATTTCAAGAGTCAGTATTATGGCTAAAATAAAAGCTCCCAAGATAATGGATAGATCACAGCAACAGAAACAGCATACAACAAAACAAAGTGTAAATCTCAATCATAGTTATCTGAAACGGAATTCGCATAGATCAGTGCTGCTTGCATCGTTGCTGTCGAGTATACTCCCAGAGAGCAATAGCACCGCTGACATGAACGTTGAGTGACCTAATAACACCCAACTGAGGAATCTCAATACAAGCATCTAGAATATGGATTATATCCACTGGAATACCCTCCTTTTCATGCCCGAGGACCAGAACCTGGTCATGAATTATGTTAACGGGTAAGTCAAGCATTTTTGCACTCTACTAAAGATATCTGTCGGGATTGGTGGATTTATGACAATACCGTTTTCATGGGGAAGGAATACTTGTCAAGAGGAACACTGTTTGCAGTCTGCTCTAAGCCCAAGATGGAGAAACCTTCACGCTTCTTTTTCTCTAAGTAGACTTTCATGCTGTGTACCGGAACTTCAATGAGTGGCACCCACTTCTCTGCTGTCACACTATCAAACGAAGCAAGTCATTTCTTGATATTCTTGTAGACATTGAAATGGATGGAAGTGCAAGTGGTGCGTTTGAGCTGGTTGGAAGATGAGGCTAGAGGTTGAAATGTAGAGTTTTTTTTCCCCCTTTTATTTTAATCTTATAGATCTATTACATAACAAACAGTAACAAATAAAAAAAGAAAGCAAGTTGGATCAAAATAGAAAACAAAAAGAAAAAAAGAAAAAGAAAAAAAGGAAAAGAAATATGCAGTCGGAAACTAATGAGGAAAACAATAATAACATCAAGGAACTAGTCATTAAGTAATCAGATATGTTTTTAAGTTACATATTATGAGGTGCACACCAGTGCAGCAGTACCACCTCAAGCTCACAGTGGTACTGGGTAGATGTGGGGCCCACGTGATGCGTTTATCACATCCAACCTGTCCATCAGATGTGTCACCTCAATAACACCCTTCAGGGCCCCAAAATTAGTTTGATCCAGAGCTTGGGTAGGCCACAAAATAGGGAACAAGGAGGAAGGGCACACTCACCCTTTATTCACCAGGATCCACTGGAGTTGCAAAACCATTAGATTTATGGCCTGACCCTTCATCCAGGCCAGATTAAGAGTCTGAACAGTCTGGATGCCATATATGCAACACGGTGGGCCCTCCATGCAAATCAAGGGTGGTTGTTCCTGCTCATCTTGTTCCCTGTGCTATGGCCCACCTAAGTTTTCGATCACCCTGATTTTGGGCCCTGGGTATATTTTTGGCTGACACATCTGTTGGGCAGGTTGGACATCATGAACAAACCATGTGGGCCCCACATCTGGCCAGTACCATAGCTTACGGCTGTACCGGTATCAGCGGCATGCCATATGCATTATATACTACAGATTGAGTCTGACAAAGAAACCTTTATGAATAAATATTGTAATCATCACAATAGTATGCTTGCACCAAAATTTGTGTTGCGATCCTCAATTCGTGCAAGGGGTCGGGGCGATTTGAATAATGCAAGGGTCTTTCTTTCCTGGCAGCTTGAATCCTTTATAGGCGACAAAGCAATTGATCAAGTTTGCTGAGCCCATATTGGATCATATCATATGATGTTGCTTCACTATATTTGAAAGAAATTCCAGGCAGGCATGCCTTCACTCTAGCCTGGCTTTTGGAAATTGCGTTCCAAAGCTTTTCACTTTTCCTTTGGTTGCTGAGATTGCATATCATTCAAAGTGGACCAGAACCTGTTATGATGCTGTGGCACTCGATGCCATGGAGCTCATGCCATGCGAGTGATCCTCCAACTCCAAAGTGTGAGAGGATTTGCTTTTGAATCATCATCATCTAAGCCTTGTCCCAACTAATTGGGGTCGGCAGGGGGTTTGCCTTTGAATCATTTTACTCCTGAGTCCTGACTGATTTCAGTGCGTCAGTTGGGGGGGGGGGGGGGGGGGGGGCGACGAATATCATAACTAGTGTTGAAGAGTGGCAAAGCTATACTTCTAAAGACAACTGTCCAACTATTTATGTTAGAGTATGTTGGAGTTATGTGCATGTCGGCTTAGTTCAAATGATAGGGTCCAAGCACTATCAAGCCCATGTGAAAGAGGGGATGGGCATCCTCTTGTATAAAACACAAGTTAATGACAAAATGCAACTTCTGTTCTTTTCATTCCAAAGAAAAATAATTATATAGCAATTCTCTACAAATTCATAAAGATAGGAAATTTAAATTTAAATTTTGAGATCACGCAGATAACATCAACATGGTAGAAGCAGGCTTTGTCATGTTTGGCCTGCTACAATAAGCATCTGTCATCCTAAGGTCATGTACAACTGTCCTTAACAGAGTACAGCTATAGAAAGTGCTATGAGATGGAATAGTAAGTAGTAACTCTAGGGTGCTACAGTGATTAATCATAATTTTCTGGTTCCCAGGGTCCACATGGTAAACAGTTAAGATAATTCATGCTAACTTCTGTGGATCAAAGTTAGAAACTGTAACTGGCAAGGAATTGGTTGCATGGCCCAGAGAGTCTGAAGAGACCCATTCAACCTGTGACCTTTTCCAGTGCGAGGACTGGGTTTTTAAAGACCTGCACAACTTGGCATAAATAAGTGAAGAATCAATATAAGTTCACCTAGTTAAACGATGCATCCTTGTATGTTAGCTGCAAGATTTAATATGATGATTTAAGGAGCAAATAAATTACATAAAATTACATAAAATATGATATACCTCGTTTCAACACTTGAGGTCTTGGTATCGATCCCTAGTGGGGGTGGCTAACATGGAGTGTGTGAACTGACATGGGTGTGTACTAACAAGCTAACCCAAAAAAAAATAATAATAAATATAAAAAAATTACATAAAATTACAGGAAGAAGGTGTGGCACATGCAATGCACGTGAAGAGATAAGAAGGGATACATGGGGAGAGAAAATTGGCTACTATTTTGGGGGAGAAAAGTCGGCAGCTGAAGCTTTTTGCAGGTAAAATATAAACTATTTGTTGGCTTCTGCTAGTGAAATCTGAGCTGCCCAATGGACGCAAGCCACATTTTCAAGTTCCTAAAATCGCGTTAACTTTAACTAAAATGTCTTACCATGTCCTTAATATTCAAGGCACTCCATCCAGGAAAACTAATTGTGGGAGAAAAAATGTGCAAGACCTACTTGTGTTGTTTATAGTAGAGATAATTTCAGTAATGTATGAGCATCTTTCATTTCAAGACCATACAATGAGTGCTGAGAGAAGAGGGTTTTTTTTAAAAAAAAATTCTTTTTTTCTTTTTCCTTTTTGGGAAAGGTAACACTACCAGGGATTGAACCCTGGATCTCACTCACACACACTACACTGTCTCTAGCAACTCATCTAACGAGCGAGAGACTTGAGAGAGAGGAGATAAAAGCTAAAATAGAGAGATAGAGGATTACATATGGACCGATACAATCCAATTAACTTCATTAGCTATTTGTTCTTCCATTTAATCCTTGGTTATTTCCTCAAACAGTCTTTGTTTCTCTACTACAAGTCCACAAAGCTACAGAATTGGCTAGAGTGACAACTAAGACTTTATAAAAACATGCAATGTGTGACTTAAAGAGCAGATGTTAGTGAATAATCACGAGTCACCTGATGAGTTGGAACTGTTTATCGTTTACAATGCTGGCATCAGCAACAGCTAATCCTCCTGCTTTGAATACCTGCAAAGAAACAATAAACTATAAACAGATGCAATGACATGAAGAAAATTTGCTATATTAACTCCAATAGATATGCATACCACAGCAAGCATCATTAAAACAGATTGTACGTGTTCTTCCTAACATACCTCACATGTCCGAGCTAATCCAGCAAGATTAGGTATGCGATCAAGCAAGGATGCAACAAGTATAAAAGATTGTCGACTTTCTCTTATCCTTTCCATAACTGTAATTCTTGACTGTACCATCGAATTGAGAAGCTCATCTTCCTTTTCTATTTCTGTCATCAATATTTGTCCAATACATTATGATGCTATTCTCCAAGTACATTGAAACAGTGCTTAAAAATTAACAACAGACAAGCCAGACAGGAAAGCATCCAAAGATCATTCAATTAATTATTGATTTATTCCATTATTTTGGAGAAAGACGATCTTCAATTGCAATGCTCTCAAGAGTCTACAGCAATTCATGCTTTGCAAACAGGATAATCATTCTTCCAAAGAAGAACACCGATTTTCAAAACATCCAACAAACAGCAGCAACATATCCTCTTATCAGAGGATAAGAGCATTACGCTTCCATAAGGTAAATATGATATTGATTTTGGCTGGATTTTTTTCTTTTCCAGGATGATTGGGTGTTGACCTCATCTTTCTCCTTTTCTTTTAGCCTTCTATTGCAGTTTATGAGGGTCTGCTCTTGATTGTAGCTTCTCACTTTCTCACTTCTACGGTCATATGTGATATTTTATACCATTTCCCCCTCCCTTAAAAAGAAAAACAATTTGGTAATTAGCAAAATATTTAATCAATAACTAATTAACTAGTCTTCTAATCTTAAGTATGCTCGTATAGCACACTGCATACCTTATAAGAACATTATTTTATTTATTTTAAAAGGTAATGGGCATTAATCAAGAGAATCAAATGCAAGGAGAAACCAAGAATACAGGACTAACATCACAAGGCCCTTATGCCGCAGGCCCAGGCTATCTTGCACTTGCCACTTGGAACACACTTCTCCTTCAGCTGCTTTGTAACAGAACCTCCTCACAATATACTCTTCCAAATTGTCCAGATCCCACAGAGTCGGCATATTCTTCCTTTTTTAACTAGTAAATATAAGCAATGTAACCCTTCTGAACTAAATAATTTCCCCAGTTCTGATCAACACATTTTTTCTCAGTCTAGTAGACAACAAGCAGGGTTTGTACATACCTAAAAGTGATTTGCAAAATTCAGAGTTGACCATAGAGGTGGTACCATCAGTGTCCTGCCTTTCATGTTTATGAAGTGTGACTTTCTTTTGAAAATCCAAATATGCATCTTTTGAAATTTGGGCAAATAATCTTTCTTCATCAGCTTTTGCTGACGATTCCATGTCCTTGAAAGTTTCTCCAGCTGTTAGGCTCTCATTTTTTATGGTCATTACATCCTTTGCCATAGAATATCGAAGATCTTCTCTGGCATCCTGCAATGCTCAATGATGAGATATGGATTACCTGGAAAGTAGGAAACATTTTATTTTTATGTGCTTACATTTAGAAAGGTGATCACTTGCTCCATGAGGGATTTTGGAACACATTCAAAGTCGAGTTCCTTCAACAATGAGGATAAAGATTTAGAGAACTAAGATAGAAAGAACCATCGCATAAATGAAACAATTAGCATGTATAAATAGCATTCATGCAGTTTGGATATTCCAGACCTCATTCCGAGCAGTAAAAATTCCATTTGGAGTAGCCGAGTAATTGGGATCAAATGCATCAAAAATAGCTTCCATCGATGCCCTTAGCCTGAAACAACAGCAATCGTACTACATTGCAATGCACAGAAAAGGGCTTTTTTGAATACCATAGGATAGGGCTTCTTGCTAAACAACCATTGTTTTTCTTTTTTTCTTTTTTTTTGTTATATATATATATAAAATAATTCTATTCAATTGGAAAATAAGAAATACCTCACGCAGTCATAGTTTTCTGTCAAATATGACTTCAAATCCATGAAGCACTTTTTCTCTAAAGGCATATCGTCTGAATTACTAGGATCAAAGGCAGGCATCAACTTGTACAGAACTTGGTATACCAGTAACTACAAGAGAATATTAAAAAAATGAACTACGTGTAACATTTGTTGCAAAAACACAATTATAAATATGTTACCCGCAAGTTTGAGAAGTTCACCTGAGTAAAAGCACGTAAACTGTGGTGATGAGAGGTTAAGAACGGAATCATCGGGGGAAGCAACTCCTCCAAATGTTTTAACTGAACAGAAGCTTCATTGGCATGGAGTATCACATGGGATGCTATGAAAACATATGAAGAGAGTGCCTGCATTTAATGCTTTCGAGTTAATAAAGCACAAAACTGGGGAAACATAACACAATAATACTACCTGAGGTCTCATATTGTAGTCGTGGAAAATAGGAATTAACTGCTCCCCAGCCTGTGAAGGTTAACAGGAAAAGAAAACATGTTAAAAATCTTAAAATCCAATTTCTAAAATATGAGATGCTAAAACAGTGAAAAAATGACTGAGAGAAAAAAAAAAAAAATCCACAATAACCTCAATTTCATGAAATTTCTATTGAACAAGGCTGAGTAGCATTAAGTTCTTCTAAAATTGAACAATCATGGCACAAAACTATTGTTTGGTATATTCATGTGCCCAGTGCTGACTACATTACAACATTCTAAATCATACCATTTGTTGGAGTTAACCGGCTCCTCTCACACCACTTTGATGTAATTCCAAGCCACAACAAACCCGGATCAACCCTAAGTATTAGTAATTCGGATCTAACACTATTGTCGATCATGCAATTTGCGGAAGCATGCTCAACGAAGATAGAACAATCAAAATAACTAGAATAACCAAAACAATCAAGGAAGCAATCACAGAACACACCAATTTTATGTGGAAAGCCCTTGTGGGAAAAAACCATGGCACAAAGTGACAAAAATCTCTACTATAATCAAAAGCCTTAGAGTTTACACCACTCACCTTCTTCGATTACAGGATCAACCCTATCTTCCCCTGTGATGCGCACCTAGGAAAACCCTAGCCCCTTGAGAAAATCCATTCTCAAGCCCTTACAAGTGTAGATAACCCTCTTACCTCGCAAAACCCTTGCCCTTAGAGAGAAAACATTCGTTATGGAGAGAAAACATCATCTCAAAGAGAAAACCCTCGTTTCTTTCTCACCAAGCCCTAATCGCAATTAGGCTTAAACACCCCAATTTCCGCAAAACCATGTAACTTAATCGGAGTCCGTCAGTCGGACCGACATACCCTTGTCGGTCGAACTGACTCGGATTGACATTAACCCTGTTGCATGTTGTTGGTCGGACCAATAGTGTCCTGCTTTATGAGGCTACACTCCGTCAGTCAAACCGCAAATCCTTGCTCTGACTCCCAAACTGTAGAATCCAAGGCATCTGCACAACAATCTCCACCTTGACTTGTATTATGCAAGTCACCCTAGAAATCTCTCGTGCTAACCTCCACCTTGAGCGTAGACCACTCCCTGCAGTCTCCACCTGGAACACAACTCAATCCACACCCCTGTGCAAGGGTTCCCAATCTGATTAATGTCTAGTGAATTTGATCAAGCCCAAGTAGTGCTTGAACTTGTCTGTGGTCACCGGCTTCATCAACACATGAATATTCTGAAACAGAATCCCTCATGAGGTAACGAGTTCCCATATCTTGTAATACCTCACGTCAATGTGCTTGATTCTCGCATGATACACCTGATTCAACGCTAGATGGATAATGCTCTGACTATCACAATGCAACCGAATTGCCTCCTGCTTCCCCGGGTTCTCCTATCAAACTCCTCAACCATAATGCCTCCTTTAACTCGCAACCGTATATTCCACGTTGGTTGTAGACAATGCTATCGTAGACTATAACGTAGATCTCCAACATAACAGTCCGCCTGTTAATGTGAAAACATATTTCGTAGTGGACCTCATGTTGTCCGAATCACCTGCATAATCCACATCCACATAGCCTACAACTCCACCTGAAGCTCCATGTCTCCTGAACATGATCCCAGTGTCAACTGTGCCCTTGAGATACATGATAATCCACTTAACGACTGCATTCCAATGCTCTTTTCCCAGATTCGCCAAAAATCTGCTAACCACGCTAGCTGCCTGTGAGATATCTGGCCTCATACAAACCATCACATACATGAGACTTCGCACTGCACTCACATACAACACCCGTGACATGTCTGAAATATCCTCTTTGTGCTGGGACATGACTTGGCCAACAATTTAAAATAACCCACTAGAGGTGTGCTAACTGGCTTAACACCTTCCATGTGGAACCTCTCTAGCACCTTCTGCACATATCCCCTCTAAGACAGCCACAACTTTTCAGATTCTGTCTTTGTGAATCCTCATGCCTAGGATTTTCTTCATAGGGCTCAAATCCTTCATGTCAAATTTCTTGCTTAACAGAGACTTAAGCAAGAGTATCTTCTTCTTGTCCTTCTTGAACACGCATTTACACCCTATAGCCCTTTGACCTTTTGGAAGTTCAACCAACTCACATGTCTGATTCCTATGTGGAGATTCCATCTCCTCCGCCATTGCCGACATCCACTTGTCTGCATCCTTTTCAGACTTAGCCTCTTGAAAGGTGGAGGGATCTCCACTCCCCGTGAACAATGTGAAAGAAACCATGTCCTCGAACCCATATCGAACAGGGGCCCTAATGGTTCGTCTCTCCCTGTTCCTAGCTATATTATCCTGGATATCTTGTTGATAATTTCAGTCAGTTTCTTACTCTTGCTGAATTTCACCTTCAGTAACCGGCTCAACTGGCTCCACCTGCACCGACAATCTCTCTGCATCACCACATGTTTCTGACTTCTCTGCAGCGGCCTTGTTGGTCTTCAACAACGATGCCTCATCGAAGATGACATCTCTTGTAACCACCTTCTGAGAAACTGCATCTCAAAGCCTATAACTGTTAATACCTTTCTCATACCTGACAAATATGCACTTTCTAGATTTAAGATACAATTTCATCCTTTGTCCACTCTGCACGTGGATGTATGCTGGACACTCGAAGATCCTCGACCCTAAGTAATCAACGTCCTTACCTGTCTAGACTTCCTCTGCAACCTTAAAGTCCAACGCTATAGATGGTGACCGATTCATAATGTAGCATGTCACGTTAACCGCTTCTACCCAGAAGCTTTTAGGCAGCCCCACATGCAACCGCGTATTTCTCGTCATCTCCAATAGAGTTCTATTCATTCTCTCTGCCACCCTATTTTGTTGTGGGGTCCCTGGAGTTGAAAAGGGTGCTGTGATGTCATGTTCCTTGCAAAATTTCATGAATTTCGCCTCTCTGTACTCGGTACCATTATCTGACCATCTCCCAGTTTGCTTCTCTACTTCTGTCTGAGAGTCCTCAACGCTAGATTTCTTCCTCAACTCGTTAGAAATGAGAGTCACGGTGATTTCTTCCAGTTTCACTGTATTTTTCTCATACAACAGAGTAGTGATGAGATGGTCGTATAATGTAGGAAGCGATAATAAGAGTAGCACCGTTTTATCTTCATCCTTGATCGTCACTCCAAACCTTAACAACTCGCTACATATCTTCGTAAACAAGTTCACGTGCTTAAGGAGATTGGACCCTTCCTCCATCCATAACCCAAAAAGTTATTTATTCACACCTATTAGTGAGGAACTACACCATATATAGATCTTCTATTTTCTTCCACATCTCCTGGGGAGATTCCTCATTCAGAACGTTGTACATGACTTCATACGATAGACATAGACAGATGGTGCTCATAGCCTTCTCTCCGAGTTCACCTTAGTCGTCATCTGACATCTTCTCTGGTCTAGTCTCCGACAACGCCTTGCTCAACCCTTGTGATACTAGAATATCCTTAACCTTCCGCTGCCACAAACTAAAATTGTTCTTCTTTTCGAATTTTTGAATATCGAAATTTGACACTGTCATCTTCGTTGAATTCCCAAACGTCCTTAAACTTGACACTTTGATACCACTTTGTTAGAGTTAACCGGCTCTTTTCTCACACCACTTTGATGTAATTCCAAGCCAAAACAAACCTAGATCAACCCTAGGTATTAGTAATTTGGATCTAACCCCGCCATCGATCCTGCGCTTTGCGGAAGCATGCTTAGCGAAGATAGAACAATCAAAATAACTAGAAAACCAAAACAATCAAGCAAGCAATTACAAAGCACCCCAATTATACGTGGAAAACCCTTGCGGGAAAAAACCAAGGCACAAAGCGATAGAGATCTCCACAATAATCAAAAGCCTTAAGTTTACACCGCTCACCTTCTTCGATTACAGGATCAACTTGATCTTCCCTTGCAATGCGCACCTAGGAAAACCCTAGCCCCTTGAGAGAATCCATTCCCAAGCCCTTACAAGTGTAGAGAACCCTCTCGCTTCGCAAAACCCTTGCCCTTAGAGAGAAAACACTCATTATGGAGAGAAACGCTCATTTCTTTCTCACCAAGTCTTAATCGCAATTAGGCTTAAATACCCCGATTTCCGCAAAACCATGTAACTTAATCGGACTCCGTCAATCGGACCAACATACCCCTGTCAGTTGAACTGACATCCTGTCAGTCAAACCAACAGTGTCCTGCTTCCTGCTCCATCTGAGAGAATCTGTGTTCTATCGGTCCGACTGACAGATCCCTACTCTGACTCCCAGACTTCCGAATCCAATGCATCAGTACAACGATCATGTGTCCTCATGAAATGTTCTTCCAGCTTGAACAAAGCATACCGGCTAGTTTGAGTAGAACAACACATCACATGGGGAACCAATTGTTTAAAAATGAATCAGTTATGGGGATATTTCTTCTTGCGATTTTGGCCATAGTGAGAGGCCTTTTTAGGGCATTTTTCATGTGTCCTCAAGAAAGGCTCTTCCAGCTTAAACAAAGCATTCCAGCTAATAAAACAATGCATTCCACGGGGAACCAACTGTTTTAAAATGAATCAGTTCTGCAATATATTTTTCTTGCCATTTTGCCCTTAGTGAGAGGCCTTTTAGGGCATTTTTTTCGGGAAAGAGAACCTATCAAACAAGTTTTTTTTTTTTGGAAGGCTTATTTTTCCACACCTCATGAAAAGCCATCACATTTCAGCATAATTTTTACCAATATATACTAGGATTGTGTTCCTGGACTTGAAGATAACCTCTCTTACTTCCTACAAATACTCTAAATAAGATTGTATGATTGTTTGATAAAGGTTTGAATGTTCCACTTCCTTCTCTTTATTCTAGGTCCATCTCCCAGTTAATGTCCTTCATTGCTGGAAAAGTTATCTGTCCTTCCAGAGCTAATTTGGCCAATATTGTTATAAAGCCTCTTCAGCATGATAAGAATCACACCTACTGAATGTTGGAGGACGTTTAATGAGGCAGGAGGGAACTTGTACCTAAACTGTGCTGCAAGCAAATAATTATCTTATTTAACGCATCCATTTTTTTATCTCAGCATCCTTGTCTAAAAACTGTCAATAACTATACCATGATTGGCAAAATAAAACCAACTGTCTATTAGAAAAGCCAACCAAAACGCAATTCAAGAATTGGCAGCCTGTAATTGTAAACCACGGAAGCATTGTTTCTTTCCTAAAAGAGGAGAACAAAAGGATTGCCTCATCCAAGATTTACAGCTGGTATTAATGGCTAATACTTTCCAGAAATTACAAAAAGGAGTTTGAATTTCTTTAAATTGGATATGGAGAACAAACCAAAAGGGAGCTAAACTAACCAATTCTTTAAAAAATGTAGCAGTCATTGAACCAAAAGATGATCCTTTTCTTAGAAAAATGGGTAAACAGAAATAAAGGGAGGGAAAGAACTAGAAGCGTGTTTGAGTTCGATCTGATTTGACGGCTGGCTCGATCGAACGGACCATGAGACATCATAAATAGATAAGTTAACATACATAAAATAGAAAATGGAGAACGAAAAAATTAAGAGAGGGAAAAAGGGAGAAAATTGATATGTACTAACTAATCGCTGAAATGGTTTGGACCTTCCAGTCAGAAACAGTCTCCATCATCCTGGTCTA
This sequence comes from Magnolia officinalis, assembly GCA_021015155.1. Lineage (NCBI taxonomy): Eukaryota > Viridiplantae > Streptophyta > Magnoliopsida > Magnoliales > Magnoliaceae > Magnolia > Magnolia officinalis. The sequence goes on along the minus strand of JAJHSJ010000001.1, from coordinate 129,382,644 downwards.
TGGTTCGCTCACAAGATCAACAATCCACATCAATTAAGTAGGGCCCAGTTGTACAGCAAGAGAGAGCCCCTACCTATGCAGGGAGGGAGAGGGCTGGGGGATTTCACCCCGGTTGGATGGTTGAACTGGACAGTTTCTGGCCATTCATTTGGACCAAGAACATGCTCACTTCCAATGAGACCAGATGGACTAGACAGTCTAATCCTGATTTCGAAACACTGATACTAAGTTGCTTTTTTCACCAAGAAAAACACAACCAAGAAAATGTAACACAAATCCTGATGGGAACAGATGCAAATTGCTTACCAGTGATGGAAATGCCAGATAAATTTGGATCGCAAATGTTTCTAAATATTGCCGAACAGCGGGTAAGTTGTTTCTCTACAAGGAAGAGAAATGCGGATAATGTTAGCTCTTAAAATAAATGTAGATTATGTTTTAAAAGTAAGCAACTGCATACAACAAGAAGTCAAAATAACAGGACAACTACATGTTAGAAACGCAATAATTACGAGATATAATAATACTCTCAAACTCTTCTTTTAAGGCCAGTTGAGGAGATACATGCTAGCTACAGAATTCTAACTGGATCTTGGAGTTGGAGTGACTTCTTGTGCCCTGCCTAATTAATTATTGTTCAGGGGAACTAAGTGTAGCATTGGACATGGCAAGTGAATTAGTAACTGGTAAACCTGATCCTATTGCTTTTAACTTAAATAATCATCATCATCATTTACCCTTCTAGCAAATGGGGTCAGCAATCACTTTCACTAAAATGTTTTGGTAATTTTATGGTTGTCATTTTTTTTATATTTTCAGTAATTTATGTGCAAATATAGAGTTTAATAGCAAAAGTAACTTTCAAGACACTTTTTGGGATGGACAAAAGGTCATTTCACCCATCAAGGGGCGGCCATTCAAATGATTCCTTTTGGTATCTTGTGGGGGATATCAAAAGAAAGAAATAACAGAATTTTTTAACAGAAAGGGATTCCAATCAAGACTTTTAACAGGAAGATCCAATATATGGTATTGAAGTGGACCAAGTCCAATACAGACTACAAAAAGGTTGCTGCCTCCAATTTTCCATTAAGTCTGAACTCTTATGTGTGGGAAATTCCCAGTCAGAGTGAGTTGTATTTGGTTTTTGTTTTTCTGGAGTTTGCCATTTTGTGTTGGTGGATATCCCTTTATTTTTTGTCTTGCTTTCTGTTGCATCACCTTCTGTTGAAATAAATTTAAGTTGCCATAAGAAAAAAGTACATTTTTCAAATTGCTGATAACTTCTGAACACCATAGTTCGCAAACCAGGTGGGTCAACCAGGGACTTGGCCGACTCAACCTGGCCCGGCCACTGAGCTGGTCATTGGGTCAGGAAAACCAGGTATGCACCGGGCACAGGCCTGGTTTTCCAGGTCCACATGTGACTCAGTCACTTGACCCGGCTGAGTCCAAACGAGTCAGGTGAGTAATGCAGGGGCATTAGTATAATGATCTAATGGATTACATAAATGGAAAAAATCAGATTCCCAATCATCATTTAGCTAAAAAAACCCACTCGTTTGTAATATTCTGACTGTAGGATTTTACTGAAGAAAAGGAAGAGAGAGAAGAAGGAAAGAAGAAAGAGGAGGAGATGAAAAGGGGTAAACATTGTTTCCTTTTTCTTTTTTAGTTATTTTTATGATTTGTTTCAATATTTTTTTCAGAAAAAAAAAAAGGAAGGAAGAAGCAGGACTGTCATTTTATTTTTCATTACTCTCTCTCTCTCTCTGTAATGAAGAGGAAGAAGAAGAACACTATTTTTTATTTTTCATCAAACTTTTCTATTAATTTAAGAGTCTCAATATTTGATCATTGTTTTAAACCATTAGCGCCAACTCCCAAGGTAAAAATAATACATTTTATGATGTCATGAAAACTAAATAACAGCCATCAACACCATCCCAGTGACCAAGGAAAAGTGAAGTCCAATGAACTGAAAGGGTATTAATCATTGTAAAAAAGAAATCGAAATTAGGTAGGTGGATGAGATGAATACTGAAGTTGGTTTCTGTGAAGAAATCATTAAATCCGTGAAGATATGCTTATTAATCATTGTAAAAAAGAAATCGAAATTAGGTAGGTGGATGAGATGAATACTGAAGTTGGTTTCTGTGAAGAAATCATTAAATCCGTGAAGATATGCTTACACATAGGCATATATGCAAGCTAGATGTAACTTGTTGAACTATATCTTCGTCAACGAACCGTGACAGCACACATATCATCTGCCAAGCACGAACTTTGCGTCTATGGATCTGAATGAGAATAAGCTCTCATTAGACACCTGGCAAACAGTGGCAAGTGCAAATGAACCTGAAGTATAACAGGAAGAAAAAAAACATTTGCATGCAAACACAAAACTCACTGCACTATATTTCTTGTACAACTCCTTTGCAAGATCTTTGTCATTGACCTGTTGTGTGAAAAGAACCAATTTGCATCAGATGCCAAGATATTCTACAGTTCATGATCTTAACTGAATGGTCAAATGAGTTCACCATAGGTAGTGTTCTTAAATGAATCAAGCCAGTCCTCAAGATTTAGCGAAATCCAAGAAGGTACAATTCAAAGGGAACATATAAACAACTCCAGATATTGTCATGTGGAGTAATATGGAACAATAATGAAACACCGCAATAGGGTAGATGGCCATGCACTCGTTACATACTGGTGGCAACCGTCTGTCTTGCTAATTCAAGCCACCTGCCCTACCAACAGCTGATATATTATAGGATAAGAAGCATCTATACTTCAAAATCAGTCTCAAGAACCCATACCGCAGAATCAAGGAGCTCTAACAGAAACAACTTTCCAGAATCAAGGGCAGCCTGGGCGTCTTCACTTTCCTTGACAATTTTCAACATATCAGCTAAATCTGCTAGCTTGTAAAAGAGAACTGCAACAGAGACCCGGGCATACATCTCCGTGTTGATAAATGCCTGATAAATAATGACAGCATTGAATAGCAATTAGGAGAACATTAGATGATGAAAATTCAAATAGGATTACAAAAGATAAAACTAATGTCTGTAATCAAGCACATCACCAGAACCAAAGATATCATTAAGCAACAAACTGTCTCAACAATGGATTTTGCTACGTTACCCCCAGCCAAGACGAAGCTACAACTGTATGACCAAAATGAAACAGTACTCGTGCATTGCTTTGAAATTGTTCAACTGTTCAATTGTAGTTCATTAGTTGTTATAAAATTTCATCTCTAGTTTGACCTTTGTCTTACAAACAGTTTCCTGTTTACTTTGAAACTAGATACAACGATTTGTTACCTAGCTAAAACGGTTGCTCTGACATACTCTCGTTGGCTTTAAATTAGGTTCGATTGCAAAATGTGTATCCAAGTATTCATCGGACTTGATCATTCACAGGATATAATATGCAGATCTCATATGTCTCCTTCCAGAGCTGAGGCCTGACAAGCATTCTGTTCCAGCAACGGCTGTTCCTTCATCTGAGATCCATGCACAATACTTCAACTGCTGAGACAACTAATACTCCAGACTACCTTGCAATCCACAGTCTGCTTCCAGCAACATGCGTGGGGTTTTTTTCTAGATTCTCTGACAATTTCCTGATTCTAGTTTGCTCCAACCATCCGGTTGGAATCATGGAAATGAGTTCATCCAATATTTCATGTGAAAAATCAAAACCATCGGTACTTTTCTTCCTCCAGAACCTATGCATGTATTAATTGTTTTCACCAGAACATTGCAAAGACAAATAGGTGCCCTCTTTGCTGTGAAGATGCAGAAACAGCTGATCATATTTTGTTGCAGTGCTCATTTGCAAGGAGAACCAGCTGATCATATTCTGCCTTCGATCCGATCAGCATTGTGACTCAAATATGGCTGAAGCTGCTGCCCTTCTAGAAGTGGTGTGGCAGGTTGTGCAGTTTAACTTCATTCCTATTGTGATTGAAGGTGATTCTGCCAATGCAATCTCTTGAGCCAAAGGTGGACGTTACCCTTGGAGATCGGTTGATTGTATTGAAGAGATGTTGGACCACTGCAAAGACCGGCCCGTCTGTTATGTTTCAGCCCCAAGAGAGGAACACGAGAAGGTGGACTCCTTGGCTAAGTGGCTCATACACCTGATCTGGAATTCCCATGGAATAGTCACGGCTCTCAGGTGATCTGGGTTTTGCAAGGTTCGTGGTTTATTTTGATGTTTTCTTATGTAGGGGTCAGGTTGGGGTTGTTGTATCTGTTACGTGATGGTGTTGGCCATATTTTTTTGTGGCCTTCGTTGTATAATTGCTGCATGCCTTGATGGTTTCTAATATAAAAAAAAAATGAAAAAATTGAAAGGTAAAGAATACATTATGGATTCCTCCTCTTGTTCCGTCGAGACTGTTATGGAAATGGTCAAGTTGTTGGTTTCCGATTGGAAACTGGCTCTTTGTTGCGACTAGTTGGCTGCTGGTGCAGCTGGGGCTTTGTTTTGATTTGTTTTTTGTTTTTTTTTTTTTTTTTTTCTGCTTCTTGCAGCTTTCTAATAAAATTCTCATCACTCTTCAAAAAATTACTATTAAAAAGGTCGCAGGCAAAAGAATACAAAGGAAGGGGGAAAAACCAGAATGGAAGCAGAAGAAAAAAAAAAACAGAGGACCCCTTACCCAGGGTCCCAATCCCTAACAAACAGAAAGATCTTAGTAACAGCTGCTGTGGGAGAGCAACTCATGTTTCGAAAACAGCAGTTATTCTGCTCTCCACCAAAAGTCCACAAGGTGGCAAGCAAGGAAAATCTCCACCTAGTGTAAACACTGTCAAATGGCATAGCTTCATGCCAAGCAGAAAACAGCCCCTTGATAGATCCTGGCATAACCCAGGGAACATTGTAGAAATCTAAAACGCTGCACCATATTCCCCGAGCATATGGACAGGCAACAAAAAGGTGGCAGACTGACTCTGCATCCGCCTTACAGAGGAGGCAGATGTTGGGGAGGATCATCCTCCGCTTGCAAAGATTGTCGACTATGAGGACTTTGTTGCGGCCCACCAGCCATGCAAAAGCAGCCACCTTTGGCAGTGCTCCATAGGACTACACATTTGAGCAGAAGTTGGGAGAATCAACCAGGGATCTCGAGTAAATGATGCTAAGAAGGGACTTGACAGAGAAAAGACCATGTTTTATCTCTCAACCAGCAGGAGGAGTCCAGAGCTTCTGCGTCCGGCATTATACCCTGAAGACAGGCTAGGAGTTGAGAAAACTCGCCCATTTCTGTGTCACTTAAATTGAGTCTACACAGCAAGATCCAAGTTCAATTTGAAGCAGACGTAGAAAAACAGCTTTCCACTGATATATTATCTGTGGGACAAAGGGCAGCCAGGTTAGGGAAGGTAGATCTAAGTGGACTATCCCCTATCCATCGGTCATCTGAAAAGTGAATAGGGGCCTCACTTCCCAAAGAAAACCCAATACCATTCCAAACTTTCTGCTCCATCTGCATGATTGCTTTCTAGACATGGGAAGCTATATAAGGCGAAGGTCTGGACCTCCAACCTGAAGATACGACACCATATTTTCTTGCTATGATGGTACGCCAAAAGTTTCTAATAAAATTTTGATTATCCACAAAAGAAATGATTTCACTAGAATCAAAATTCTTCATTGAACGTTTCAGTGCCTAGATGGCATTGTTCTAATAAACCCATGTGAATGAAGTTTATTCAATATAATTGTGTAGGAGTGAGCCACTTGAATTTTGAAACTCTAACTTCCAGTTTGCAGATCCTTCTTATTTTCATGAAAGTCAATCTCAAGTACTTCCAATCAACCTATTAATTAACGCTTGAAGATGGATATATACAAACTACTTTATATTTCCCATAAATTTTAATGTGTTGCACTTTTGTCTTTTAACTATGCATGTGAAAGTCTCAATAAATTTTTGTGTGTCAATTGATGCAGGGCAAAATGCTGATGATTCACAACTCCACAACTAGTTTTTTTCTTTTCTTTTCTTTTGAGAGAACTGAAATTTTATTGAGAGACAGCAAAAGCAAAAAAGGAATATGAAGATCAAGAAAAGAACCAAGAAGAAAGATCAGCGTTCACAGCTGATTTAACAAAAAGCGCCCAGCGGCTAATCTAACAAGATAAATGATTTCCACAGCCTAGAAGTCCTTGCTTTGGAAACATCGGCTGTTTCGAGCCTTCCAAATATACCAAATGATTCCCATTGCCGCTAATCTCCAAATAGTTTTCCAGGATTTACCCACCACACCCCATGCCAAGGCCACAGAAGCAGATCAACTGACTTCAGCAAGACCCAAGAAATGTGGAAAATGTGAAAGAAATGCTCCCAAACCTTGCGGGCAAACGGACATGGATGAAGAGGCGGTCAATAGATTCCACATCCCTCATACGCATCAAGCAAATGTTTGGGAGTATGAGAGATCTCCTTTGAAGATTGTTTATGGTTATGATTCTTTTCCTTCCTACTAGCTAGACAAAAACCGCAATCCTCGGAGGAGTGTTGTAAGACCACTGAAGGTAGGGGAAGGAATGAGTCAAAAGATGACTTCGCAATTAACTCATAAAACAAGTACACTAAGAAAATACTAGAACTATGGGCTGTCCAAATCAACGAATCTTCATCTTGAGGCGAAGGTAGATAACACTTTAGATGGTCGAGCAAGATAAGAAATTCCTCGAATTCCTCATCCGTTAGATTTCGCTGACAAGGAGGAGACCAAACAACGGATCCGCCACTAGACGAGTAGCATCTATCCACTATGATAAAAAGGTCGGGGCCAAGACGGGCCAACCCAAGGAAGTGATTTTGTAAGGATCTATCCCCACACCAAATGTCGATCCAGAAGTGAATACAATTTCCTTGTCCAAGAGAGAAGAAAATTCCTGAACGGAAGAGATGCTCAGTAACGGCTATAGCTTTCCATACATAGGACTCATGATAAAGAGAAGAAGAGTTTATGCCCCATCCGCCAGATAGCACCGTATTTGGAGATAAGAAGTTCCCTCCACAACTTGCCCGTCTCATAGCTGAACCTCCAGTGCCATTTTCCAAGAAAAGCGACATCCATAAGATCCATTTTATTTTATTTTTTTCAAACTTGCTCCTCCCTTATTAGTCGGGTTGCAAACTTCTTCCCGATTAAGTAAATTGAACTTCTTTTATCTTCAGACCCTTTCCATAAGAAATCTCTTCTCAATTTCTCGAGTCTATCCAAGACCGACTTTGGGCATTTGAAAAGAAATATAAAATAGATCGACATGTTGGAGAAGGCCGTTTCGATAAGCATCGGCTGACTTTCAGCCGACCTCCCAAGGAAAGATAACAATGCTTCCATCTAGACAGCTTTCTTTCGATTATCTCAATTACTTTATCTCACAGGTGTAATGTCGGTTTTCCTATGCATAGGGGCAGCCTAAGATAGGAGATTGGGAAGGATCCTTTTTTGCACCCAAAGACATTAGCAAGGTGTTGAAGCTCTTCTCGAAGCACATGAATCCCTAGCATTTCACTTTTAGAAACATTGATATTTAGGCTGGAAACTACTTCAAAGCAAACCACAACTTTCCGGAGATTCTCAATCGAGATGACATCTACATTGTAGAAAAGGATTGTATCGTCCGCATATTGAAGATTAAGAACTTGCACCCCCACCTCTGCAACCTTGAAGCCACAAATTAAACCATTTTCATGTACCTTGAGAAGCATCATACTAAAAGCTTGCCTGATAACAATGAAAAGATACGACAATAAAGGGTCACCCTGTCTGATACCGCAAGAAGCCTTAAATTAACTGAATGGAGAGCCATTAATTAGAACAGAGAAGGATGGAGATTGAATGCAAGATTGGATCCACTCACTCCATATAATTCTACAACTAATTCTTTCGAGCAAATGGTCCAAGCATTTCCATTCCACATGATCATATGCCTTCTCAATATCTAGCTTACAGACCACTCCACTCTTTCCTTGCTTGTGTCTAGAGTCGATGCATTCATGAGCTCTAAGGGCAGTGTTGAAAATTTGCCTGCCTGCTATGAAAGCTCCTTGATTCTCTGAAATCACTGAGGATAGAACTCTTCTGAATCTAAGTGCAAGGACTTTGGCCAAGATTTTATACAGGCTCCCAATTAGACTTATCGGTCTACAATCTTTCAACGATTCTGCTCCGATTCTTGGGATGAGGTCAACGAAGGTGGTGCCAAGATCCTTAAAAAGACGGCTTCTAGTGTGAAATTCATGACAAAAAATAAATAAATAAATAAAAATCCATAACATCATTGTAAACTGATGACCAAAATTTCTGAAAGAAGATAATCAAGAAGCCGTTAGATGGTCAGGCGACTTATCACCACATATCGATTCAAGGACAAATTTAACCTCTTCCTCTAAGAAAGGCTTTTCGATAGAGTATGCTTCCTCAACGGATATGCAGGAGGAAAAAAGATTGTCCAATCTCGGCCTTCTCCAATTGTCATACGATAGCAAGTTCCTGTCATAGTTGACGATGGCGTCATATATTTGGTCCTTCTTTGTAATTCTGATGTCGTTCACCACCAAACTACTTATTTTATTCACCAAGGCACGAGCAATAGCCATACTATGAAAGAATCGAGTATTCTTATCTCCCTCCTTTAACCATAAAGCCCTTGATCACTGCTGCCATTTGATTTCCTCTTTGAAAAAAGAGATGTACTTTGCATTCAAATCAACTCTCTCAAGCCTATCTTCTTTCGATAAATGCCCCGCTTGTTCTTTCACATCGAAATCATGAATCCTGGCCAAAATGGCTTCAAACACAGCCTCTCTAGAACCCAAAACCTCTTTTTTCCATTTTTTTTTTGTCTTTTTTCTTTTAGCAACCTAAGTTTTTGTTCGAATTTGAACCCCGCATATACCATAACTTGAAAGGAGGACCACCAATCGAGAACGAGATCCTTGAAACCTTCAACCTCGACCCATGCCAACTCAAACTAGAACGGGCGGAAGCCCCAATTATCATCTTTAACTTCCAAAATAATCAGTCTGTGATTAGTAAATATTCTTGGAAGAGCCCGTTAAGTGACGAGGGAGAATTCGAAATGCCCCCCGCAATTCCAGAAGCATTCAAGGCAATCTAATCAAAATTCGAGATGTAGAGCTGGGCAAAACAGGTTCAAACCGGTGGATCTAACCCGATCCGACCTGATCCGACCCAACGGCCTGGATCGGGGCGGATCTAGTTAGGTATTTCAGATCCGAAAGATTTTCGAATTAGGATCGGATCGTGGTCAACCCGGACCGATCCGATCCGAAGAGACCCGATCCAATCCGACCCGATCCGGAGCCTTAGGAGGATTTTAATGGAGGATATCCAATCATTATTGTTTTCCTATGGTGTGGTCCACCTGAGATTTTTATCCCTCTAATATTTTTTATCAAACATTAAAATGATCCGTAAAAATGAATGAACGACATCGATGAAATACATACATCATAGTGGGGCCCACAGATCACCGAACACAGGAGTAGGCAGTAGCCAATCCGTCAGCGTCAGTACCACGCAACAGCCAAGAGCCTACTGTTGTTGCTTAGGAAACGAGGGAAATAGGATTGCATATTGAGCTACTCGGTAGGCTTTTATCGTACAAAGTAAACTCAGTTGGGCCTACCATGATTGTATTGGATTATCCACGCCGTCCATCCGTTTTTCGAGATCATTTTAGTGGTTGAATCTAAAATAGAAGTATTCTCAATGCTCAAGTGGACCACACGATAAGAAACAATGCGAGTAATGACTTTCATCATTGAAACCTTGCTAGGGCCCACAGTGATTTTTATTTGTCATCCAACCTGTTCATAAGATTACGCAAACATGGATGAAGGTAAAAAAACAAATATCAGCTTGATCCAAAACTGCCATAGGCCCCAAGAAATTTTCAACGGTAGAATTTCAATTCAAACTATTTCCCGTGGTGAGGTCCACTTGAGATTTGGATATATCTCATTTTTGGGATGAAACCATAAAATTATCTTTTAAAATGGATGGACGGAGTAGATAAATATGCAAGTCACGGTGGACCCCACAGAGTTTACTCAGTAAACTTAGTGTGCTGAGTTACAATAGTACGTAATCGGCTTCCGTAGCTATGGTAGCTAGCTAGGTACGTGGTGTGCGACGACCCTCCTCGAGCTCCGAGTTGTACGAACGGTTCAAAGGAGATCAAAGTTATATGGGCCCTACAGTGATGTATTTATTATATCCACACCGTTCATATATTTTTAGATATCATTGTAAAATATTATCCAAAAAATGAATAATATCCAAAGATCATCTAGACCACTCTACAAATAGCAACAATGAATGATTTTCACCATTAAACATCTCATGCGGTCCACTTGATAGTTAGATCTGTCTTATTTTTCGTCTCAAGCCTTAAGACGAGCTTGCCAAATGGATGGACGGTTTGGATATAACACATACCCTATGATCAGACCCACAAAACATGCTAACATCAACACAGCAAGTACAGCACTTGCGTGAAACGTTGGGAAACGTCACTGCAAAAATATCTAATATATATCCCATGAAAGTAAGGATACGTAGATGGGTAGTTCCTTCAGAGCCATATGGGCCCCCCCTTGATGTATATGTTTTATCTAAGTTGTTTATCCATTTTGACATATCATTTTAAGCCTTCAGCACAAAAAGGAGGTGAAATAGACCACACCACATAAAACAGTCAGATTAAATTTATACAATCCGAATTCTACCGAATCCAATCCGACTCAGTTTCCCTGACCGAGTCGGACTCGGTTCGGGTCAGGCCAACCAAGTATCAGATTGGTCCGAGTCACGTGACCCGTACTCGGTTCCAAATCAAATCGAGTTCGGGTCAGGACAATGAGACTTCGGATTGGGTCGAGTTGTACCCAATCCGGTCTGATCGGACCGATGCCCAGCTCTATCGAGATGCCCTAGATAGAAACTAACACACCTGTATCTACAGATAGCAACTTGGTCTCGTGGAGGGTTATGATTTCTGCCTTGGACTTTCTGCAGACCTTTCTAACTTGGGCTCTTTTCAGCCTGCAACCCAACCCTCTAAGATTCCAAGAAAGAATTAACATTGATCAACAACTCTGCCCGTTCTGACCCTCTTATTGTCGCTGAACTTGGATGAAGAATCATATTTTATCAAACATATTCCAGATTGAGAAGTTCCTGCCACCCCTTTGGGGGTTTTTAAGCCTTCGACGAATGCTTTTCATAGTCTTTAGGCTCCTTTCCTTTGAAGGAACTGAGCAAAATCGTAAATGTCTTCCTCACTCACCCCGAATGACATACCAACCATCCCTCCTACTCTTTCAAGGATGTCCTTGGACCAAATGATCTAAGCTTGCGATAAGTTAATATTTTTGTGGGAGCATTTTGTTTGACGCAGATCTCAACAATATTTGATTGGGGTTTTGCAAAGGGAACATCTGGACCTCTCGTAACATACAGTGGGGTCGGTATCAGAGGATCCTTCAATATTTGATCTTCAAGTATCACTGCTTCCACCGTAAGAAAATCATCGTTGGGATCTTCTGACCTTTTGTCAAGCATCGAGTCTTCGTCGCTTACCAATTCATCGTCCCAAGCTTCTTCCCCATCATCAGGATCTCTTGGTTGTTGATTATCAAGATCGTCTACAGAAAAGCTTGTGCTCACAGCTCCGGGATCTTCATCAACCTGGACACTAGACTAGCGAAGACAACACTCCTCATTTTCTAGAGGCGACACTGCGATTTCGCAAGTGAGAGGGGGAGACAACGTCTAAAGGAGTCGAAACGAGGTTGTCGCACGTGTCAATGAGCGGCACATGCTACTGAGAGTTTAAGGGGAGCACGCTCAGTGCATTAGGGGAGCACTGAGCCAACGTCCCAGCGTAAGAAGGCTCCTCGTTGCTCCAACTATTCTGAAGCAGAATCCAAGGTTGTGTAGCTTGACAACGTCGACCAAACCGGATCCCTGAACTAAGAGGCCTAGATCCAGGGAACATAGCAGTCCACCTCCATCAGAGCACAGGAAGTTATCTGACCTATTAAGAGTCGTTTGATCCCCACCTATCACTAATAAAGTAGCCGGATGCGTACACGTGTCAGGAGAAATTACCGGTAGGGAGCGAGAGCATGGGAGTGGCACACCATCTTCCCCGTGCCCACTGGTACAGGCATTCGTTGGATTCTTTCTTTCTTCTCGACTGCTCCAATCGTTGCCCCATCATTGCAGGTACCCCATGACTCTTCCTTCTTAACTTTCAGTACCAACTCCTCATCGTCAACAACCACTTTGTTGGAATCAGGAATTGGAATGCTTCATTTCTTCTCTATGCACAGTTGAGTTACATCGATTTCTTCTCTATTCTCCGTATACGGCTCAATGGCAATCATCACACCTAAACATGAACCTAACACGAGGAAGATGTCGCAAACCCAGAGTTCCATTGGAATTCCCCAAATTAAAATCCAGACCGTTTCTCTTTTGAAGCGGACGTTTTTCAACCATCGCTTGAGGTTAGAGATCGGGCCTTTCAAGCATATTATCCCCATCATTAAAGCTTTATCACAACTTTCGCCATATCTAAAATTAACCTAGACTTCATTAACGTCTGTCGGTGTCACCATAAACTCTATTTTCGAGATACCGAATCCATCTCTGAATCTGAGCAAGAGATGTATGAGGCGTAGTTTCTGCAACCACTAAAGATTGTTTAGTTTCGATCACCTTTGGCCTCACATGGACAATAGGAGCATCACCGTTGGTGGATGTCCATATCCATTTAATCTCAACTGCTCCCTTCTCGTTGGCTGAGATATTCTTTTGCCTTGGTGCCAAATTTGGGGCCCGTGCCTGGACCTTGGTCCTTGCCAAAGCAGATGCCGGATGTTGTTGACCCAACACTGTATCTTTGAAGGAGATGGCACTACCCGCGTTCGGTGGCCCGTCACAATTCCTCATGAGATGAGTTTGCTTGGTATTAGTCGGCCTTTTCTCCTAAGCGCCCCCTTTATTGGTGGACCTCGATTTCCCTTCTCTATTTTTCATAATAAGGCCAAACCGAGCTTGCTGAACAGAGAGTTTCATTCTCCCAAAATTTTCTTCATGCATCAAATCGATGGCCTTCTCCAACTCTTCTTTCGAGCGCATTCTAACAAATGCAAAACCTCAGTCAAGATTCGTTTCTCAGTCCCGTGGAATGTGGACGTCCATCATGATTCCAACCTTGTTGAATACCCTGGAAAAGTTGATCGGGAGGCATCCTTCAGGGAATCTGACGACAAATAGAGTTGGGAACTCCATGAGATCTTTTTTGAGTTGAGCTTTCTTGATTGACGACGTTTTCCGATGTACTCGCTGCCATCTAGAATCCCCTCTTTCCAATGTCTTCTATCTCGCCGGAATCAGGCCCATCTTCCCCGATTCTCGTTTTCCCTCGGCTGCAATCGATTGCGTGCACTCCCTCAGTCGCAATCGGTCAGAAGAGATTGAAAATCAACTCAGCAACTAGTTGATTCAAAATTTTCACAAACTCATTGTTTACGACCGCACCAACGCATCCAGAGATTAATGTCTATAACTGCACAGTAGGACACATCTCGTAACAGGAGAATATTAAAAAGAATTGTTCTATGAGAAAACCACATTATTTGGAAATGAAATGGAGCTGCATGAATGCCACTGATGCCTGAGTAAAACATGAATGCTGGAATAGGAATGCTTGTGTAAAAAGACCATGATTCTTTTATGGCATTTATTACTACAAAAGCATATGAAGTTCAGCTTGACTGGCATAAGAAAGCCAAATTGATTGTTCAAAACAGTGGACATTTTTAATAGTTCTAAGAAAATTGTGGAGCGACTTAGCTTACCTCAGCCAGCTCAGGATCTGGGCCTTTGGCTAGCAATGAAACCTCCTTTCTAGCATCATGATTTTCAGCCAATTCAGCTTCAAAGTCCTCATCGAAAGCCACTGTATACAGAAGCTCAAAATTAAAAGTTGATATCAAATGGAAATAATATAACATAAAAAATTGAAAAAGTGACTTCTCCATGGAGCAAGAACAGTTGAAGATACAGAATTGGGTGAATGGATAGGGGATTAAATACCAGAACCATAGAGTGATAGCAGCTTCAACTCTTCCACATAATACTTAATTGTTTTTGGATATAAGAGCCATAAACCCGTTAAGTGCAAAGCTGCGAGGCGAATGGTGCGTGGGCTTTTTAAGCCTTCGTCGAGAATTCTTTCAATGAACTGCATAAATGAAGTTTTGGATATGAACAAACTTATTGACAACAATTTAGGGCAAGTTTTTTGAAACTGCAAGAAAAACCTAGGCTACAAAATGAGGGCAAGCTTATGGTCTCATATTGTGATTATTCTCGTGTGTAAATTTGGATTACGTATCTTCAGTAAAGTGCTCTACTACCGAAGACCGGTATATTGCAGTGTCTATATTACTCGGGCCTTAAAACACATAATAGGGACCTACTACATAAATAGATAGGTCCTCTGTTGCATGATCCTCCCAAATATGAAGAAGAAATGGGCAAAGGCTATGAAATCAAGACCCTTTAGATTTCCAGGAAATGTCTGATATAACACACCTTGGGTATAATAGTAAGCATGTTGGATGTGGGTCAGACTTACATGAATATTATATGTTAAAATTACAAAACGTTGAATACATGCAACCATGTCAGTTGTCAAGCAAGTCTGACAAAGATAACGTTGAGATGATGTGATGTCCTCTGTATAACAACATCAACAAAAGAGCCGTGCAAGTGATCCATATAAATATGGTGATGTAAATAGAACCACATGGTTCACATAACATAAACATGAATGCAAGTATCATGAGGGATCATTTAATGGGCCTCTCAATCTCCCCAAAGTCGAACAAGATATAGAATATTTCTCACCCACTTCAAAGGACCTTGCTCAGTGTCGCCTATTCGATGCATGTTCAAGTCACCGAACACTGAAGAATGCAAGACAGAAGAGAGAAGTGCAGCAATAGGTGCAACTCTACGCTTATTGCAGCTCACATGTAATATCCAAGAAGAATGTACTAATTGCAACATCATCTGCACAGAAAAACATACAATCATATGTATATTTTTTTCAGTTGGCAATTTCATAGAGAAAATGTGTCATGGCTTCAAATATCAATGAAACCAAAGGAGAGAAACAAAGTATCACTCGAAATGATAGGAACACGATAGTCAAAAGGCCTTCATAGTTCCAAGAGCCAGATAGTAGTTCTTTATTCATGGAGAGTTCTACCTCCCTTTGGTTAAATCAAATTACACTATACAGAGATTTGAATTTGCATTTTTCCATTTGAATGTTTTACTGTGTTTCTAATTTGTGTAAAATGCCAAGGTTAAAGTTTTTTTCAAGTAGTCTATTTGGCTTTACCTCGGACGTGAAAACTTTAGGTCCACTTTACAACGAGGGTGTACCAGTAATGTGCCACTTGCCACTAGCAGTAGATCAGTAATTGTACAAGGGCATATTGTATTTTTTTCATATAGTAATTGAATTGTTTATAGTGACAGTACCGATAAAAGTTTTCTTTGCAAGGTATTAGTGTCCAATACCATGTTTCATGAATCTTCAGTTACTAAACTCAGGCGTACATCTACAGGCTGCTCTAAGCAAGGCCATTTTAGAAAACAATATTTAAGAAAATAACACTTCTAAGAGCAATATAGCCAATTCCAGAGTTTTCATTTACAAAGATTATTATAAAGTGTTACAGAGAGGGTCTTTTTAGGTTTATTTGGTAAAGTTCTCTTCCAAAACAATCCCTCACCTACAGGAATTTCTGTCAATTCATCAAGTTCCCATGAAAATCAGCTCCCGTCTGGTCCACGGATAAGCAATAAAAGCTCCATGCTTGACGCAAGTTTAGAGTTTCACTTATAATGCATGATTCAGAGGACCTACTCAGGTGTACCAGAGACGGAGGCGACCACCCGCATCAATGCAACTTTCTTTATGGATGGGAGACGTGTTCCAGATGAGGCCCGCTGGGCCATTTTGAAGACCCCACATGCATTGGACGTGCATCAAGAAGACCCCACTTTAGGATGATGCGTGTTTGCTACTTAGAGACCATTTTAGTCATATTATTTTTATTTCGTGTCAATCCGACCGTTGGATCTTGTCGATCAGCCATCGGGCCCCCATATCTTTGAGATCTGGGCCCATTGGACTCTGATCTTGCTTTCTTTATGTTTTTTTGTTATTTTTAGGATTTATTTGATTATTGAGATTGATAATAAATGTTTTATTTTTCTTATTTTGGATGATGGGTCATTTCACTTAAGTGAGTGGCATAATTGTAATTATTCTAAAATTTTAATTATTAAAGCACAATGGGGGGTGGAGGTCCAACCCTAGTAGTGTTATTGAGAGGAAAGAAGTGTGAAGGAATTTTCCACCTTGTGTTTTAGGGTTTGTGAGAAACCCTCCATTCCAATTGAATTATGGAAGGGTATAAGCTTGTTTGGTGGTGGATTCCCAAGGTATATCATTCATCTTTCTCTTCTTCAAAAGGTATTTTTCTTCTTCTCTTGTCTTTCTCTTTCCCCTTCTATTACAACCTTCTAAACCTATCAAAACCTCACTCAATCCTCCACCTCTTTCTTCTCCTTTACCTAGACACGTGTGGGCCCCCGTTTTCGGTTTTCCCTCTTTGATTTTCCTCCAAAGCTTCCTAATCCCTAAATCCTTTGAATCTCTAAAAAAACCCTAATCATCAACCTTCATCCATGAACCCAAAACCCTAATGAAAATCTGAATTTTTGTAAAACTTTCCCCAAACCAAAATTTTACTTGCATCTTTGTCTATCCACGTGGTTGTTACATTACCCACGCTAGATTAGAAGGCCTTACTTCTAAGTGGGCCACTATTGAATTATTTTATATTTTCGTGCACCGTGTATGTGATAACCTAAGACCTTCGTATTATAAATAAGAATTTTCAAATATATTATGTGGTTATGTTTGATTTTACATGTTGATTGTTGAAATTAATGTGTAAATTGATCTCTCGTCTTGCATCCTAGGGTAGTTCCATCACCCTACATCAAAGTGGTATCAGAGCGGGGGTCTCGTATTCGAGACTCTTCACCAAAGGTGATTAATGCAGAGGGGCATTTTCACACCGGGCTCGAGTGGGGTAGCTTGTGGGATGTAAGGACACACTTGAGGTGGGTGGCCCATGTGAAGCGGAACCCATGTGAAGTGGGGCCCACGAGGGAGTTCGGCCAAGGTCATAACCCATACGATGTAGGGCATGGGCTATGAGATAAAGGGATTGATTAGCCGCTCTATCAGCTCGAGCTTTTAGAGCAAGTGGTTAATTGTCCTGCATTAGTGTGTGTTTGGGTTACTATGGGCTCCTATCCTAGATGTAAATGTCAAAACGGACTCGTCTACCACTGAGGCACAGGCTTGAACCCAAAGTCCATACAAAGCTCCTGATCAGTACATTTACATAATATTCACACAAAGTTCTTGTTACTGTTTAGAGTTTTCTTTGTATGTATCTTTGCTATGCAAATAAACTTCAAATCAGTCCCCAAAGTGACTCCAAAATGGATTAACTGTAGAAAAACCAAAGCAAATAGGTTTGAGATGTATATCACCTCTCAAATAATCATGAAGCTCCTTTGACGCATTAGAATTGTGGATTGTAGAGTTGAGAAGATATTTTATCATCCCCAACTCATTTGGGGAAAGCATGAAAGGGGGCAGCAAGTGGATTTGGGTGCAAGAGCAGGAAATCGTGTGATACAAAACATTAGCAGGTATAAATTCCAAGGACTCAGGAGGGAAAATTTGAAGTGCAAGTGGCAACTTGTTAGAAGCTTTCTACAACAAGGTCTCAAATGCCTAACTAGAAGACTTCAGGATCCTATTTTCTCTTCACCAATGACAAAGCAAGTTCTTTCTCCTAGATTTATCCACCAAGACCCTGGCCATGAGAAGCTCGTATATTCCTTCCACTTCTTCAGTTATGGTGAGAGAGAATATAAGGTCCTGAACCTCAAGAAATGCACAGTTCGCTGATGTTCTCACTTCCGTACATGTGGGGCCCATGGTCCAGAGATACATACTGCTAATCTGATGGGCATGGATGGCAGATGCCCCAAAAAATCTACCAGATAGTAAAATCCCAACCCTTGGTGGCCTGAGATGGACTTTTAAGAGAACATTATAGAGATGATCCACAATTAACAGAAAAACAGCCAAAAGATTTTGGATTTTGGAGGCATCCACCATCCAATGAGCAATGAAATCAAATATTATCATTGGTTTGCACAATTGAAGCATGGGTCCCACATTTACATGATAGGGAGCATTAGCAAATTATACACTTAAAGAGAAAAATAAAATACGATATCTTGACATCCATCAGAAAATAAAATATATAGACAGATGCATCTGTGTATATCAATGAATTTACATATGTATGCATGTATTTTAAATGCCTTGGACAACGAAAGGATAAACCTGAGTATCAACGCCATCACATGAGGAAACAAGCATACGCATCCTTCCTGAACAAAACAGTCCCAGAACCAATCTGACAGATCTCAATATAGGCAAAACAGAACTTTCGCCAGCGTTCTCAAGGCTGCAAAGACATTGAGGAGAACAGTGAGGAACTGCTAGTATGTCAACAATGAATGCAATACATGTTAGCTGAAAATTCATAAATATAACTAGGGCTTTGGAATCCCTGATTATCACCCCTGAACAGATTGCACCTTATTCCCATTTCATAATCATAGCAACCAGCGAGGCCAAAGGTATATGAGAATAAGATTCCTGTTTTGAATAAAAGTGGCGACATAATCATAGAATAGTGAGGATTATAATAAGATAAAAAGTGAGGAGGGCTGCATGATAATGTGCACGGTAAACATGGAAGAGAAGGTGAAATTTATGGTAACTTCTACACAAATTTTTAGATGCATTGCGTATGCAATTCAAGAGACAATAGCATAAATGAAAAATAATATATTAAAAAAAAAAAAAAATTCCCTCATAACTTAATCGAAATCTTCAGACTACATGACCTAGTGAACAATTGGCTTCTCAAGGGCCAAACACTGTTGATTGGTGCACAGATAGTAACTTAGAAAGTGCACAGAAACAATTGACATGCTCTACTAATCACAATTATGAAGCATATTGGTGGACTTTGGAGGGCCAAAGATCACAAGAGCACTCCTAAAAGTACGAGATGCATGTGTAAAATGGATAACAGTAAAGCTTCTCTAGAGGTACAAGATTGAAGAAAGCAGCACATGCCATTATGAAATAAACAGTAAAGAGAGATTGGCAATGAGAATACAATTGAAAGAAAAAGAGATTAGACAATTTCAATTGCAATTTGCAACCATGTCATGTGAGAACGGATAGATATGCAGGTTCGTTGAGATCATTCCATATTGATGCAGAAAAGAAAAGGCAATGAAATTGCAACTGTAGTGTAGGATCTTCCATCAAGTCGGTAAAGCTAGAATCAAAATTTTCATGACAAGAATAAATATGCCAAGTGGTGTCCTGCATAGTTTAAGAGCCAGTCGAGTCAGCTCCAAACAACGAGTCAACTCAACTCAACTGGGTTCCAAGTCACCTCAGTGAGAAAATGTTTTCAATTTTTTCTTAGACTCATCTAGGCTTTTTCGAGTATGTTTGAGTTCAGTCAAACTCAACTGAATTGAGTAAAGTCCTTAGGGTTTTGAAGGCTTTTTTTTAATGATTTCATAGGTTTGTCTTTCAGAAAAGAAACTGTAGTTTTTTATTCATTTATGCATCTATAACTTATTTTTATATTTTAAAATAATCATTATGGAATTCTGCTATCGAGTTAAGTCGAGTTCTTGACCAAGAATTCGAGTCAACTCAAGTTTTCACGTTTAGGAACAATGATCTTCTGCAATAGTTGTTGAATAAGCATTTCAAAGGAAATAATCATAGTTACAAACACTGAGTCAAACATGCTCATAGAGCCAGCCCGCACCTCTCAACAAGATCCACAAAAACACTTTTGAGAGCCGCATCAGAAAAGAAGGGAAACGTACTCCCGAGACAAACTCCATTCTCGATGATGTAGTAAGGAACTGATAGCAATGAGTCCAAACAGAGCCACTGAACAAAAAAGAACAGGACTGTCAGTCACAACACTACCTTTGACAAAAGCATGAAAGTTTTGTCACCGAAAGAAATAGTCCGAGCACTAATAAACACATAAACATAAGACCATTTAGATTGTAAATATAAGAAACCTATAATATGTGCATATTTGGGTACTGAAACTTGTACAAAGAGTACCTTTCAAAAAAAAAATTGTATAAATAGTAAGATGATCAGCTGTTGCCCCAAAAAATTAGAACAGAAAATGACATAAAAAGTGCTGAAAAAGTATAATCCATATAAAAGTACAATATTATGAGAGTGAGAGTCACATGTATTCAAGGAATTCCATTCCAGGGGGATCATCAACAAAGGGGCCAACACCACTTACATTACCCTCATTCCCAGGCATCAAGAAGTGCACTCCATTGCTGGTTACAGGTCCATCAGTCTTGTGAGAAGTCTATATAAAATAATTGTCAAGCTGCTCGCCAATCACTTTACAGTAGTAGTTGGTTCTATCATTTTGAAATTCCAAGGGGCTTTCATAAATGATCATCGGATATTGGATGGTATTTTATAGCTGATGAATCGACTTAAGGCTCAAGGAGCACAATGGAATTCTGGGGTGTCGTGCAAAGGGGTCCTTACTCATGCCTCAGTGGTAGACTCACAAGAGTTTCAACACGAGGTCATGGGTTCGAGTACCCATTGTGGTGAAAACCCACTGTGGTGTGAGTGCATGGGTGTGTGCAGGGTGTGAGTGCGTGTATTTAAAAAAATAAAAAAAAAAAGGTGCTCTGCAAAGTAAATATGACTAAGGCCTATGCCCACGTCAACTAGGAATTCCTCTGTTATGTTCTGGGAGAATGGACTTTGGCAACAGGTGGACCAAGTGTATCAAGGGGTGCATCTCATCGGCCCATTTCTATATTCTGGTCAACAGTTCACCAGCGGGCTTCTTTAAGAGCTCCAACTGCCTAAGATGGAGGATAATCTACCTCAGTTCGTGTTCCTTATTGTGCTGAAAACTTAAGTGTATTGGTCCAATAGGCTGTGGACAGGATGGTTAAGGATTGGGGATAATCAGATTCATACCCTGCACTTTCAATTCACCAATGATTTATTAATTTGAGAACTGCCCAATTCACAGTTTCATCATCAACAGGATCCTTCATTGCTTCGACCCTGTCCCTGGTCTCTGCGCCAATCTATTGCCGGCATCGTGGCCAATCCATTACAGTGTGAGCCCATGGTGCCCTTGGACAAACGAGTGGATCTCTTCCTACGATTTATTTGGGGCTCCCATTAGGAGCAAGTCCCAGAGCCTCATGTATGTGGGATCTGATTCTTGAAAGGTTAGAATATACTGTCTTCACAGAAGAGGTCTCATCTATTCTTTGGCGGCCATATATGTTAATAAAAGTAGCACTAGCTAATCTCCCCACTTATTACTTATCTATGTTTAAGATTATGAGTAAAGTGGCAAAGAAGATTGAGAAATCACAGCATGATGTTCTCTGGGAGGTGAAGGATAGCAGCCAAATATATCACTTAATGAATTTGAATGAGGGTCAAAAGCCTAACGTATTTGGTACTATTCACACACACACACACACACACACACACACACAAAAAAAAAAAAAAAAGCCTAACATATTTCGGATTATCAGCATATGCAGATTAAAGGACAGAAATTGCGTACTGCTATGCAAATGGTGGTGGTGGTTCGGCAGGGAATAAGATGCTGTCTGGGGGAAGGTTACAGCTACTAAATGTGTGGAGAACGGATGCCAACAGAACCAAAGATGAAGGGAGTCATCAATGTGGAAAAATATCTGTCTTCGGTAAGGCTGAGTGAGCATAGGCAAAATCTTTGCCGATGGGGGGTCATATATCAAGGTGGGACTGAAAATCAAACCAGTTTTTTGGGACCTGGGAGGACTTGTGGATTGGAGACTACCCCTGCAGCTACTTTCCCAACACTACCAGATATCTAGAAAAGACTATGCAATTTTTTACTGCTGAGAGAGCATGCGACCATTGGTGTGGAACAGTCCCTAAAGATGAAATCAAACAGAAGAGGAGATTCACTTGTTCATTGATCTGGAGGATTTTTCACTCCTATTAATGAATCTGACGAGAGGATTTGGGCCCTATCCGCCCTAGGTATATGCTTGGCTGAAGAGGTTTTTTTCTTTTCTTTTTAAAGCCGTTGATCCAGCTTTGTCTTGTAGCCCTCATTGTGCCAAACATGTGGGGCACAAGAGCGCCACCCTCAATGGAGGCTTTGAGCAAGACGACGGTTGAGAGCAAAATTCTTGCAGTTGGCAATTTGAAGAACAAGA
The DNA here is from genome assembly GCA_021015155.1 of Magnolia officinalis. Taxonomy (NCBI): domain Eukaryota; kingdom Viridiplantae; phylum Streptophyta; class Magnoliopsida; order Magnoliales; family Magnoliaceae; genus Magnolia; species Magnolia officinalis. The sequence goes on along the minus strand of JAJHSJ010000001.1, from coordinate 129,360,073 downwards.
ACTGGTCTCTCGGTGTTTCCAAATCCTCTCTTGTAATTAGCTGCTCCTCTCCACTGCCTTAGTGGATAGTATTTTGTTCTTCTTGCAGTCTCTAAAACAATTCAGTATTCTAGCAGAGAGAAAGAGCCACAGAGAGAGAGAGAGAGACGATGCGCGGCGGCGCGCGGGGGGGGGGGGGGGGGGGGGGGGATTATTTTATCAGAGAGAGCAGGGGTTTGACATTTTACTAAAGATTTCCATTTAATCTTTGAAAGCCAATTCAATAAAACTCTCTTCAAATTAGCTTCTGAAGGATGCAGCTTTTTGGCTGGGTAAGTGAATGAAGAATATGAGTAAACAACTACAGATATAAAACAGACTGATCACCTTCCAGTTCATCAAAACCGCTCGTCGACTTCGTGCCAGAACTCCAACTGCAAGGAGATCATTTATATTTTGAAGAAAATTAAGAACCAAAGGATCCAGCAAGGGTTTGTCTCCTCCATTTGTAATTGCTGATTTATTGTGGGTCATTATCATATCAAAAGCCAATGGACAGAAAGCAGTACACAATGCTTTCAAAACAGGCACCAACACTTCATAGGCTGCTAGGCGAATTTCTGCTCCGGTCTACTCTGGGACATTGCAAGCAAAAATCAATCAGTGTAGATAGCTTGAGCAAAAATCAATCAGTGAATGAAGGTCATGAAAAATTATAGCAATATTCATGGAAATTCAGTCTTCAAAATCACATAGACATGACAAAATCCCATATATACTTGAACATACCTCTGAATCATATGCTGGAGACGAAATAACTTTCCATGAGAAATTCCATAAGAAAGTAAAGGCAGCATCAAGGGAAACGTCATTTTTTAAATGTGCACACCATGATGAGATGGACGCAACCGTCTTTACTGACAAAATCTGTTCAACCGCATGAAGGATTTGACACCAAGATTAATTTTCTAGAGAAGCTTTGATTTGTCTGCTGTGATATTACCAGCCAGGTCAAAGGATTTTATGATCAGTTATGGAAATCATTTTCCTACAAAAGATGTTGATTTATTACAAGAATTTCGAGTAAAAAATGTCATATGTAAATCCATCTGCTAAAATTGAGTTAAAATAAAGAAGAAAAACTGGAATAAAGACTAATATCTGGTGCAACAATAATCTTAAACCAAATAAGAACAGTTACACTGATGGCCATGTCTTCAGATTGGGCTTCACAAAAAGACACCAAGGTGTAGCCCTAGATCATGATGCTCTAGAATGAATTCAACACATTAGCAAAGGTCACCCCCTCCAAAATATGCTCGATAGAGATGGATGTACTAGTATCAAGGCCTCGACTTATCAGATAATATAAGATGGTCCAATTTCTTTATAGTATCTCATGAAGACAAGTACAAATACAATGAATCTTTCATGCTCGGATCATAACATGCAATTAATTCAGATAGAGATTAACAAAAGGAAAAGAAACATACAGCTTGCAACACAGAAGTAGCTGTTGAAGAAGCCAACCGTCGTTGACTTGGGCCTCCTAGCTTTCCTTTTATGGAACTTGGTAGAATCACATCATTTATCTTAGGGCTGGACCAAAATATGGAGCAAGCTGATTTCATAAAAGACACAAGCTCCTCCTGCATACCAGTAAACACAATTACGACACCTCTAGTATCGTTTCCAAATTGTAAGAAAACTAGTGGCTGTAGTGGGGAAAACATGAGGACAACAATTGCCTACTTTACATACCAATATAAGAATAAAAGGCCCAGTAAACTTTTCAAAGACAGTATAATTTGTTGGTGCACTCAGGTGATCCAGTATCGTAGTCATGCTAGCTTCTGTCTCCATTCTGACATCAGCAGTGTAATAAGTGGATTTTTCCTGTCCAATCTGAAGCTCTTGGACCAAGCTTAAAATAAGTATGAGAAACTTCAGAGGAACCCAGTCCACATCACTGTTCCCTGTGCAGATATTAATGCCATAATTTTGGAGAAACTGCAAACATAGTTGTCAAAGCAAAGTTTCAAAAATCCTTCAAACAAATACCAAGTTGAAATAATAGATCTGATGCAAACAATATGAAATTTGACATTGACAGCCTGGACAAGAATAGTTAAAAGATTGATCTGGAAACAGGGAACACCAAAATGACAAAGTCAGATATAATTGATTTATAAATACATCTTCAAGATTGATGAATAAATACATCTTATTAAAGCCAGAGCAACTCTGCTGATTTTGAGATCTCCAACAGAAGATAAGCCTATTAGTTTCGGGTTCTGGGTTTTTGCTCTGTTCTTCTTGTTCCCTTGTACTTTTTTTTTTTGTTGTTCTGGCTGTGCTTTTGTTTTGTTTTTCTGCCCACCCCTCTCTCTCTCAAGATTGAATATACATGTCGGTCACATACATAAGTTTGTGTGTATATTCAAACGTATACTTGTAAACATGTATCTTCAACCTTGACAGTGTTTTGACATCTTGAAGATACAAGGTGACTAACAAACCAATGTATGAAAAATAGCAACAATCACATAGAACCAATGACTTCCATTGTGTGTCTTCCCTCTACGATAATGACACCAGTAAGATGATCATGTACAATACTAGCCAACTTGAACACATGATCCTGTCTAGGCACCAGATATTTCTGATGGAAACATGTACACGTTGCATAAAGTCTGATCAATGAACTTCCATGACACCAATATGATGAAGACATTCACAACACTCCAACTGCCAGCCTACTAGATTAAGCCACCTACCACCCACACTTGTACTTGCGAGCCATGCACACTTTATAAATGCATGCGTCGATGTAATACAAAACTGCACTTATACATAATATATTACATATTTTATTTGGCGACTTGTCCCAGCTCTTGGGTTCTTGGATCATACATGAACTATCATGGTTTATCTTACATCAGAATAAGGGTTGCAAGAAATGCAAATGCATAAGTTGGACTGAGTACAGAATAAAGTTCATGATTTTCAAAAATAAAATGATGTGGGAAGGATTTCAGAATGACTGGCATATTTGGAGAAGGCAAGGTGTTGAGCTACAATATCTAGGCATTCAAACAATATAACAATGTCAAACTAATTCTAGCATGATAGGCATATACGAGAAATAATAAACAGAATGAAAACATTTTATAAAAATAAAAAAAATAATAAATAAAAACTAAAAATACATAATTACTGGAATTTGTTAAATCACAGGGTTAGGAAGGCAAACCGTAGACATTGGGTCTAGCATGATAGGCATATACTAGAAATAATAAACAGAATGAAAACATTATATATATATATATATATATATATATATATATATATATATATATATATATAGATATATATATATATAATATAATTGGAATTTGTTAAAGAAATATAAATAACGCAATAAAGGATAGTAGTGATCACAAGGTTAGGAAGGCAAACCGTAAACATTGGTTCCAAATGGCAATCCTCCGTGACTATGAGAAAAAACACCCTTGCCCACCTTTGCGCTTCAAATCCCCATGCATCCAAGTCATCATCATCAAAAGAAATAAAAGAACCAGGAGAGTGGTGGTGCCTTATGAACCTTTGAGGAAAATCGCAAAGATTCTTAAAATCCTGCAGTTCAAGACTAAAGGGATTGGAGCTGCAACTTTTAGCACTGCTCCCATAAAACCATTGTTTTACCTTCTGTCTCAACATGCCTAGAATGTGGAATATCCAAAAAAGAGACAAAATGGGCTCTCATGAAAATGTGTAGCATAAAGAGTGAATTATGATCATATTTATTTTATACAGTAATCAGTGAAGTTAGCCACAGAAAATGCGCAAAAAACTAAAAGAAAAGGGAGACTAAGGTTTGCAATAACCCTAACTAAATTTTAAAGTAATATTCCAAAACCATGCTCAAAAACTAATCTGCAAAAATGTGCAGCACCTGCTCAATAGCAACTAGTATGACAGTTGAATCTCAACTAGCATGCCTTGACATAAAGACAGCGCTTGAAAACAAAATGAAAATGCTTCCACTGTTGAGTTGTAGCATTCTGGGAATTTGAAAAAAGTTTAGAAGGAGGTATCTAGTGGCTTCTACAAGCTTGCCTATTGTTCCAGTAATTTCACATGATCTGTAATGGTAATATCATTGATTTTTCATGCCTCACCAAAGACAACATCGTGATATTTGGTAATGGTGGAGAGAAGTTAGGAGATATCAATAGTATAGCATTATAAAATAAGAAAGAGCAAGGATACTATTAAAGAATAGTAAAATAGAAGAGGCAAAAGATTAAGATTAAAAATATCTTATTAGCTGCAGCATAGGCATGTGGCCAATTTTATATGTGCTTGTGCCAGTGCAGCAAGATATCCCATAGGTCATCAACAATTGCCACGCATCTCCGGAAGTTTTGATGTGATAATCTATAACCAACTTTACCTTGTCAAGCGCTTCAGTTGACAAGTTGTAGAGAGAGATCTGTGTGCGAGAGAGGGAGAGCATGTGCAATTAGTACAATATAGCTTGTCCTTCCATCATTAGACAATTTCCTACAACCACGACTAAAGTCACTATGAGTCCCACTGTATCCAGGTGAGCGTCCAACACAATCATATTGAGACCTTGAAAGCGATCATTGCCTCCTCTGCCTCGAGCTCCATGGCCTCCATTTATGAACTAGACAACATACCCTTCCTACAACTTTCTTCTCACTTAAGGAAAATAGTCCCAAGCAGAACTACAGACGTGGCTCTCTGCCTCAGAATCAGAGTACAAATGGCTTCATATTCAGGATTAAGTCCAACAGGTAGATGAAAGATCTGTTGTTCCTCAATTTTGGCTCTGCATTCCTTATCACAGCACAACCATATGGGTCTATGATGACTCATGACTCAACTCAAGCCACGTTCCCCTGAGGGTTGTATAATATTCTCCAAGAGACTTACTCCCCCACCAATGATTAGCGATCTCACTTGTTAACTGAAACATCCTTGCCACAATTCTTTTTCTTAGGGAAAAAAAAAAAAAAAAAACACATTGCAATGGCATCCAAATCTCCATAGCTGTCTCATAGTACATAATGTTCTTCCAGTCTCGGGCTTCATAGGATGGAGTAATCATGAGATCACAACCATATTATCAGCTACTTCCCAGTCAACATAAGTTGGATCAAGGTTTCACAGTCTTCCCATCTAGAAAACCCAGCTTCTTCCTTCCGCTGATAAACATCCAGGCGGACAGACCACTCTAAATAATTCTTCCCATCAAACTTGTGGTGGCTTGTCATTTATCACTAGTCACAGGAGGATTAAGGCTCTTTGTACTTGACATAACATTCAAAGAGGACCTATCAATCAAAGACCTATGCCTTTCCGTTGTAAACAACCACCCAACATGAGAGAAAAAAACAGTACCAGCAGTGTGTACCATGTCCACACTAGACCCACAATCAAAAGCAGCTTAGCTGGACCGCACTCGAGCTACCACATCAATATGTGGTACATACCCACATGCAGTGAAGCCTCAAGGAGGCTCAAGAGCCAAAAAAAAAAAAAAAACTTATTCACATTACCCTAGCACAGCAAACAGCATCAATCTGAACCAAAAGTCCTTAAAAAAATAATAATAAAAATAAAAAAAAAAAAAAAAAAAATGAAAAAAGCCCCTAAACAGTAAAACTAGAGAGAAAAAAATCATCACCAAATCTTCAATACTCAATGAATATTCACGATTCCACTTCCCAGAGGTCTGAAATTATCAAACAGACCATATATGAACAGCTGATGCCTGCAAAAAATCCCAATTTGATCTGTAAAAGCAAGAAACTGAAAACAGATTTTTCTGGAAATTTTCTCTATTTCAGAATCCAATAAAACTACCCCAAAAATCTTGAAAAAAAAATAAAATAAAATAAAAAAATCATCAATGTTCTGCTGAGATGTAGATATTTTGGAAAATGTACTTTTTCCTCAAAAGCCCATTAGTGTAGGTGCCAACATCAGCCATACAGCATGCTAGCATCAGCAACAGTCCCCAAAAAATGTTAACTTCTCTCTGCTGCTATGAGTGTAATACCAAGTACAAAGATTTCTATGCCAATAAAAACTACCCCAAAAATCTTGAAAAAAATCATCAATGTTCTGCTGATATGTAGAGTGCTTTTTCCTCAAAACCCCATCAGTGCAGGTGCCAACGTCAGACATATACAGCATGCTAGCATCAGCAACGGTCCCCAAAAAAGTCAACTTCTCTCTGCTGCTACGAATGTAATACCAAGTACAAAGATGTCTGTGCCAAAAACTACCCCAAAAATCTTGAAAAAAATCATCAATGTTCTGCTGACATGAGATATATTGGAAGATGTATTTTTCCTCAAAACCCCATCAGCACAGGTGCTAACATCGGCCATACGGCATGCTAGCATCAGCAGCAGTCACCAAAAAATGTCAACTTCTCTCTGCTGCTACAAGTGTAATACCAAGTAGAAAGATATATACGCCAATCTTGAGGGGGAGTGTTGAGACATGAGATTTGAAGGGTTTATATGTAACTTTAATATTTTACGGTATTACTGTCATTTTGTTAGAAGTCTTATAAAAGGAATAAGAAAGGGGCTGTAGCCCTAATACATTTCTTTTCCCCATCTTTCTTTCTTTTCTCCTCTTCTCCTTCCTCTACTCTTTCTTTTTTTTTTTTCTTTTTTTTTTGAGAATTAACGGTTTTATTTAAAAAACAGGCCAAAGGGCGAGAAAAGAATACAAACAGAACTACAATCCTAGCAAGGCGAGAAGAATGCAGGAGCCCAATCTAACACCAAGGACTTTGCCCTTTGGATAACCCAATAATCTGATTCCTCCTTGTTCTCAAAGCATCGTCTGTTACACTCCCCCCCATACGACCCATAGAACAGCCATAACCGCTAGCCGCCAAACCACTTTTCCTTCTTTCTGAAGCATACTTCCATGCTCTACTCCTCTTTCAATCCAATAGAGCATTAATCTCTCAACTAATACTCTCTCCAAGAGGGGGCAATCATCACGCCCTCCCAAAAACAGGTTCACATGCTGAAAAAATCCCAAAACGCATGTTATTTATGCGAAAATCCTGGCCTAAGAGATATCTCACCAGATATGAGAACCCACACTCCTAGATGCCACCCCAACATTCCAACTATTGTCAGAGGCACTGTATTTACCAATCGGGATGCTTCTAAGCAAAAATAGTTCCCCACTTTACACAGAGAGATTCATCAGTCTAATGCTTCTAAAGCCAAGGCCCTCTCGGCAGGAAGGTTTGCACATGTCTCCCCAAGCTACCAGATGAGACTTACGAGCAACCTCCTGGTCATTCCATAAGAATTGCTTTTGTATCTTCTCAATACTAACCGCAGCTTTCTGGAGGCAATGGATTTAGGACAAAAGGTACGTCAAGGAGGACAACAGTCACAACACTGACATGATGCAGGTTACTCTGCGACCCAAGGTGAAGGAATTTGTTGTTCCATGTGCCAAGTTCTATTAAGCTTCTCAATGACAATATCCCAAATTTCCGCCCCACATCTACCATAGCACAGGCATACACGTGTTTGATAGGGAGCTCAGCTACCCCATACCTAACATCTTGATGGCGAGCTCCACAACCCCACAGCGAGCATCTAACACAATATCTATAAGGGTGGAGCTGCCCAAATTAATTCCTGAGAAATTAGTTTTTACCAGATTCGCTTTCAAACCAGACAGCAGACACTGCCTCGAAGTTGATGTCTCTATAAGACTATGCACATCCTCCGACAAGCCATTCCCAAATAGCAGAATGTCATCTGTGAATTGAGCCAGAATCATTTCGGGGTTCAATTCAGCAGGCCAAGAACCAAGGGGTGATAATACAAGCCTTGATCCAGCTGCACCGTTTCTGCCCAAAACCCATCTAGCCCAGCAAGTAGAAGAGAAACCTCCAGTTGACACAGTCATAAATCTTGATCATGTCCACCTTGAGGAAGAAAAGTTAAGATCCCTTCTGCTATGATCATCCACAACCTGATCCACAATTAAAGGTCCATCATACCAGCCCTACCATAAATAGAAGTGCTCAGATTCTGCGAAATAACACGACTGATCACCATAATCAAGCACAATGACAATACTTTTGCGATAATCTTGTAACTGCTGCCAATGAGGCTTATAGCTCTATAATTAAAAACAACCACAGCCTATCTCTCTTGGGAATTAAAGCAATCAATGAGGCTCCCACTGATTTGCAGATGGAGGTGTGAATATGGAAGGCTAAAAATTCTTTCATCAAATCCTCCTTAACCACCCAACACATCTGATAGAAAATCAATGGGAATCCATTAAGTCCAGGGGCCTGACGCCCGTTGACCTCAGAGATGGTGGCAGCAACTTCACCTTCACTGGAGTTATGGTCTAGCTCATCTGCTTGCTCAGAAATGGAATCGGAAGGAACCCCAGTAAGCAAGGGCCTAGACACAAACTCTTTAGCCTTCCCATATCTCCTCTTTGTTGTTAAGCCATTGATCAGTAAATTATGGGTTGCTTTGAAAGAACTAGGAACAATTCCCAGACGTTAACTTTAGGAACCCAATTATTAACTAGTTTGAGATCTTTGGAGGTTGGCTGCTAAGAACATCCAAAGGGAGTACCATTTGGAGGTCTTTGCAAAATACTAGTGGTCTCGATATGTCAGCCATGAGAGGACTGAAACGTTTTATGCAAACAGCAGGATACAACACATTAGTGATATGAAATTTGAAGAAGAGTTAGAAAGATGGGCCTTTATGCAATCCATGAAAATGTAAAAACAAATAGTAATTGACAAGCATAAGTGGCTCGAAATCCATTCATTTTTTGGATATATGAAACATGCAAATACAGTTAGCACTATTGTGGATAGTGAGATACAAGGCATGAGCTCAATACAAAATTATGAGAAAACATAGCTGTGAACAAGATTTCTCTGTGATTTCATGTATAGTCTCAGATACTTACCACCATAGTCTGTAAATTCACGGGGCACAGACGAAATAAAATGCAAGAGTACATCAAGTGGCACATCATAGGTAAACATCACAGAAGAAGCAGCCTCTAGAACCTTCTCAGAAACTGAATGCCATTGGAAATGTCAGTTTTAGGTTCGTTGCTCTGGCGGATAATTATTTGTGAATCTGAATATTCAAAAATGGAAAGTAAAGAATAAAAATATCTAACCAGCTCAAAAATCAGAGACCTTGAAGACGATAATTTGCATTGAAGTGTTGTTTGCTTCTCTCAAGAACAATTCTAAGAGCATCTAATAAATCTGCACTTCTATTTTGCAGAAGATTTTCTTGAGCAAATTCTACTTGCAGTGTGTTACAAGAACTAGTTTCGCACCATTGATCTTCACCATCACAGTGTGTTTCAGTTCCACAAGCAGCTGAAGCAATGCAAACAGCAAGTGCCATCAATCCAGCTCTCCCAAAGGAATCGTGTTTAGCAACGGATGCTAAACTGCAAATGAATGCTACCCGCTCTCTGCAAACATATGAGAAAAGCATCCACATCAATTTATCGTACGATCATTGACCTTTTTTTTCCAGAGAATCAACAATCATCGACCATTTACCTACTGACTAAAGAAAAATGTCAAATTTCATCCATGGACCTTTGGGAGACCATGATATAAATTAATGCTTCAGAAACAGTTCCCGCAACATTTCAGAGGTTCACAAGTTGGCTGCCGATCTAGTTAAGGAGAGGGCTGCTGAATTTTCAGCTCTGCCCCAGCTTGCAGATTGCTGGGCTGGCTGTTGATAGTTTTCTTTCTCTTTTTTTTTTTCCTTTTTTTGTTCGTTGTATTTTTTGGGCCCCTGGTCTCTTTGGAATAAAATTACCTTTCCTTTTAAAAAAATGAGACATGCCTCACATTAGAGATAAAAGCTAGTACATTTAATTGCATTTTTTTATTTGTAGTGCATGCAATTGCATTGGAAAAACATAGACAATACTGGCAATATGAAATACACAACATTAGCAAACATATTGTCTTCTACAAGATCCTGAAAAATGGGATACATTAAGTTCATAAAACTTATGAAAGCCACAAGTTTTAAATCCAATGCTGCTAGTTATATGTACTTCTCCTTTGGGGACCAGCTGAGATTGATAAAAGTGAACCGACTTCTAAAAACTTTGCCGTCGTCATCACCGTCTTATTCCAACTAATTGGGGTCAGCTGCGTGACTCTTGTTACACCATTATTGTCAAGATACATGATAAAAGTTGTGGCAGAAGTTTCACGCCAGATTCCAACGTGACGCAACCCTCTATCTGGGCTTGGGACCAGCAATGAGAGCACAAAACTCCCCCGGGCGCTATGTAATAATGGCAACTCAGTCGAGCTGAGTTTACTCGTTGGTATCGGGGCCGGAGTTGATGAAAACCTTGGGACTCAGTAAATTCATCATCCAGTCAAATTGAGTCCCTTCCTCCCTCAACTCCCTCTGTATCTATCTACTTCTAAGAAACACTATAATGCGACTAGAATCAAGAACAAAACTAATTGGAGTAAGCTGACTGAAGGTTATTACCAAATTTGCAGTAGAAAGATCACCGAAAACTCAAGAAGAGAACCACAGGAGGTACACAGAGTGTTGTGGGATGATTCCTAACAACCTGCTAGCCAAAATAAGTATTCACAACCCCCTCTCTAGAGTTGTACACGAGCAGAGTTAGCTCGGTAACTCGCTCGACTCAACTCGGATCGAAACTCTGTTCAAATCGAGTCGAGCCATTTTTTGGGAGCTCGGAACATTTCAAGTCGAGTCCGAGCTGGACCTAGCTCGACTCGGTATTGAGCTTGACTCGACTCGACTCGGCTCAGACTCGACTCGAATCTAGTTTTAAGTGAATATATAAGGGTTTTTTTTAATTAAAAAAAAAAAAAAACCCTCATTCGCCCGACCCTTCCCATTTCGCCCAACCCAGCAACCCAAACCCATTTCTCCCTCCCTTTCGCCCAAATCACCCAACCCTAACCCATTTCTCCCTCCCTTTCGCCCAAATCGGTCGTTCGTTTGCCCAATACTCTCGTCGTTCTCCACCGCCCGGCGAAATTCCTTCTTCCAGCGTCTGTCCGGACGATCTCCTCTCCCAAAGTGAGTCCTCTCCTCCACTCTCTCCATTTTTTCCGGCAAGTAACGTCCGTCTAAGTAGCGGAACACATCCGAACTCGACTCGAAAACTTAGCTCGAACTCGGATCAAACTGGACAGAGCTGCTGGCTGAATTGAGCACGAGCTGTTGTTCCAAGCCAAGCCGAGCACGAGCTAAAACTCAAGCTGTCAGAGTTGAGCATGTTGAGATATGGAGCCACATCTGGGGCCGCCTTCGACTAGTCGAAGGAATTGTTCGACTGGTCGTAGGGGCCTTCTCAACCGGTCGTGGACCGGCTCGACTCAAAGTCCAGCGAGTCCTGTTTTTTCATATCCTGGTCCTTCGACTAGTCGTAGGAATTGTTCGACCAGTCGTAGCTCTCCTTCGACTAGTCATAGGTTACGCAGATTCGTTTCCTAATCTGATCCGGACTGCGGATTTTGGTGTCGCCTTTCGCAAGGATGCGGTAGGGAAGTTGCCTAAACTATATATAGGTGTTCCTAGGGCTTTTCTAGGTGAATTGGAATATTGGGGAAATAATTCTAAGGTGTGGGCAAAGGGTTTTCTATGTTCTTCCAAGGGAGAGGTTAGTACATTGCCTTGTAATCTTTGTTCTTCATAGTGGAAGTTTGCATCCGTGGTTTTTTACCCTAGTTTGGGGTTTTTCCACATATATCTTGTCTTGTGGTTTGTTTTGGATTGCTTTGATCTACTTCTAGTTTATATTTCTTCTAGTTTATCGTTTGTGGGTGAGGCCTGAGATTGGATCTAGGCCCACTGCATTGTTGGCGTGCTGCGCAACAGAGCACGAGTAGGGTAAAGCTCAGCTCGGCTTGACTTGACTCGACTCGTGTACACCTCTACCCCTCTCATCTACCCAAAAAAAAAAAAAAAAAAAGAACTCTGAATTTTTTTATTCAATTAGAAAAACATGTAAAAGTATTCAATAAGGCCCTTATCCTTTACATAAGCCTTTTCCATACAAGAAACTGAAAGAACTTACAACTCTTATCTATTTTCGAGAATCACTCATCTCTAGACTCCAAATGAAATCTAGAACTTACAAATAAGGATTACTCCTATAAGCACAAAACTAGAATGGAAACTAAATAACAGCTAAGTATGACTAGAACAGTAAATACACAATGCATATGGACTTCTGACGCATAGGATTCCTAGATAGAAGATTAATTTGGTAATTTACACACAACATGCATCCAAACAGGCCTTCTGCTCCACATGGCTGGGTCCAAAGATCCCTACAATCCATGACGTGTGGCCCCATGGGCCTTATGCTCCATGACTCATTCATCGCCACTAAACCACACAAGTTTCTGGTGTGCTCTCCTGGACTACAACCAGTCCTAACCAGCATATGGGCTACCATCCGACCCTGCTTAGTCCCAGAGTGCCCTCGCAACAGAGATCCAGTTCAGGCAAACAATATTCCCAATCAGGCTACATCCATCAGTCACATTTGGCTGTAGTCACCTTCATATGCTTCAATTAATGGGTCCTTGTCCCATCAATGGCTATGAGTGCTTCACAGCCAACAGGATCCTCTCTACTCTTCTCAGCTAGAGGCACTTGGACACTTTGCAGCTACAAATCGTCTAAACACTAACTTAAACCATCCACGGCTATAGATATCTTAACGCTTGATGGTAGAAAGATATCTTGATGCCCAATAGCTATTAGACATGCCCTACAAACAATAACTAATAAGCTTGCGTTAAGCTGTTAACATCAGCATCTATGAGACATCCTTAACATTGAATGGCTACAACCAGTGGAATTCAAAATCAACAGTTCAACTTGCAGAGCTACAAAACTACACTTGGATCAATGGATCACCCAACACAGTACACACACACAACTATTCACCACATGCACACATTTTAGTGTTGAATATTTGGTTTTCCCGTTTAACCAAGGGTTTTCTCCAAAGAGATGTAATTAATGCATTTGGCATGCCACAGCCAAGTGTGTGTTCTGCACCCTACAAAAATAAGGCTCTCCAAAGGGGAAATTTGTGCAAAAAAAAAAAAATTGGCTTTACAACTAAATAAAATCCCTTCAATAGTCAAACTAGACCAGCGTAAAAAAGCTAGAAATCTGGAAAAAAAAAAAAAAAAAAAAAAAAACAAACAAACAAACAAACAAACAAACAAGGTACCATCGTACCTACTGGAGAAGTAACTGGAAAATTGGCATAGAAATTTGCTAGCACCTTTAATTGTTTCTGAAGAGTAAACTCCTTTTAAACCTGCAAGTCACACATTCATACCATGGAATTCAAACATGAGAGAGATGAAACCCACCATATCATTACCACAGCCTGCACTTGAGGTTCAGGAACAATTTAGATAGACCTTTCTACTTATAAATAAATTTAAAAAATTAAAAAAAATTTAAAAAAAAAAAAAAAAAAAAAAAAAAAAAGTAAGCAAAGCTAGATGCAATTAACATATGACAATGGGCCAATAAACAAATCAAATGGACATGAATTCAAGAAATTCAGTTCAGCACAGATGCTAAAACATAAATAAATTGATGAACATGAAACCCCAATACCCTACTTACATCCACATGAAACCATATCCTTGAGTGCATCAAAGATGCATGCGAGACCACGCAGGAGCAATTACAGGATGCACCCACACCACTCAAGCTGAGAGATTAAAGATCTGACAAGAACGCAAATCAGGCCCATCCAACAGTTCTAATAAAAAAATCTAGCAGATCCTATCCATATCACAGCTCCGGGCCATTCAACGGTCTAGATTGCTGATCTGGAGCATTGCAAGTGCCCAAATTGGTCTTACTGTGGATATGGATGATTTATCTGTCCAAGATCAGTGGCCCAATTGGACTTCAATGTCCCCAGATCCAATTGGATGGCTTTGATTGATAACATGTGCGATGAGTCAGCTTTGATATCTGATCCGATGCTCTGTGGGGTCCACTAGATCCATCAGATGGTCTTATAATTCCCTACATCGATTGGTTGCTGAATAATGTTGTAGCTGCTCCTGAGCAATGATATAACTGTCCAGGATAGAAAATGCCCCTTGATATGGGTGAATGTAAATCAGCCCATATGCAGGGTTATTTGGACATTTCCCACTTGCTATAGAGATCTTTGGAAGATGTTTTATTTAATTTTTTGTATTAGAAGTCTAGGTGTCTGTCTTATATTATTTAGAGAGATATTTAAAAGTTAGAAACAGCATAATTCAAGATCTAGGAGGTTTTTTTTTAAGGTCTATAGAGAGACTTGTCTTGCATATGGTATAAATGGATTAAAGGAATCATAAGTTTTCCACTTGCCGCCCTAGCATGTGTTGCTAATCGGTAGAAGAAGAGGGTGTTATTTGCTTGTAAATACTAGCATAGAAGCTGGTAGTTAGTAGGACATTAACCCAGTCCTATACTCTCATGTCTTGCAGCATTCATGACTTTTCTTAGAGGTTTTGGACTTAGATATAGAAAATACAGGTCTGGATCTGAACTTCTGTTACTTGTTGCATCAAACTCCCACATGGCTTCTTCTTCTTCTTTTTTTGAAAGGTAACTCTCCCAGGGATTGAACCCTGGATCACTCACACACAAACACACACTACACTATCTCTACCAGCTCATCTAACGAGCGGGAGACATGGCAGTTTGTAGTTCAAAATTTGAATTTCTATGTAGTGTATCAAAGCAAATAAGATCATTACTATTCTAATACATTACGAACATATGTATATTCCAATGAGATAATTGCTCAATATATATTTCCTGGAACTGTAAATATAAATACTTTTTTTCAAGACAAAGCTGCAACCAGAAATGCCCAGGGTACTAACTCCTCATCACAATGAACAAGCATGCAACCAACCACAGACAATAATCATTTCATCAAATACTCCTAAATATTTCAAAATTAGCCTCAATTGACAGCTAGTTGAAGGAAAATTAGCCTCAACCACAGACAATAATCATGGTAAACAAACCTGAGCATTCACACAAAAGAATGCCGACATGATTGGTAACTATTTACATGAGTTGGCAGAATGTTAAATTTGTAGCTTGACTTAAACTGTCAGCAAGTAAGATGCCTAGAGAGAATGATGAAACCCTTTCCATTCAAGAACAGCATTAATTCAAGCTTTTGAGCTAAAAGGCTAAATACTTAAACTGAAAAACTAACCGAAGTCTTTGTGGTGTACAGCATCATTCAACCCTTGTATGAATGGCCCGAGTATGAAACTTTCAGGCACTAGTTTTGCACAGTTTCCATTATTCTCCCAATTGATGCCTAAAAATGATTGCATAATCAAACACCGCACTGCAACATAGACATCAGAAGGAACCATATTCAGAATGGATAAAAGACTTTCATAACTAGATTCTCTTTAAGATCTTTCATAAGTAAAATTACTGAACAAACTACAAAAATTACTCCCAGAGCAGTACAACTATCGAAATTAGGATCCCTGGTATACCTTGAGGATTCTCGTGACAAAATCCTCGCTCCCATAAAACTGCTAACCAGCTAAAGATTCCCTCTAAAGCTTCCATCTGAAATTGATAAACCCCTCTACCAACATGATCCATATTTGAATCAGGTGTCCAAGAAAACCGAAGCAACAAAGATATCTGGAAAGATAATTTGGTCAGTCACCAGAACTAGCTGCTGGCTGTGAACAGTATGCAACAATTAGTTTAAATTTTGAATAAATAGGCCATAACGACCATCAACATTCACAAACAAATTTTGACTTGATATTCATTGCAATGCTAGAAAAATAGAGATCTTGATATAGAGTTCTTCCCCTGAACAGAAGAAGATTTACAAAACTAGCTGCTAACAATAGACTTTGAACAACAATTATTAACCAATAAAAATGAGGAGAAAAGACTCCCCTTAGATGTCACATCAAACCTAGAATTTCTGGTTGAAAAACAACACAAATAGGAGCATTTGAAGTTTTGAACCCCAAAAGTAATCCGAAACAGGGTCAGGAAAAGAATAAGAAGAAGAACAAACAAAACTACTTTTCATTCACAATTCACCATTCCTTCAGAAAAGAACCTTGACATTACATTTACCATCCCAAAAGCATAAAAACCCAAAGCTAATCCTAACCATCCAAATTTTCTAATAGTAACCATTTCATCAATATCATCATCTAAGCCTTATCCCACCTAATTAGGTTCAGCTACATGAATCCTTTCCGCCATTCCACTCTATCAAGGGCCATCACCAAGGTATTCCGTAACGGTAATGGTGGCCATAACAGCCACCACTATTACCTTTGCGATACAGGTCATAACGGCTGGTAACGGCCCCCGTAACGGCCATTACGGTTTCTTTTTTATTGAAAGAAAAAAAAAAAAAAAAAAATTCCTGCATCTGGCCTGTAACATTGAAAAAAAAAAATCCGAAAAACATGTATCTGCCCCATAATAGGCCATTACAGGGCTGTTATAGCCTTTACAGGAAATGTAGAGGACTGTTAACGGCGGTTAGGAGTCATTTTTTTCATAACGGCTATTACGGCCATTACAAACCCGTAACGTGTAATGGTTGCCACCATTACCTTTATGGCCCCATAACGGCCTTTACGGCACACCATGGCCATAACTATAACCTAGCATGAGTTTGGAATGTCATATTGTTGGATGCAGGTTGGAAGTTTTGGCAAAAGTTTGACGCTAGCTGCCAACCTGATGCAACCCTCCTTTATCCGGGTTGGAGATCGGCAATGAGAAGATAAATTTCCTACAAGCGCATTGTAATAGACTACTGCATGGGTTGATTACAATTAAGCACTATCTAATAGTCTATTACATAGTTTGATTACAATCAACTAGTATAGTCCTTCAATAAATCAATCATAGCTCACTCATTTCATGCAAGAATTGCATGATCTTTGGCTCGTTTAAAAGATAACTTAATAAGCTTTCAAATGTAACCAATTTTATGTCATTCAGATGTCATTTAGTACCTGAAAGGCAGCCCAGAAATTAGCGACAAAAATAAGGGTACCTATGGAACATTGCTATTTCTTTCTATAAAAACGGCTTAATATATAGTAGTCCAATTGCACGGACCCCATGGATTAATTGGACCATCATTTGTGTCACTGACATCTCTTTCTCATTGGACTCACTTACCTTTAGCAATTAGTCTCTTTTTGTTATCAAGGGCATTATTGTATTTATGACCTCTCAATCATGTCCACGTGGTATCATAGTGTGATTGATCCGGGCATTGATCTCTTCCTTCATCTTCAATGTTTCTTCCCTTTTCTTTCTTCTTTTATTGTTTTGAGGTGAAAATCTAAAGTCGTTTGGGGTTGATCCACTCAAATCTCTCTCAACTACCCTATGGTGGGTTGTGTGATCATGCCCCATGCATGTGTGTGAGGACCACTTTCATATAGATCCATCATGATGTACAAAGTGGGGCATTGTGAGTCTGTGGCCAGATTTGTGATCAGATTTGAGGTTGAAGTTGTGTATAGCGAGGGGTTAAAGAACTAGTGTACATGTGGAGGTTTCAAAACAAAAAATGCTATCAAGTGATTGTGTTCATTGATACACATCGGTTTTTGAAATACAGGTTTGGTAAGTTAAAATCAAACGTTCTTCACTTGTGCACTGATTTCTCCTGCATCTATGGATGTCAAGAATGAAGCCAAGACTAGTCTTTTGTTTCCATTAGAGTCAATGAACTTTCAGATTACATCGACTAAACTCAATGGAGCAAATTACTTACAATGGGCCACATCGGTAGAGATCTTCTTTACGGGTAAAAGGAAATTAAAATATTTGACTTTCCCCATACCTAATGAAGGTTCAATACAATACGAAGATTGAGCAGCGGAGGATTCTCATATTAGAGTGTTTCTATGGAATTGCATGGAGCCTCAAATTATTGCAAACGTCATATAGGAAAATCTGAGAGAAATGTATTTGGGTGAAGAACTTAACTCAGATCTATGAGTTACTTAAGAATATCTTAGCTCTTCAACAAGGAGATAAAAGTGTTGAAGAGTATTATTCAGCCTTGCGAGATATGTGGAAAGAACTAAATGTATACCAGCCACTGTCTACTAACTATGAGATTATGAGACAACATGGAGAGGAATTCCATCTTGCTAAATTCCTCACTAGTCTTCATCCCGAGTTTGAGCTTGTCCAAGCTCAGATTCTTGGAGGTAGCGAGATTCCATCCATCACTAAGGCATTTGCTTCTGTTCAGCATGCAGTTAGCATACACGGTCCCTCTTAGTTAGATCGTTTTGCATCTATTCTTATATCTAGTAGAGGAGATGGGGGAAGTCATGGCCGCGGTGGCCATTCTAGCAGTAGAGATTCAATGGTAGGTTACTTTGGAGGAAAACAAAATAATTGGAGAGGCCATGGTACAAACTTCAGTGATAGCCGTGGTCGTGGTCATGGTAATCGGCAATGCACTCATTGTGGTCTCAGTAACCACACACTCGGGATATTGTTGATAAGCTTGCCAGGTTCAAAAGTGTTTTTTTTTAGAATTTCAAATACAAGCACAAATAAAATTCAATTCTAAGGTGTGTTTTATATTCTGATAATGTTATGGAATATGTATCCCATGACCAAGGTTTTCGGCAGCGTATGCGATGTAACATACACTACACAATATGAAGCGTACGCTACACATAGTGTACCATGCGTAGGCATAGCATGTGCTATGTGAAGATGTTTTTTAAGTGTTTCTTCCCTATTAGTTCAGCATTTGTTTGGAAATGGGGGTGTGACTCATCCCCATCCCACGTGACACCACCATATTCCAAACTGTGGTCCCTATTGTGGATGGAGCATATCTCTATCATCCCACCGATCAGACAACCCTAACCATCTGTATTTAGGCCTAAAAGTGTACAGCTGGAGAGTTTGTATTGTTTTAAATGGTGTAAGACTCACAAAAATTTATCCCCTAATAAAACCCATCCATTTGAAAGAGGGGTTTACAAAACCCTGTAACTCTAACACCAATAGTCATCCAACCCCAAACAAATCCGTCCACTCAATTCTCTCTATCCACTTGACCATTTGGGAAAAAATTTTAAGGATCTGATTGGCCTTGTAAAATGATCCTGTGGCTGGAATTTCATAGGCATTGGAGCCCAAAACAAAGGAGAAAATAAAATTCCTTCATTTCACATCTGATCAGAAGTTGACATCGATCTGTCACAATAAAAATATGTGACGGATTATTGATGAGGCAAGTCTTTCTAAAAGCCAAGCCCGCCAAAACTCTCATGGATACAAAACAACGGCTTGATATGGATGAGGGAGTATTGGTTGATGATCTAGGAAGATACCATCGACTGTTTGAAATTTTGATCTATCCAACGATTACCCAAACTGATATCACATATCCAATCAAGGTGGCGCTTTTTGAGCATTGAGGTAGCTAAGCTCTAAGTTGGCATCGATCTATTACAACGAAATAATGTGATGAATTTATTGGATGAGACAGATCTTCTAGTAGCCAAGTCCATCGAAACTCTCATGGATACAAATCAGAAACGTAGTATGGATTAAGAAGAATTAGTTTATCGTCCAAGAAGATGTCGCCGATTGGTTGGAAAATTGATCTATCTAACGATTACCCGACCTGATATCATATATCTGGTTAGCATGATTAGTCAATTTATGCAGGCTACTCGGATTCCTCACATGGAGCATGGAGGTCGTGTTTCATATCCTCATGTATTTAAAAGGAGCGCCTATCGTGGTATTCTCTGTAAGCATAATGGCCATCTCCCTGTAGAAGGATATTTTGATGCAAATTGGTTACTTCTCCATATAAGAGACGATCTACTATTGGCTACTATACTTTTGTAGGTGGTAATGTAGTTACATGAAAGAGCAAGAAGCAGTGCAGTTGCTCATTCAAGTGTTGGGTTGAATATAGGCTATCGTGTGAACACTGAGAAAGTTAATGTGTGAGCTTGGATATATGGTTGATTAATGCAGGGGCATTTCCACACCAGGCTCGAGTAGGGTGGCCTGTGAGATGCAGAGGCACACTCGGGGTGGGCAGCCCGTGTGAGGCGGGTGGCTCGTGTGAGGCAGTACCAATGTGATGTGGGGCCCACGAGGGGGGTTCGACCGAGGTCCTAACCCATGGGATGTGGGGCCTGGGATATGATATAAGGGGATTAATTCGCCATGAGCTTTCAGTTCGAGCTTTTAGAGCAAGTGGCTAATTGTCCTACATAAAATTGGTATCAGAGCGGGAGGTCTCATGTTCGAGACTCCTCACCGGGGGTGATTAATGCAGGGCCATTTTCACACCAGGCTCAAGTGGGGTGGTCTGTGGGATGCAGGAGCACACTCGAGATGGTTGGCCCGTGTGAGGTGAGTGGCTCATGTGAGGCAGTACCCATGTGATGTGGGGCCCACGAGGGGGGTTCGGTCAAGGTCCTAACCCATAGGATGTGGGGCCTGGGCTATGAGATAAGGGGATTAATTCGCCATGAGCTATCAATTCGAGCTTTTAGAGCAAGTAGTTAGTTGTCCTGCATAAAATTGGTATCAGAGCGGTAGGTCTCATGTTCGAGATTCCTCACCAGGGGTGATTAATGCAGGGGCATTTTCACACCGGGCTCAAGTGGGGTCCCCTGTGGGATGCAGGGGCACACTCGAGGTGGGTAGCTCATATGAAGCGGTACCCATGTGATGTGGGGCCCACGAGGGGGGTTGGCCGAGGTCCTAACCTATGGGATGTGGAGCCTGGGCCATGAGATAAGCAGATTAATCCACCATGCTCTACCGTTTCGAGCATTTAGAGCAAGTGGTTAGTTGTCCTGCATCATTGATACTCCTATGATGTTGTATTTTAATAATCAAGCAGCTTCTCATATTGCTAACAACTTTATCTATTATGAGAGAACCAAGCACATCGAGGTCGATTGTCACTTCATCAACAAGAAGGTTGGTAGCAAGAAAATTTGCATGTTGTTTGTCAAGTCCCAAGACCAAATAACAAATATGTTCACAAAAGCCATGGGTAGTAGTCAACTAAATCATCTCTTTGTCAAGCTGGCATTCATGACATATACACTCTAGCTTGAGGGGGAGTGTTACCGCCGTCTCGTTCTCATTGGACTCTACTATCTGTAGTACTTGGTCTCTTTTGTCTATTCTAGTTATTCTGGACATGTTGGGAATTCTTGCTTTTGTTATTAAGGGCGTTATGGTCATTAGTGTATTTATGACTTAAAATAAAACAAAAGAGTGAGGGAGCATTAACCCTCATCTCTATTCTCTCTTTCTCCCATTATGTTTCTCATTTCTTCCTCTGTTCCTCTTCTCTCTTTCTCAATCACATCCACAATGTGAACACCAATCCTACCATCATGTGGAGTCCACTAACTGATTAGACAACTTCATGGACCCATCCATTTATTGGAAACCTTGATCATGACCATTCTTGGATTTTATCACCCTCAAGTTCGTACCATACTTGTTTTCATACATTTTCTCTTTCTTAATAATCTTTTGCGAAGTATAAAAATTATTATAATGAGAAGAAGAAATGACTTGTTTATCAAACAGAAAAAATGCCTTCTTCTATATTACTGCTCAAGGTTGCTTCATGGACGAAAAAATAAAAATGGTAAGATCTGTCAAATAATTGAACAAATAACATGTGGCAACTGACCTGGTGAGTCCAAGCTGCCTCGACTAAGTGTGCACCATACTCTTCAAGCATTTCATACAAAAGTAGGAATGCCGCCCATCTCTGTTGACAGTTCAGAAAGGGTTCAGATGAATTGCATATTTGCCCCACACCTAAAGATTTGGCTTCCTTTTCAGCCCATTGTCCCCTCTTTGTCATACCATGTGCCATTGAACCATTCTTATCACCTGCATTAGTATCTGAAACAACAGTGCAGCCTTGACTTTCTTCACTCAGTTTACAAGAGTAATGGCCCAATGATATTTTCAAAATATGTAATGATTGCTTTCTCACCAAGGCATCCTTATCGACCTGATATTCAAAACAAGAGAGAGGAATAGAAAGTATATTAGAATATCCAGGAAGTTCTATGTTAGCAAATCAAGATGGATATTAAGCGAAAGAGCAGATGGACTAGCTCCAGGAGTGTACCAATCCTCTCCGCATTTCATCCCAAAACAGTTGTTCTTCTCTTATATCAAAGTTATCTGCACCATTTTGTACTGCAACATTTTCACACCCTTCACTATGAAAGAAATGAGACAAATATAGAGAGAGTATCCAATAGGCTTCTTGTCGCTCTAGAGGTCCAAGAGAAAACAGGGAGCTGCAGCACTTCCAAATTTTCCTTAAAAAATAATCCCTGACAGAATCAAGCTAGAGAATTAAATGGGGTTCACAATATCAGTTAGAAATTTGTGCCTGTGAATGGTCAGGCTTCCAGGCCTGGGCTATAAAAGTTAGCTTGTGGTCAGAAGTTAGCTTGTGGTCAGACGTGGGCCTCATTTTTAGCCCTGTCAAATAAATGGCTGGGCCTGCAGAGTCCGTGGTATCTAAAAAATGCAGTAACGGTCAGTGGGTACAATTACACGTTATGGGCCGTAACGGCCGTTACAGTTTTTTTTTAATGGCTGTTACAGCCATTACACCCATATCCTAATGGTAACAACAGTGGCTGTTACCGTTATGAATACATTGCTGCAGACAGGTTTTACTACCTTATCCATTTAAATCCAACCAGAGGTCAGGTATGGGCCTGTTTACATCAGTCGTGAACTGGGTCCAAGCCTGAATTTCAGGTCTGATTAATTTACATCCAATGCCTGAACTTCAGGCCCGGTTTATAAATTAGACAGGCTGAGGCTGACCTCAACCTGGTCCAAACCCTGCCCATTAGATACATTGTATAACTGTTTCTACTTTCTTTGATGCCAACCAGATCCACATGGACAATAAGTGCCATTCATGTCTCTAGAAAAAGTTGTGGTTTTTACCTGGTAAAGATAAATGTCAATCCATGTACTGAAACTTCAAAGGAGGAAAGGGCATCAAGTGCCCTGAAAATACACGGAAGAAGAAGGTGACTTGCACATGATCGATGTTCTGGACATTGTGAAAGCATGCGAACTGCCATATCAGAGAGGGCCCACAGCACATTCCTGGCAAAATTTTCTGCAGAATGCCGACCTACTGCCCTCAGTTGTTCTGCACTTTCAATCACTTGACAGCTTTTGAGAGCAGCAACTACCAAAGAAGTTAAAATATGGCATGCAGTAGACAGTGGCACAGATCCAGTCTCGAGCGATGTGACAAATTGATCCACATTTCTATCACTTGACTCGTTATTCAGCCTTTGAATGAAGGAGTCTCTACTCCACTGGTAAACGGCTAATTCTTCACTTTGAAGTAAACCCATAGAAAGCCCCATTGCCCTTAGAGAAAATGGAACCAAAGTTGCTTCAATAAGTTCCCACTTGTGATTTTCAACCACGACATCACACAGTAATTCTGCCATCTAAAACAAAAGGGTAGAATAAACCATTAATAATATAAATCTCCAAAGTCTATAAATTCAATATACAGTAGAAACCAGCTTTTACCTGGTTAATTAATTCATGATTATTTGTATTTATTATCTTTAGGAGTGGAAGAAACCCTCTCCAAATAAATGACTGCAATGCATTAGCCTCAGTCCCTGCAAGCATAGTTCTGTAACGATTAATTATCAAAAACAAAAACACTAAATATTCGAACTTTTAAAAAAAAAAAAAAAAAAACTTGTGATTAACTCCATACATCCAGCTGGTATAAGCAGGAAGAGATGTACACCATGTCTAATCAGGCACTTACACAGCCAACAAATTGTACAAGTTGAGCACACTTCTAGTAATCCAAATCACTAGTATGCATAGCTTGCAAACCAGGTGAGTCGACCAGGGATTGGCCGAGTCAACCAGGCCCAGTCACTGACCTGGTCACTGGGTTGGGATGCACAGGAACGGGAAGAAGAAGAAGATTTCAGTTTTTTTCTATTATTTGCTTTTTTCCTCAGATTGATATTGAGATGCAGATGAAGATAAAGAAGAGCAGGTTTTTTTTTTCTTTTTTTCCTTATTATTGCCTGCTTTTTCAGATTCAAATTCTGATTTAGATTAAGAATAACAAGAGGAGGAGGAGGAAGAGAAAGGAAAAGTAGGATTTTTTCCAGTTATTTTTGGTGGACCTCCCAAAGAAATTTCTTTTTATTATCCTTTGTATGTTCTTCCAGTTTCTTTGTATGTTTTTCAATTTCTTTCTATATTTTTAGTTTTCTATTTTGTATATTTCTTCTATTTTAATTAATTTATTTTATAGCAAAATAATTGACTCACCTGGTTGGCCCACTGAGTCCCAGGTCGACCTGGACCCAGTGACCAACCAAGTCCTGGCTGGCAAACTATGCTCATATGGCATGCTCAACGAGTAGAGGAGAGGCCCAAAAGACCTCTCAACCATAACCATCCGAGTCCTGGCTGGCAAACTATGCTCATATGGCATGCGCAACGAGTAGAGGAGAGGCCCAAAAGACCTCTCAACCATAACCATCCGATTGGGCACGTCGAATGTGAACTAAATGGTCGTAATTGTCAATTTCATCGGATTGCTAGGATCATCTACAAGGGAAGATAGCAGCTCATGATCCATCTGACAATGGAGCCCACCAGAATCAGCAGCTTATATAACTGAAAGATTAACCCACCTGTACCACTACCAAAACCACTGTTTCTTTTAATGGATCATCATATGATATATACCTTCATAAGCATGTCCGGGAAAAGAAGAAGAAGAGGAGGAAAGAGAGTCACGGTGTGTTATTGAGGTGTGTAATGATGCATAAACTGGAGAAGCATTGAAAGATCTCAAAGATGAAAAATAAAGAGTAAAAAAATAGAAAATATAAAATAGCTAATAAAATCTCTCTGTGAAATCAGTTCACCATAAGCAGCATGTGTTGATGTTTTGCATGATTGATATGTTTTGTGAAACCCAGGAAAAAATATATATATATAACGGATGCTGATGTAATAGCAAACCATAACCAGCATGTGTTGGTGTTTTGCATGATCGATGTGTTGTAAGATCCAGAAGAAAAAAAATGACAGATGTTGATGTATTCACTTGGACGGGGGAATTCCCGAATCTATTTCCAACAAAGGCCTTCAGCATTACCAAGTCAACCAAGAGCAACACAACGGATGAAACCGTGCAACTCACCCGGGTTCTTTATAAGGCAACAGAGAGCAGTCGTGTAGGACATGATATAGCTCGAACAATCAGATTCCAGTTTTGCATTTCCATCTTTGAGAGGATCCTATCAAAACCCATGCAAGTTCAGCAGAGTTAATTCAATGTCCAGTTCTGCATTTGGATGCACTGTCTGATCATACCTCAATTGTTAGTCTAATGAAAATAACTAAAATTTGCCATTTCACTTCAAAGTCTGCTCATCACAATGCAATAACCATTTGTGGTCCAAACACAGCCTAATTCTCGATTAAATTGAATTTTCGCAATTCAGTTCGCTTGTGCTTCCAAACACAGCCAAAATCAAGAAAGAAGTTAAACGAGCGATTTCATTTGTACATACCTTTGTGAGATTGGAGAAAGCGTCTAGAAGAGATTTGAAGAGAGATGATGGAGCTAGACCAGTCGAGGCTAAGACGCAGTCGATGATCACGGGAACGGCTGCCGACGGAACGAGCCGGAAGCTCGTCGTTAGAGAAACGACAGTGGCGGGAATGGAAACGGGATCCGATTCGGACATGCTCTGATGAATTGCAGAGACTCGAAAGCGAGATGATCGAACGGTTGTGAAGAAGTGAGTGCGGGAGATATGGAAGATAAAAACCCTAGAATGAGGGTTTTAGTGGGTAGATGGAGTGTTTGAAAGCCCGCGAAATTGAGGCTGACGTAAGACCTCTGTGTTTGTTTTGCACCATTTAAGAGATGGAGGACATGGAATGGTTTTAAGGCAATCCAGACCGCCCAAAGCTCTGCCCCTACTGTGGATGGAGCATAACCAACCCAAAAATTTGTGTTTGAATTTGGACCACTCACCATTTTGCTTTTAACCATCCATTTTCTGGCATTAATTGGATGGTCCTTGATCACTGTGATTTTAGAGATTGCTCAATCCATGGTAGGACCCACAGTTTGGATGGTCTACATTGGTGCCACTAGTGAGAATGATCAGTCACCGGGGGATTATATACTGACAAGGTCAGTAGCCAAATCGCTACTGAAGTGACGTCACCAAGCTATGTGGACCCACCATGATGCATGTGTTGTATTCGTACCGTTTTTATGGCATTACAAAAAGAATGAGACAGATCTAAAGTTCAGGTGGACCCACACAGAAAAACATGGGAGCAGTCACACCGCCGTTGAAACATTTATAGGGCCCACCATGATGTATTTTTGAGATCCAACCTATTTGTAAGTTAACATGCAGAAATATGAAGTTAAAACAAAAATATTAGCTTGATCGGCAACTACTGTGGCCCCTAAGAAGTTTTGAACGGTGGACATTACTGACCTCACTGTTTTCTATGGTGGGATCCACTTAAACTTTATACCTATCTCATTCTTTTTATAATGTCATAAATCGATCTCTCCAAATGTATGGACAATATGGATGCAACACATGCATCATGGGGGTCCACGGAGCTTAGTGAGGTCACTTCCGTAGCCATTTGGCTACTTACCTTGTCAGTATCTAATCCGCGCCCCAGTCACCGGCATGGCCACGGATGGGGTACTGACCCCAACAGGACCTCCCTTAGCTAGAGATAGACTGGCCTGCTAGGGGCACAGACCCATGCTAGCGAAGCACGGATATAAGTAAAGATTGAAAGCTTACCAACTTTATCGAGCGCATAGGTTTTGGATGAAGCCCATATTTAGGGATTGCAAGCTTACCAACCTCACGAGAGTGTTATGGTTTTGGATCAATATATTTATGTTTTTCCTTTTATACATGTCTATCAACCTTATGAGTAAGTGGGATGACAAACAAACATCACGTTGATGTTCGCACAAATTGCAGATTTTACAATTTCTATAAAAATAATTAAAGAAATAAAAAATATAAAGACAAGTTGGAGCACATATAATTATGTTGTTTTTAAAGCATTATTCACTCCTCAAAATAATTGAGAATGTATTGGCAAACCGCTTTTAAGATACAATGAACCTAAGGTGTGAATACGCATTCAGCAAATACGGAGAAGTACGAATGTAAGTCTGTATATACGATATTTTTCAAGTAGGTAAATAAAAGAAAAAATCTCAATTTATAAAGTATATTTTAAAAAATCTTAATCACTACGTTGGTCTTCTTCTTGTGTGCTTCTCGCTAATGTTCGTGTAAACCTTGCTGGCTGATTATAGTATACAATTACTCTTCTATTTGGACTACAAGTGAGAATGGTTCAGTCCCTGTTTATATAGACTAGGGTGGCTGATCGTTTTAACTCAGGGGCATAACTTAATATGATCGTTATTTGGTTGTTGGTGAAAAACTAGTCGTTAGTAGTAGTTTCCGACCGTTGTGCACGTGAAATTATTGTCGTTGCACGCTTGCCGTGAAGACTCACTAACTAGTCGTTTTATGACCGCTGTACATGTTGGATTAATGTTGCATCAGGAGTTATGCCTCACTCCAATGGTGGACCTTAGAAAATCTCTCCAAATGGATGGTTGGTGTGGATACAACACATACATCATGGTGCAACCTAGAACTTGGTGACGTCACTTCAATATCGAGTCTCGTTATTCAACTTGTCAGTAGCTAATACTTGTCCCGTATAAACACCATTTTTTCTTCATTCCATTTCGATATGGACTATTCCCAAAATACCAAAATCCCAAGTTTTTCCCGGTAGAACTTTATATTTATATATATATAGAGAGAGAGAGAGAGACTCTTGGGCGCTAACAACTAGCCCTAGTTGTAGAGGCATTTTCAACTTGGGGATTCTAATTCATGCATGGTGCGTGTTACGGTACCGAACCCAGCTTTCATTATCTAGAACGTGCCGTTCTTTCTTTGGGCCTAAATATAATCGACGCCCCTCACCATACTAGAAAATTCAGGTCACACTGTACACGATTGAAAGGTTGTCGAACTCGGTCCCTAGCTGGCTCAATCATCTATTGGATATTCACCCGTGGTTCAATAGGCCAAAAATCCTGCTTATCAAAAGATCATGGTCATCTATCAGGCAAGGATCACCAACATGCATCACCCCATGGATCTCACATGCAAAGATTGTTTAATGACTGGAACCGTTTATTGTGATCGGAATTGTTTATTATTGTGCATGGTACAATAAAAACACTAAAGGGATGATCCTGACCATTGGCGTATGGAGTTGAATGCCAGCCATTGACAAATTGCTTTTTAACCACCCAAATCCAACCATAAACATCGTGGTCCTAGATCATGCTCCTCGGTGGTAGGAAGATAGGAGCAACGATTGTTCATGCTATTCAGTCAAACACAAGGCCACCCATATGATAGAGGGTTTGTATTTGGTTTACTTGTGCTATTAAAAAGTGCAAGTGCTAGAGTCGTACTCGACTCAATGTTTAATTGAATGTTGGTGACCTTGAGGGTAAGACCCTAATTGAAAATCCAGCTGTTGCACGAACTATCAGTTGTAATCGACGATCAAATAATTTGCAAAAATGTAGGGGTTAGTCATTCATGACTGAATTTTTTTCATAGCGTTAAGCACTATTCAATTACCACTAATAAAGTGTGTTTCTCAAAAGAACAAATGTGAATAGATAAACTAAAAAGGCCAAGCAATAATGGTTTTATTAATATTTAAATATGGCTCATTACAATCAATAGAGTAAAAACCCCCAAAAAAAAACAAAAAACAAAAAAACCCAAAAACAATGAAAATAAATAAATACAAATACCTAATTCACCCGTGTGAACAAACGACTTAGATGAATGGTTGGCAAGATATGACCAGAGTGATAATCATCGAAGCAAGAACTTGATTGATCAGATCCAACAACTTAAAATTGTGAATGATTTTGCCAATCATACAGTATTCTAGTGACGGCACTAGACATTTAGCAATACATGCTAAAGCCAAAGCCATGGCAAGATAAATGGAAAGATAAAAGTAAAGATAAATAAAAATAATATATATTTCATTAGATGCGGGCTTCGAGCTCTTTATTGCATGCTCCTTTTGTGGGTTGTCGAGACGACAAAACTCTAACTAGATTTCCTCATTGGTCCAAGATTATTCGCATCCATGACTTGTAGTCTCCTTATAGGGAATTCATGTAAATATGAAATCGTTGGTTTTTCATATCTACACATTTATATAGATACTCCTCTACTTGAGACCTTCAGGATGATGATGCATATAAAAATAGCTTAGTCAAAGCCATTTCCACCGTTTTCCCCTTATAATTGTAGAATTGGTGGGGATTGGATCCAATAGATCTGGGATCTTCTATTCTTTTGATTCCAATTGCTCCAATATGGGCCAATTCCATTGATATCCATCTTTTCCAACAATGGTCCGATCTTCCGATATTCAGTATCTTCGTAATTGTCACGAGAGTTCTGAAAAGATCTCCATTTCAAAAGATTGTGAAAGATGACCTTACTAAATATATCATCTCCCATGTCTGATAGGATCATTGCTTCAGTAGGTCATTTAAATGCATGTTAAGTATGACGCCTCATTGAAATGCCACACAAATCACACCCATGTGTCATTCAACATTTCGATCCCCTATAGGCATGCGTACAGCAACGTGCCGCCGCATTAATTATAGAAGACACATCCCCGGAGAAAAGGTGGTGAAAGTTATTTGAATGTGAGCACGATCCTAGCTCATTGTATTAATACACTGTGACCTCTTATCGGTCCAAGTGGGTGCGTAAAAAACAAGTGTAAATAACGATGTTAACGGTCCTAGTGATGCGAATGTCTCTGCACGTGGGCCCCAAAGGGCTAACACAGGCTGTTGATTGTAAGTCAGGACAACGGTAAAAACAAACTCCAGAATGTCCATATGATGGGCCATGACAATCACATAACTTAAATTTTCTAATTGAACGGGGACTCGGCTATTTTTATAACCGTCAAATTGAAGGTCCTAATTTTGATGGACACGATTGGCCGATAGTCTTAAATGAGGCAGATCCAAAGACCGATTGGACCAAATCATAGGAAAAAACTTCTCGGGGCCCACAGCAATGTTTGTTTCATAGAGTCATAAAAACTGGGGTAAAGGAAAAACTCAAATATTAGCTTGACACGAGCTTCCCACATGATAAACACATAGACCATTACGGTGGGCCCACAGAGCTTTATCAGTGGCGGGGTCACTCTCCAATCCGAGGCTCTCATTTTTGGCTGTCCTTGGACATGAGATACGGCTTTGGTCGATCCGTGACTGTGGGGCCACCATGATGTATATGCTTTACATTTATGTTGTCCATTCGCTTTGACAGCTCATTTCAATCCAATATTCCAAACATTAACCAGATATTCAAATATCAGGTGGACCACATCACAAGAAATAGCAGTGGTTGACCATTAAAAACTTACACAGGCTACAAAAGTTTTAGATCAAGCTGATACTTATGTGATCCTTTCATTTTAGGTCTTTGCGACCTTAGGATGGCAAATAACATTCTGGTGGTCCCCAGGAAGTTTTTAATGGTAGGTATTCAATCACCAGTGTTTCCAGTGGTACAGTCCACCTAAGATTTGGATATGCTTACTTCTCAGGATCATGCCCTAAAATGAGAATGAGATATCAAAACGGACGTCAGGCATAGACATCACAGTGGCCCCACAGTCAGGGATCCACCTACATTCACCGAAGCCGCGCCCTCTAAAGCTGGCGAAACTGCTGGATAGAACGGATTTCATGTGGACATCTCGGTGGGACCCACAGAGATTTGGGTGACCAGAGCTCCCTGTAACTGTTACAGGAACTCGCGTCCACTCGAATGCGGACACGGTGGGGGCCCGAATCCAGTGGAGCAAGCGCTGGACCTCAAACGCGAGGAACCAGTGGGGCTTCCATTTTATACCATCTCCACTTCTCTAAAAAGGCCGAAAGCTATTGCTCTGTTAGGGACGAGGTGAAGGTGCAAAAGATGCGCGAATACACCAAGATTTCAGTATATGCTATTCAGGCGCTGCTACTTCTCTTCGGTAAGTAATCTCTCTCCATCTCTATCTCTATCTCTTGATCGATTGATCGAGACAAACGGAGTTTCTTAGCCATGATTTCCTCCAGGAGTGCTACAATGCGCCGTGGGTGATGAAGGATACTGTTCAGTACCCAATCAGAAGGCGGACTCGAACTCGCAACCTCTCTACTGGAAAGTAACGAACCCGACACTCTCCCCGGAGCATCTTCAAGGTCAGAAACCGTTGCACCCAAATTCCCTTTTCCATGCCCTTTTTATGTATGTGTGTACGTACTTATTTATGCATGTATGCATGTGTATCTTATGCATGTATGTTGAGGACATGCACACAAGAGAACGGTAACCGAGTAGAGTTAAAACTCCTCTGAGAAGTTGAAATACTGGTAATTCTTTGATAATTCTGTTGGAGTTGTGCCTTGGAAAACCATTGTGTATCTTAACCACTGATGGCATAGATGATGTCTAGTGATATCACCCACATGTAAATGTTATTCACCCACTTATTCCTCTGCTCATGCACACTTGTGGGGCCCACCACGTCGTCTGTGCATGCCATCCATCTCTATTCCCCTGCGTTAAGTGAGCCACACCATGACGACGGGAGGCCCCAAAAGTCATGCCCATCCAATCATTAGGTGGGCCACACTATAGACAACAATGGCGACCATACAAACAATTCAAAATTCTTGTGGCGACCCACATGATGGTTGGATGGGCATGATCTTTGGGGCGTCCAGTTTTCATGGTAGGGTGACCTGGCTGGATAATTTGGATGACATACACACACCATGGTGGGCCTCGCACAACCCTTGTAGAACAAGCTTATTCTATAAGGACTTGTAGAGGAACTCTTACATGCTGTGCTCATCATCTATCGTCTAAGCCTTATCCCAATGAATGGGGTCGGCTACATGCCATGCTCATATACTTATTTATATTTTCTTATTTTTTGAGTTTTTCTGATAAAAAAGAAACACATTTGTTACTAGAGAAAGCCACTTTGAAGTAACTGATTATTACACGTTTTCTGGGCTTAAACTTCAATACATTGGATGTTTACTGGTCTAATGCTGCGACTTCTCTTGGCAAATCAGAAGACTTGGATGAATTCTTGCAAAACAATACTGATCCTGCAAGCCATGCCGAAGCATGTTGAATTTATTAATGAAGGGCTTGAGTCCATGCACAGCCCAACCCAATATCTAAGGGCTTGTTTGATAGGTGATAATCCATGGGAAAATAAAGGAATCCATAATCATTATTTCCCAAGATACTTGAGGAATAGATTCCAAGGGATTCCATTTTAAGTAGGATGTTTGATTTGAAAGTGGGAATCTTCATTTCACCTCTCAAGGGTCACCTTGGATTTTGTACTTGAGAATTGTAGAAATGGAAAAGTGTAATGCTTAAAAACAATAATGATCACACTTTTACTTTCTTTTTCCACGGATTCCCAATTATCAAATGGGCCCTAAGGAATATGGCTGTGCATGCCAGGCAAATACTACATGCACAAATGTAAAGTAACTCGGGGCTGTTCTCCTTGTTGGGCCTTCAGTTAGATGGAAGTTCACGTCCAGCCCAATCATTTATTGGGCCTATTACTCCAGCCTTGGTCCAACTCATGGGCCTTGAGGCTCATTTCATACCAGACCAATGCGGGCTGGACTTGGGCTATCTTACACCAGCTGCAACGCTGCAAACAACAGCATCTCCGGGTTATTTTGGGTGCCAGCAAAGACTATTAAAGTAGTTGGTCAAGACACTGTGCCTGTCTTGCCTGAAAAATAAAAAATTGTCTGTGAAAACACGACTCTGCACTTCTTCCAGGTTTAAGTAATTTTTTTCCTGATTGTTGATTTGGCGCTAGCTGCATGTGCCACCATGGCCCAGCTAGGCATGATTTTAACCATTTGTTAGCTGGTGTCTCCTACCATTGATACTACGTGACCCAAAAATCTGGTCGATCCAATATCCAGGTGGGCCACACTGTACGTTGAAACTGGACTGTTGGTCTTCTTTGAGGAGCGGAACTTTTCATTCGAAAAGGACATGCATGTAAAAACAGCCGAACAACCCATAAGGTGTTGGTCTTCTATACACATGCATTTTTCAGGCTACTTTATGAAAAAGTAGACAAAAAAAGTTCTTCAGTGGCACCCGAACGGCCCCTAAGGTTCTAGTGTATTTAAAAACAGCCCACTCACTATGGATAGATAATGCAGTAATACACATGTACATGCTCATATATACATGCACTTATACATTTGCACCCACAGAGAGATGTATCTCTATATACGTTACGTATAATGTAAATCTTTAATTACCAAACCACGATCACCTTATTTCTTGGGGTTTCAAATCATGTAAACATTCAATGATACAACTTCAGCTCTTATTTTAACTTTTGCACGCACACACGCACAAAAACAAACAAACACACACACACACAAAAGGAAAAAAAGAAAAGAAAAGAAAAGAAAAGAAAAGAAAAACTAAAGGTTTCTGTTTTATTGCCTGGCAGACTTACCTGGTTTCACTCGCAGTGTGATTAAAAGAGACCATGCTGTAATTACACCTGAAAGTCATGTATTCAGCCCTCTACCAGACTGGTATCTTTGATTTACTGCTGATTTTTTTGCTGCTGATTAGAGTCACCGGAATTTTTTTTTTTAAGTGTCGTAATCCTTTTTATGTTTTGGTCTCTCCTCTTTTGCAGGACGAATACCTTGGGAGCTTATCTAATCACACCAGCAATGGGCTCGCATTTTGTAATGTACTTGGCAAATATGCAAGGTCTGATGTTATTTATTTTGTATGCAGCATGCATTATGTTGCTCATATGTCAATTACTTCGAAATTTTGTGGCAGAATGATATTGACACCCACCCAGTTTGATAGCTACACCTTTTTTTTTTTCTCCTACTTTTGGTGACACAGCGGCACGCGTTGTACACTTGTACCATCACAATACACTAGTACAATAGTTGTAATTACCAACAAGTAGAAGGAAAATGTGCATCCATCAAAGAAGGTGGGTAAATAGTGGTTTCTTTATTTTTAAGTTTTCAATAGATCTACTGAGGTTATGCGCAACTTGGTCTGGCATCTAGCCTAGCAATACTGATTTGTTGTTGTACTAGTTGTTTTTTTTTTTTTTTTTTTTTTTTTTTACTTCCTGTGTTTGGATCTTTCTATCCATTCAAAGAATTCAAAGTTGTCGTGTACTCGTGTTTGCTTTTTTCTCTTTCTCCTGTGTATGGATCTGATCAATGATTCTGCCCATGCAGACAACTCAAAGTCAGCACTACCTCCACGGGATGTTGAAAGGTGCATAGTCTTCTTTTCTCTTGTCTCAATTGGTTTCTGCAGGACACATTTCTTTGACACCCATGCTCACAGTAGACAATCCATTTTCATGATTACTGAAAACTGCTTTGCAACCCACACTTGCCTGGTATCTGCATGCAGGTTTTACCTCATTTACTATTCCACATTCATTAAAGATTAATCACCTTGGTATCTTTGCCTGCTTGTTTTCGTGCATTGTGACTTGAGTTTCAAATGCAGTGCTCATTCTAAGACTTGCATACAGATCCATGAACTGTTTGTTATCTATGCACCATATACTTCCAGCCTGATTTACGCCATTTTCTCATCCATTTTCCTCTATACTTGTCTGCTTCCATGTTTCTTTCTCTTCTCATCACCACTCAAGATTTCTCTATACTCCTGTCCATTTTCAGAATATTTTCAGGTCATATACTCGTATTGCATTCATTTTTGAATCTCCGGCAGCAACCATTTAATTCCTTTTAACTTATATTCTATTACCCATGCATCCAGGTTCTTGTTTGTGGTCGTGGGCACTGTGGTACTATCAAATGCGTCTGGAATCAGCCACAGACTGCTTGTAAGATCCCTTCAACTGTTCTTGTTTTCCTATGGGTAACTGTTCCTAGATGGGAATAGGTTTATCTTAAATTTTATATGATCCCTGTTATTTGATGGGGTGTGATTATCGCTATGGGCACTCATATTGGTGACGATATACGAAACTATGTAGAAGTATATGGACATGCATGTACATATATGTAGTTGTTCCCTATCAGGACTGATTATGATGTTTGTGATTGAAATGCAGGTGGACTCGTATGCATATCTACCTGCGAATTTTGAACATTCTCTCAAGTGTGACACATCAGCCACCCTTGTTATATTCGAGCGAAGGTTTTAGTTTCTCATATCCTGTTGAAATCATGCATGAATTGACATCTTCTCTCACTTCCTCTTGATTGTTGTTCGCCTAGAGAATGCAATTGCACTGTAACTACCCTATCCTGCCTCTTGTTATGGTTACTTTTTTCTTAATGGCCACTCATGCAACTGATTCGGAAAGCTTTTCTTTTTGTTACATCTTAAATATCTGCCATTTTTTGTCCTTGGTGGTGATGATACCAATTCCTTAAACCCTCATCTGCTGAGGGTGTGAGTCCATTTTACACAGACCATCTAAGTAAATCTAAGAATGGTCCACTCCCTTTATTTTTATTTTTTCTAAACTCAGGAACAATACATTCCATATCATTCCTACCTGTTTGTTTATACGTTTCAGAACTGAAGTCATCATTCCATATCTTGTTTAATACTTTCAAATTTTAAATCACACTTGTCAACAAATAAAATTTTCTTCTTAACTAGGTACTCAGTTTTGGAAAAACATATCTCTGAATTGATTGTTGGCTCAACGGACAAGCAGCCACTTCTTGAAACTCCAGGCGAGGTACTTCTTTGAATTTCTCATCCTTTAGAGTGCGTTTGGTTCACCAAATATCATGAAATTTCATGATTAATCAGTCTAATTTGGTGCAGAATTTCATGATATTTAGTGAAATTTGGTGCAACCAAACATACCCTTTGAAGTCATCTAATGCTGTGAAGGGATTACTACACTTCCATTGAGCACACTTTCTTGTACATATTATTGGCTCTAAAGATCATATTCTTATTGTTATCTTTTAAAAGTCATTATTTGGCTGCACTATCTGTTTCTGCAAATAGTTTCTGTGACTTTGCTGTTCATCTGTTTTCAGGTTTTTGAACTTAGGAAACTGCTGCCTGTCTCAGCTCCATATGACTTCAATATCCATGTGAGCCATTTTATACTTAAACATCTCCGTATTACTTGTTGCTGCCTACCACCAGCTATATTTTACTTTTGCAACTTAAGTTATTCACCCGGAATATATGATATTCTTAAGTTCCATGCATGTATGAGTTCCTGACTTCCCGTATCTAAAGGGTTTCTTGTATGTGGCTATGAAGAATTTCTATGAATTAGTCTCAAGACTTATGATACTTTTGATGAAACGACATTGCGGTTGGAGATGCAATTTTGTTAAACCAATGAAGTGAAAATGGAAGTAGGAATGCATTAGGCCCATGCAGCTGACATAGCCAATGATGCCACGTAAGATATAGGCAATAAGAACCCTTTAGGTCTGTGCAGCTGACAAAGTGACGCTATATAAGATATGTATGGAAAGCATTCCATTTGTATATGTTACCCTCATGGTTGACTTGTATTACCATACCTTATGAGGTCCTTAAACCAAGTACACATGAGATGGCTCCTACATGGTAAGGAGCTGCAACATCTGAATGCATAACTCAATAGATTAGAAATTTTCCTTCAACTACTTTAAAATACAGGTAATTTATGTCTGCGTGCTCATTCTGAGGCAGTTCAAGCCCAATGTTTTAAATATTGTTATCGTGTAATGTATCGCACCCTTGGGATACGGATACATATCAGTTATTGTATGGGATATATCGGTTGTATCGCGTAATGTATCGCCGTTGTTGGGAAACATGGGAACATTGGGAAATTGGTCAAAACTTTCAATGAAACTTTAAAGATTGTTGAAAAAGACATCAATACACACTTAGAAATCAAAACATTACAAAAAAAATGCGCATAATAAGGGTTTCCTTTGTTTGGGGTCCTAATATATGCGCTTTCCAACTGAACTGATGCAAGTATATTTAAAGTCTATTCATATAATTTATAAACGTAAGAAGACGTGCATGGAAACACAAACAATACATTCAAAAGCAAAAGGAGAATCACTAGATCAGGTTACATACATGTTTAATTTTGTGTTTGGATACAAAGATTGTAACTGATTTGTGAGAAATTGAGAAATTTTGATTTTTCTCAATTTTCCACAACTTGACCCATCTCCCCTAAATCTCGAAATCGAAGTTCCAAATGCATGATTTTTAATTGAAAATATGAAGAATCATATATTTGTAACAATTTGACACTAGTTTAACGTGATTTACAACAAAAACATGAATCGAAAATAAAAAATGCTCACTGGATCGAATAGGTGGGATATATCGGCACTACCCGTGCGTTTCGTATCGCATGGGTGGGATACAAGATATAGCGTGGGATATATCGGTTGATATCGTCGATATTTAAAACATTGTTCGAGCCCCATAGGCAATGAATCAGATATAGTGGTGAAGTTACTCTTCTTTCTAGTTTAGTTGAGTTTTATTGCACACAGCCCAGTGTGTTAAATTCTTTGCATTTCCAGACATACAGCTTACCTGAGAGGCTGAGACCTGCATGCTAAAATTATATGAAGATGATTGCTCTCTCTCTCTCTCTCTCTCTCTCTCTCTCTCTCTCTCTCTCTCTCTCCCTCCCTCCCCCCCTCCCTCCCTCTCTCTCTCTCTGCCGCAAAAAACTTAGTGTTTTGTGCACCCATATTGCAGATCATGGATTTCCAACCTGGAGAGTATCTTAATGTGAAGGTCTGTTTAATTTCATCTCTTTCTTGATTCTCGGAATTATTTGCTGATTGTGGCAACTTGCAACTGATTCCTTTCTGAAGGAGTCCTTTAAAAGCCCTCTCATTACAGTCCTGCTCACTTTATCCTAAGGATGCTGTTAACATAAACAGAAATAGTTGAAATCAATAATGTGGTTATTTGTTTCATTGTGCGCTGGAGCAGGAGGTACACTATAATCAGCATGGCTTGTTGCTTTTAGAGGGACAGGGCATCTATCGTTTGGGTGACAGCTGGTAAGGATGTGTTTTGAGCCTGGAGGGAAATACTTTGAGGTTTCTATTGCCCTTGTTAAGAAAGGAATTCAGAAAAAAAAATGGCTAGCTTTTCTTTTCATTTATGATCTTTGATGCACGATTACTGAAATTGTAGAGTTTGGTCAAACATCAGATGACATATCTTGGTGCATGTTTTCATCATCTATATGTCAAATAGTTTTGATTTTGTGTTATTCTTGCTTTCTCCCCTAAGGATCATTGGAACTGTCTTGCAGCTTGTCATCCCTATAAATGGTATCTATGAAGTTGTAAGAATTTCGTTATGCTCCTGTAATAGGTTGAAACGATATTTCTACATAGAAAATGCATGT
This sequence comes from Magnolia officinalis, assembly GCA_021015155.1. NCBI lineage: Eukaryota > Viridiplantae > Streptophyta > Magnoliopsida > Magnoliales > Magnoliaceae > Magnolia > Magnolia officinalis. Next base: position 129,321,236 of record JAJHSJ010000001.1, on the reverse strand, counting down.
CCTAGTAAATTTAAATCTGTCGTCCCTTGGAAGGAATTCCCCCCCTTCGCAGTATTGCCTTTTCATATGCATATTGAAAGCAACTAAGATCACGATCTTATCAATCGTTCAAAAAAAAAAAAAAAAAAAACCATTTGGTTTCTAATGATTGACTTGATCCTTGCAATCATGGCAGTAAGTGTTTGTTGTGATCTGCTAACATCTGATCATGTATCCTCCACGGTAGTGTTGATTTTGCAAGAATCTATAAGTGCAGGTCTAGCAACCAGCAGAATGGAAGAGTTTTCTGCATAAGTTTTACTATGCTATATTTCCATGAAGGTTTCTGGTTGGATGCGTATATTAACGTTCTTTTTGATAAGTAGAATGTCTATGAACATATTCACTTTGCTGTATTTTTTTCCACAGATGTTGCTCGGTTTGGTAGCCAGCAGAGTGGAAGAACTATCTGTACTTCACATTATTTCCAAACAGACATAAAATTCAAAAGTTTCCAACTTCTGCAGCAGATCGGATGTGCTCTGCCGCAAGTAAGATAAGGGTGGCAAGTGCTGTTCTTATATCACTTGCTATTTGGGAAGAAAAAGGAGGAAAATGGGAACCCTGCCCGATTCATCTTCCCCCCACCTGCAACCACCCAACCAACCAGAAAAAAAGATAGAAAGAAAAAGGCCGACTATTAATAATTGGCTAAGTCCTACACTCTTGTGCCTATAGCAAGAAGAAAATGGCATTAAATATGGTATTTGGTCTTTGTCTCACATAATATTATCATTTCTTCACTTACCCCAGATGCCCACTTCAAATTCCTTGGAGATGGGTGCACTTAGTGTCCAAGTCAAACACGTCGTTTTCAAATGCTTGTCTATCACTCCATTTCTTCTGTTTTGAACTGCATTTTAAAAATAAATTAAGTGCATCTGGTGCTGAAAAGGTCAGCAATACATTCTCACAAGTTGTGTCGCTGCTTCTGAAATTAGGTACCCAGTTCAAGCAGGCGATGTGATTTGGATGGCACCATTTGTACCTCAATGGTAAGAATGTTATCCTTGATCTTAGAAGGCCCTTTAACTTCTATCAGCGAGGTTTGCTTGGTAAGCTCTGAGTTGCCCCAAATAGCTTAGCTTACTACATTTATTTACACAATTTTCAGGTATGCAGCACTTGGGAAAACCCGGTCACGGTACCTTCTATACAAGGATGTGAACAGGAATCCACTGAATTCATAGACACTGGAAAACCGTCGGTCCAAAACCAGGTACTTGCTTTGGGGGGTTATACATATGCATTTTCATTTGAAAATGGAGAATGGCTATGTTGGTGCGAATAATAAGGCAGGAGATGGATTGACGGGCATTTATTGGAGCTGGGAAGTGCATTTCCCATTATTGTGTAGGTGTTGAGATGGCTTGCTGCCTTCAAAGTAGAGGGGCAGAACCTGTGTTTTACTGAATTTTTGTTTGTTTTATTCGAAGTGATGATCTTTGTTGATGTAGAACTAAATGTAAAGGACCTAATGCAAATTAGAATCTGCAAAGCTTTGGATGTAGGAATGATCTGAATCATGGGACCCAGTGCTGATTGCTAAGATGAACAAAATCTTGGGGCAAATGAATTAGAAGGCAATGGAAAATGAAAGTTTTAGGGACTTCTTCACGTGCAGAAAGGCCACTGTCGAGTTGGATAGATTAGCTCCGTCCATTTCATTTAAGTGGGAGGGTGAAGGAAAGGTACCTAATGTGTGTGTGTGTGTTTTTTTTTTTTTTTTTTTTTTTTTTTGAGATAAGAAATTTGTTTTAAAAGGCAGCAGGACTGCCAGAGAAGCTACAGGAAGGGAACAGAAAAAACAAAGAAAAAAGAAAGGGGAGAAGACACCCAGAGATGGCAAACAACAAGACAGAAGCAGCCAACACCTAGGCCACGCCCCCAAAAAAAAAGCCGAGACCCCTCATGGTGCCTAATCCCTAAACAAATCAAAACTTTAGAGGTGGTGGCCGTAGATGAGTAACTAACATTTCTAAAGACCCTGCTATTCCTCTGAGCCTGTACATTCCACATATCCACAAGCAAAGTACAGTGCCATTTTTCCATCTAGGAACTTCCTGATAGACCGTGTGCCCAATCATCACGGATTCAAATACTTTTCAGATTAGGGGTGCATTTGGTTGCGCAGAATATCATGAAACTAAAACAAGATTAAGTGAAAAGCGTTTAGGTCAATGTAAGAGAGGAAATCCATCAGGCATATTGATCTCCTGCACTGAAGAAAACGAGGGTTCCAGTGGCAAGATCAAACCTAAAACCACCGTGTGATTGCTTATGCACCAGATGAATGAAGTAATGAATACCTCAGTATAAATGAAAACCGATGTTAGTATTTTTTTATTTTAAAAAAGAACAAAAAAACTGCATGTGATGATTGAATGTTAGATGACACATGAAGTTCATAGCAATCATTTTCTGATCCATTGGATATTATAGAATGTGAGCCATGTTTGGTCTATAAATCATATATAATATAAGCATGTAGTTATCTTTCAAAAAACAATAATATGAGCATGTAGTTCAAGTGTTTTTCGTAACTTTTCCTATATGATAGTGTGAGAGTTTCTTTTTTTTAATATTATATATATATATATATATATATATATATATATATATATATATAAATTTTCTCATGTGGGAATTCCATCAATTCAGAAGTGTACTGTCCACATAAAATACTCTTTAAGCTTATGTGGTTAAGCAGGAGATATCTAGATGATCAACAGAATGCTTATTTCTTCACCCTAGTCTTCTAATACTCACCATCTGATCAATTGGACATTTTGGATGGGAGAATCTGGTTAGGTAAACTCAAAGACGTTGATTTTGTGGCGTTGGTCGTGGATGGGATTGCCCAAAAAGTCTAACACTAATTGGGCGGACCTAACAACCTAAAATTCGACAATCGAATGTCTCTAGATAGGATGGCTTGGATCATCTGATTGTTTGCAATCTTCGACTCTGCCAGCCATCATGCAATTCCCAAGCAGTAGGTTTCACAGAAGAATAGTGTTTGGGTGCATCACCATTTTTTAAGGGCAAACTCCCATGAGAGTTCATAATTAGTTTTTTAAAAATGGGTTTTTCCATATAAATGCTTATCCTTTAGTTGATTTTTTAAAAACCACCTATTTTACAAAGTTATTTAAATTAAATACTTAACCTCTAGGCATATGGTCTAAAAACCATATACTTTGATTAATGAAGAGTTAACTAAGTGCCTGTTTGGTTCGGTGTAAAAACCAGTGGTAAAGTCATAATCATTAGTTGTACGTAATCAACCTTATTTCCAAGCTAAAATTCCGTTGGCCCCACCATGATCATGTGTGTTATGTCACACTGTCCATTGGATCCTTACTCTTGCTCCGGTGGTAGATTCTTAGGAGTTTCAACACCCGGTCAAGGGTTGAGTATCCATAGGTGGTGAAATCATGACATCCACAACAACAGCCATCCATTTCAGCCCCACATTGTAAGATATAGTGGTACCACCAAGACATTCTCGAGGCCCAGAGATTTGTGTGCTACTCTCATCCTAACGTGAATAAGCAAATAAACGGGTTGGATCACATAGTAAATGGGTAGCTAAAAGTCGTTTGGGTTAGTTAGGTTGGTAACCGTGAGCATTTTCGTCATTTACAAAATATGATTTGAAATACATGTGGTTGTTTTAAAAAACAGTATGTGCTTTCTTGACTTACAAATGGTGGTGACTCTTCAAACCACACCCATGGAATAGTTATATGACAATCCAAACCGGCCAAATTGGTAACTCAATTATGGATAGAGCATAAGCCAAAGATTGCATTGGATGATAGTAACCATCTGATCTTGCCCTTGAAAAATGAATCATTCACTATTTTACTTTCAACTGTCCGTTGGATTGTCACTAATTGAATGCTAGAATTGGTTGATCAGTGTAATTTTAGAATATGCTCCATCCACGATATGCCCCTTGATTTGGATGGTCTGGATAGTCGGACAAGAGTTCCACACCACGGTTCTCTAAATGGTGGTGATTTGTCATAGGAGTCTTCTGTTGCCATTTTTGTAAAGAGAACTGACACATGCCAGATGTGAAGGACATCAGTCCCATTAAAACAGTAGAATCCACCATGAAGATTTAGATGATCGAAAATCAATCTGATCCGCTAACTAGGTGGGCTCAACTGTATGCTGAGTGTGCCGTCCGTTGATCATTGATTCCAATGGTTTGGACCACCTGATGAGCGAAACGGCCTGATTTTTTCCCCGGTGATCTTCGGGCCTACTGTTTCATGGCATAGGCGTGTTGTTCCACCACATACTAATCATGATGCATATCTTGAAAATAAACTGATTGAAGTATAGTAATATCTAATTAATGGCCGTAAGTGGATGGCTGCAAATCGATGGATAGTGGGTCCAAATTCATCCATTCCGTGTGATTTTGGGCAGCATAAAAACAAAATGGGCCCTACTATTTTTAGAGTCTGGATTTTTGTGCATAGGTGTACGGTGTACGAGTCACCGTGTGCATAGGTGTTCGGTGTACGAGTCACCGCCATTAAAAAATGGCGAGGACTGCATGCCGTTGTCCGGATCTAATTCAAGCGGCAAATGGGCCCTGGGCTGGGCGGCAGAAAATCAAAAGCTTGAATTGGTTCGGTCCAACCAATACAAAATGGGAGAGTACGACCCAAACGAACCCGGTCCGGTCCCGCCGGTTTGCTCCACTTTAACTCAAGCGAGTACACTTTCTTTTGGTACTCGCCTCTCACATGTGTGAAGTTGCCGCACGCGATTATTCCTGTCCGTTCTCACATGTGTGAACTTGTCACTCGTACCCACGTGCGAGGAGTTATTTGATACTCTAGCTGTGTATGATGCTTGAGAAATGGGGTCTTTAGGCCAATAACCTCAAGGTAAAATGTGTTATTAGCTTTGGCCACTTATTTCCAAATGTAAACTTTTTTAGTATTGATGGTACACTTTCATTTTTTTTAAGGATGAAAATGCTCCCCTGCCATATGCTCTTCGGGCTCGTGTCCAAAGATGAAAAGACTTTTTCAAAGCAGTCATCGTGGGTTCTACTAAATTATGAATGAGCCCACTTATTGGTTGATTTAAGCTGTTCGTTTTAATCGGACAACTGCGAACTACAAAAGAGTGTTTTTTTTGTTTTTGAAAAAAGAATAACTCTGTGACCAAAGTGGCATTAACATTGTTTATTAATTTTAAATTATTTTATTTGGTGTGGTTTATCTGTGATGAGTTGTCCTCAAACTTGGTCCAATGACATGAAATTAAGATCTCTTTCATGTGAATGGGTTAGATTTGCTTTACGACAAGCCAATGGTCCTCATATAAAATGTAGGATGGGTTCTTATGTGGGGCCATTGATGAAGAAAGGCCATTTGACATTTTTATTTTTTAAGGGGGGGGGGGGGGGGATCATATAAGATAGGAACCTCCACAACGGTTAGTAGTCATATGGAGCTCTAAGGAAGGTCCGATGAAACTTAATATACTCTCTGGGACGAAAACAAGAGTTTTTTAAAAAGTTCTTTTATTACATTCTTTAATGTAAAAGTTATGACGATCAAATGTAGGTTCTTTTGTGTGTTGTGTTTGTTTTTGTTGATATGTATTAATGGTAAGAATTTGTAAAAGGGAAAAGGGTGTGGTAGTCCCTTTGTTTTTTTTTTTTTTTTTTTTTTTTTGTTATGTTATGTATTAATGATGAGAGTTTGTAAAAGGAATGAGGGTATGGTATCCCTTTATAGTTTTTTTTAAATTTTTTTTTTTATATATATATTTTTATATTTATTTTATAGTTAGGTATGAGCGATGAAAGTTTATAAAGGAAGAATGTTGTAGTAGATGAATTTTTGTAATGGAAGAATGCTTTAATTAATGAATTTTGTAATGAAAATATATTGTAATGGATGAATATGATGAACATTATAATAGATGATTGTTGAACATTATAACAAATGATTTTTTGTAATGAAAAATGTTATATGATGGATCACTAATATTCGGTGTGGATCATCAATATTCATTATGGATTGTTGATGTTCATCGTGTATTGTTGACATTCATAGATAATCACTGTGGGTCTCCAATCTCATAAAAACGACCATAATTCTCTCGCCACATGTTTGATTGGGGTGATCTTGTGCTCGTTGGAAAGCTAATTCGATAAAATTTTAAATTGCTTTGGAATTATCTCATTTGGACATCATTTGATAGCACAAAAGTGGGTCTAAAGTTCATTATGACTGTGGATTATCAATTCCACAAAAAATAATTATAATACCCTCGATACATGTTCGATTATGGTGATATTGTACTCATTGAAAAGATAATTTGATGAAATTTTAAATGGTTTTGGAATCATCTTATTTGGATACAATTTAATAATTCAAAAGTGAGCTCAAAGTTTATTATGGCATGGATCATACCATGATATACTTTATGCCCACTTTTGGTCTATCAAATGGTGTTTAAATGAGATGATTATAAAGTTATTTGAAAGTTCATCAAATTATTTGTCAAACAAGTACAAGGTCACTCCAATCGAACATGCAATAAGGGAGTTATAATTATTTTCGTGGGATCGATAACCCCACAATCATGATGGATTTTGGGCTCACTTTTAGGCTATTAAATAATGTTCAAATGAGATAATTCTAAAGCTATTTGAAAGTTCATCGAATTAACTTCCAAACGAGAATAAGATCATCCTAGTCGAACATGTAATGAAGGAATTGTGGTCGTTTTCGTGAGATTGATGACCCATTATGAATATTTACGATCCACTGTGAATATCGGCAATCCACCATATAACATTCATTTATTGTAACATCATTTCATTATAAAAATTCATACATAACAACAATTATCCATTCCAACATTCATCTCATTTATCAATTACAATATTCATCAATTATAAAATTCATTCATTAAAAACATTATTCCATTGTAGCATTCTTCCACACCTTCCTCACTTTCACAAACTCTCACAATTCGTATAAAAAAAATAACTATAAAGGAACTACCACACCCTTATCCCTTTCACAAACTCCTACCATTGATACCCACAAACAAAAACAAACATAATACATAAAAGAATATATCTTTGGCTGTCATAGCTTATGTGTCGAAAAGTGGTTGAAAAACTTTAAAATAACTCATCGTTTTCGGCCCAGACAGTATACTGAGCTTCATTAGACCTTCTTTGGAATTCCACACAATCACCAGCCATTGTGGAGGTTTGGATATTGTGTGGTCCCCTCTCATAAATAAAAATGAAGAAGAAAACAAGAAAAAGGCCAACCGGCCTTCATACGACAATGGCCTCACATAAGAACCATCTCATATCTTATGTAGGGCCCACTCGCTTGTCGTGAAGCAAATTCAACCCATTCATATAAAAGAGGTTTTAATTTTGTATCATTAGCCCGATTTCGAGGGCAAAGTTTATTACAAATGGATCACATTGGAGGAAATAGTTCAGAATTAACAAACATCGATGCTATTGTCGGCCACAGAGTTTTTCTTTTCGAAATTGAAAAATATTTATTTATAGTTTACAACTGTCCAATTAAAATGAACAGTACGGATTGGCCAAGAGGTGAGCTCATTTATGTTTAGTGGGACCCACATTCACTGTATTCGAAAAACCCTTTCATTTTCTAAAACAAGAGCCCACTATATGAGAAATATATGTGTATTTTCGTTTGGAGAAAAATGAAAAAGTGACCTCGGGGCAAAACATAATAATTTTGGAGAGAGGGCTAAAGCCAACACAACATAACACAACGAAACTATTGGCCTAAAATCCCTTTGAAATGTCATGCCTCACCCCAAAGTAAACCAACTAAACTGTGTAACCTACTGTTGTTCTATTACGATGGAAAATTAATATTGGTGGAACAATCCTGACCACTTATTCATGGACACTTATTTCTTAAAACCAAACCGTTGGATATTTTTCTTTCTTGAGCGTCCAATTAATGTCATGCAATCTAATAATTAGACAATCCATTAAAAGTATGTTTTAGATCTTATCATATCTGAGATTGTAGCTATTAATTGACTGTTCGGCTTATATTTCATATATATACGCAGTGTCTTGGTAATTTGTAATTGCTTGTCTATAATCTATTACACTTATCTAGAGTATCAAGGTATTTCTCGTTAACACGGATTTCATCTCCGATATGAACAAGTGTCTACCGATGGTACACTGGCTTGACTTATTTATTTTAAGATATCGCCTGCTAATGTGGGGCTGCAGTGAAGATTAGGGGAGCGGATTGAGTGTTACCCAGAAAACAGGGGACACGGATCAGCTACTAACAGGTTGAGTAATGAGACTCGCTTGTGAAGTGACGTCACCCAGTTATGTGGGAGCTACTATGATGTATGTGTTGAATCCACACTGCCCATCCATTTGGAGATATAATTTAGGGAGAGTGACGACGATTGTTAAAAATTTCTAAGGGTTACAAAAGTTTTCCAACAATTTCCTCTTTCACGTCTAACTTAACTCATGAACACGTATATCACATAAACATCACAGTGGACCTTAAGAAGGTTTCAATGATGGGTGTCACTCTCTTCAATGTTTTCTGAGCTTTGAATTTGACTCATTCTTTCTCTGATATCCTAAAATATCTCTACAACGAGGATACAACACATACATCATGGTGGGTCTCACAGAACTTGATGACATCACTTGAGTAGCCAGTCCTATCAGTATCTAATCAGCGTCCGATAACAGTGTAGTGGGTGTAACTCTTATCATGGGCCCACATTGATGATATATTGTATATCGATGCTGCCCGTCCGTTCCTCTAGCTCATTTTATGATCGGTTCCAAAAATTATCGAGATCTAAATCTAAGGTGGACAACACGACAAGAAACGCCTTACTTAAAAAATTTCAAAGGGCTGTTGTAAGGTTTTCCTATTGTTTATTGGAAATCCAAACTGTTGATGATGTCAAGAAGATTTGAATGAAGTGAAAATACAAAGATCAGCTCGATCCAAAACTTTTTTGGGTTATGAAAAGTTTTTAGTGGTTAATCATCACTATCCTTAAAATGAGATGGAAAAAAGATGAATGACCCGCACGGTTAGGTAACACCCACTGACCTGTTACCCGGGTAACAGCCAATCCACGTGCGGGTCGTGATGAAGCGACAGTGTTCGGATCTTCTCGCCTAAGAATCGCAGCCGGTTCCCTCAGGTGGGTCGCTGTACATAAAATACAAATGCCAGCCGTCCCTGTCTTCTACAAGGGGGCCGATCTACTCGCACACACGTCACCTGATTATATGCCGGATTCCGCTGGGCACACGCGTGAAGAATGCGCGGCGCTCCGCACGCGGTTGGGGTTCATGAAGGCTTGCACTAGTTTCGATGATACGGTAGACTCGGAAGAACTGTAAACTCGCAGATCGATTCTCCAATTACACGCGGCGAGTGAATCATCCATCGGGTCGACCCGTATAATGGCACAGGACGATTGGTTACGTTTAAAAAAAAATAGATAGTCAGAGAATCCCATCCATTACGTTTCTACTGTTTATCCCACTGCATATTTAACCATTAACTGTTTTACACCGTCATTTTAATGTCCAAATATCAGATGGATAGGATCTTCTAGTTTAAGTAATTCTTGAAATATAGACCATCCATGCTAGATAACTACATATGTACGGATCAGATTTTTCACTTGGCACTTCCACTTGTACCGTGGAGAGATGAAACTACCATATATAGGTTCTTCCGGCTCCATCATATCACCTTCCCTTCCTCGGATCCGGAACATACTCACGAGCGCAACACGTGACACCCTTAACAACTTCCCACCCTCTCAAAACCCCACCACACCGCCTCCCTAGGGCCGCAGAGTCAGCCGACACCGAGCGGGTTGGTGGCCCGGCCCATCTAAGATGGGTGCGTAGCTTAAGCCGCGTACGCCACCGTCGTAGCGTCCCCAGCCACCGCTCCCTCAGAGCCCGAAAAGAAAAAACAAAAAAGCCAAAATGCTCCCAGTAACCTACGCCGCTCCTCTTATCCTTCACCCCAACCACCACCCCTCTCCACACTCATGGCCGCGTCCTCCTCCTCTCCTTCCCCCTCGCCCTCTCCTCGCCCCATCGCCCAACAACCTTCTAGAAGGATCCCTCCTCCTTGCTGGTCCCACCAAGAAACCGTAGCCCTCATCGACGCGTACCGCGCGAAATGGTACTCCCTCAACCGGGGCAACCTCAGGGCTTCCCACTGGCAGGAGGTCGCCGATTCGGTAGCCCGCACCTGCCGCCTCGTCTCCCCTCCAAAGACCTCCCTCCAATGCCGCCACAAGATCGAGAAGCTCCGCAAGCGCTACCGCACCGAGAAGCAGCGCTCCCTCGCTGCGGGTCCCCACGCCGGGCCCCCCTCCTGGCCGTACTTCCGCAAGATGGATTCCATGGAAATTGGTGGTGCCTCACCCGACACCTCAGACGACGACGATGAATTCGATGCCAGGGTTGGCAACACCCGCAGCTTGCACCGACTGCTTTTGAATGGCGCGGGCCACCGTTCTGGGGCTTCTGCTGCTGCCGCCTCCGCGGGAGTACGAACGAAGGTCGAGGAGAGGCGTAATTCGGGCGGTGACGATTTGAAGAGGGGGTCTCCACCGTCGGGTTTCGATGTGGTGGCCTCGGCTGTCCGGATGGTCGGGGATGGGTTTATGAGGATTGAAAAGATGAAGATGGAGATTGCGAAGGAGACAGAAAGGGTGCGGATGGATATGGAGTTGAAGCGGACAGAGATGATCCTTGAATCACAGCAGCGGATCTTCGATGTGTTTTTCGAAGGGTTTGGAGGTAAGAAGAGAGCGAAGAGGATGCCGCTGTCACCGCCAGAGAATTAGGAACTGAATTTCTTTTCAGCATTCTTGAAGTGGTTTGTCGGATGGGTTTACTCTCTTCTTTGCACAAGCTATCGGGTTTGCGATCTCTTGTCACGAAATGGAAGTAGGTGAGTTGAAGTTTATGCCGGCCTTGACTCCTTTTCCCTTTTCTTTTTAGGCGGATCGAATGTTCAAAACGTGAAATATTTTTTTTGCCTTCTTTTTTCTTTTTAACAAGAACATCTGATGCTATGATCCGGTGATTAGTATTATTATATATATATTTTTTGTAATTCAATGCTGTAGCTTGGAGGCCTTGTTGCATCCTGTTCTTAGTTTCTGTTTGGTGTTTCTGATTTAGCTTATTTGATGTTGTGTGATCCTACTGAAAATGGTAGAGAATGTGTTTTGTGGCTTGCTGATGTTTACGAGCATGTGGTTTTGTAGTTTTTTGTTTTCTTTTATTTGATTGTTTGATTTTTATGTGTATGCTTGCACTTGTTCAAGAAAGAATTTGTTGGTTCTTTGTATCTTTTAGATCAAGTGTCATGTTTAGTTAGGGCCTGTTCAGACGATGCCTAAAATGGCTTTGAACATCATCAAACCCTTTTTCTACAGATAGAGAATACGAATGCGCATTTTATTTTTCGGCTGCACAGGCCTTTTTTTTTTTTTTTTTTTTTTGTTCAGTTAGATAAACGATGTTCTACAAGATGCGGAGAAAGAAGAAGGATTTTGTGCATTATGGCACGTGCAGACCCTCCTCATCTACATGCATCACACATGCCTTTATGGCACATGTGTACAATATCTGAGCTTTCCATGTGGAGGTCCACAATGTTTAGATCTTCTGGCCGGAAAATCAGTCCGTTTCACATATGTAGGCCACATTTATGCAAAAGAAATGAATGGCTTTGTTAGCCATCTGCTTGCTTTGCAACATGATGGCTTACCAGACAAGTTAAACGACATCATTCTTAGGCCTGAAGATAAATAGTCTGTCCTCCCACCTGATTAAAAGCTCACATGCATGATGCGATGCATGTGTAGCACATGTGTATAGCCTACAAACACATAGCCCTTTGGCACTCTTCTACTGTCTAGCATTGTATACTCAGGCTAGACTCCTCTCTTAGTTTTGGCTTTTTGCACCATTTGAAAAATGGTGGTAACTCATTCCCCTCACATGTGGCATTGAAGTATAGCTATCCAGACCATCCAAATTGTGGATGGAGCATCTAAAGTCACACTGTGCAAAAAATCCTAACCATCCAATTAATGGCCATCAAATGGATGGTTAAAAGGTAAAGTGGTCCAAATTGAAATGGAAACTCAGATGGTTGATACTGTCTTCTCAGATTCTTGACGTGATGCATGTATGCTACTTGTGCCAAGCCTACACACACAAAGCCCTTTGACACTCATACTGTATAAGCATTGTATACTTGGTCTAGACTCCTATATTAGTTTTGCACCATTTAAAAAATGGTGGTGGCTCATCCTCCTCACATGTGGCACTGTCCAGGCCACCCAAATTGTGGTTCCATTTGGATAGAGCATATATCTAAAATCACTGTGCTCCAGAAATTCTACACATCCAATTAATGGTTATCAAATGGATGAGAGGGGAAGCAGGAACAGAATCCTAACAATTGACAACCTTAGAAAGAGGGGAATGCAGATCGTCAACGCTTGTTTATGCTGTATGAAAGAAGAAGAATTGGTGAACCATCTTCTCGTACATTGCTCTTTCATTGCTCAAATCTGGGCCGATTTCTGTCAACGTTTCAAAATCAGCTGGTGCATTCCTGACTCGACCCTTAACCTTCTGCCGTCCTGGCAAGGGTTCAAGTTAGGAAAAATCAGAACGACCGTTTGGAGACTGGCTATTCTAGCAATTTGGTGGTTCATTTGGGATGAAAGAAACGATAGATGCTTTAACGACATATCTTCTACCGCTGAAGCTGCTTGTTCCAGGGCCAAAAGGCTGATGTTTGAATGGGTGGTCAATATTAATGTGCTGAAAGATTATGATCTTTGCTTTCTAGGCTGTTAGTTGTCGTCTGCTATCTCAGCAGATCTTTTTTTGTTTTTTTTTTTTCCTTTTCCTGTATTCCCTCCTCTTTTCAATATATTTCTCCCGTTACTTTTGAAAAAAAAAAAAATGGTTATCAAATGGATGGTTAAAACTAACATAGTGAGTAGTCCAAAATGAAGGAAAAATCAGATGGTTACTCCTATCTTCTCAGTGCAATTTTTAGGTTATGTGCCATCCGTCTTTTGGTGAGTGATTTGGACAGTCTTGATTGCCATATAACTATGCCGTGTGAACGTTTGAAGAGTCACTGCCATTTTTTAAGTGGTGAAAAACTAATATACAAGTCCAACCTTTCAAAAGATGAGGTGCCCTGCTCATCAATTAAAACCCTGGAAAAGCTTTGACTTTTGGAAGGAACCTTTATTTACCTTATATCTGTCTCTGGATTCCGAATCAATACTCCTTTCCCAGAAGACAATAGAGATAAGCTAAAATAAACAATCAGGAAGAAAAGTTCTGTTTTTTTTTTTTTTTTTGAGAGGCAAAAGGAGATTTCATAAAAGAGAGAGAAACTGAAAGGGGGGAAATCGGACTGCTGAGATAGCGAACTGAAACCCCCAGCTACAAAGAAAGAAAGAAAAAAACAAAACAGAAAAAAACAGAGAGAGAAAAGAGAAAGCCCGCAAGAAAATCTGCGCCACTACTCCCTGGAAGATTTATCGGGCGCGAAGGGAGTCCCGCTGAGATTAACAGACGTGCAGGCCCATTCGATCACAAGCTGATAAACTATGTTCCTCACCCAAACCACCTAATGAGAGACATCTCTAAAGCAGCGGCTATTTCTTTCTTCCCAGGTAGCCCACCAGGCGGCCAGAAGGGCCATTCTCCAAACCGAAGAAACGGCTTTACCGAGGGATACACTTTGCCAAGCTTGAAGAACACCATTAGTGGATCTAGGGGAGACCCAGGAAACAGAAAAGGAAGATAGGATATAAGACCAGATTTGCTGGAAGAAGGGGCAATGGATGAAGAGGTGATCTGTCGTTTCTTCATTTGACATACAACATATGCAGATATTAGTGAGAGTCATGCCTCTTTTCCTCAAATTATCAACTGTTAGGACTTTCCTTTTGGCAACTAACCAACCGAAAACCGTGATCTTGGGACGGACCTTATACTTCCAGATGTTAGCTGTGGACACTTCCTCTGATGTTTCAGACTTCCTCTCAAAACATTGGTATAGGGATTTCACTGAGAACAGCCCCTTGTTGTCTAAAGTCCAGATGAGAGAATCTTGCTGCTGAGGGTTAGGATGACACGTGTCGATCCGCTAAAGGAGGGCCACATAATCAGCAACTTCCCAATCGTACAAATTTCTTCTACAAGGAGGGAGCCAGACCGCACCATTACCTTGAAGAGAGTAACAGTCCGCCACTGTAACAAGAGGATTTGGGGCTAGGCGGAATATGGCAGGAAAATCGTCTTGAAGAGCCCGTGATCTCACCCAAATGTCCTCCCAAAACCGCACTCTGTCACCTTTTCCTATAGAGAAACCAATATGCCTAGACACCTGTGGCTTGGAAAGAAGAACAACACGCCAGATAGTAGACACGTTGTAGGAGGAAGCGCTTTTAGTCCACTAGCCTTCAGGAGACTGCTCGTACTTACTTTTGATTAATCTGTTCCATAGTGCCTCATTATCTGAGCCAAGTCTCCGCCACCACTTACCAAGGAGGGCCCGATTCATGGCTTTGAGATCTCTGACACCTGCCCCTCCATCTTGAAACTGTTTACAAACTTCTTGCCAGCCCACCAGATGAAATTTCTTCCTATCCTCACTTCCGTGCCAAAGGAAATCACGCCCGAGTCTTTCGAGAGTGGAGATGATCTTCGCTGGGCATTTAAATAAAGACATATAATATAGGGGGAGGTTCGAGAGTGCCGCTTTGTTCAAGGTGAGCCGCCCTCCTAAGGAGAGATACCTGCATTTCCACCTGGCAAGATAGAACTCAAACCGGTCGATCACTTTGTCCCAAAGTGCCGCCGAAGGCTTGCCCAAGCAAAGGGGAAGGCCGACGAAGAACGTGGGGAGGGAACCTGACGCACATCCGAAGAAGTCAACAAAGTTATTGGTATCGGCCTCGCTGATGTTAATGCCGAACATAACCGACTTGCGCAGGTTGACTTTTAAGCCCGACACCGCTTCAAAACAACGGACGGAAGTACGAAAGTTGCTCACTTTTTCCATGTCAGCTTTACAAACAAGAGCGTATCATCTGCATATTGAATATGGGATATGGGCTGACCCATATCTTTAATCTGGATACCTCCCATTATTCCTTCAGTCTGCCCTCTAATCAGCATACGGGAGAAAGCCTCAGCCACAATGAGAAATAAGAATGGGGTGAGTGGGTCCCCCTGCCGCAGCCCTCTGGAGCTCCTGAAGTAGCCTTTGGGGGAGCCGTTGATAAGGATGGAGAATATAGCTGATCCAACACACGCTTTAATCCAAGCCGACCATCTAGGGCCGAAACCCATCCTCTTAAGCATGTAAAGAAGGAAATTCCAGTCTACATGATCGTAAGCCTTTTTGAGGTCGAGTTTACATATTACCCCTTTAGCCCCGGACTTGTGGCTGGAGTGTAAACATTCAGAGGCAATGAGAGCACTATCAATAATTTGCCTGCCCGGGATAAATGCACTTTGGTGATGGGATATGATTTTATCCAGAACCCCCTGAAGACGCATAGCTAGGACTTTGGCAAGGATTTTGTATGGGCCACCGAGGAGGCTGATCGGTCTGAAATTGTGGAGAGCATCAGCCCCCTGAACTTTCGGGATAAGGGCAATGAAAGTAGCCCCTAATGGTTTGTAGACGGTTCCCCTGTCATAGAATTCTTGAATGAAGGCCATAATGTCCCCCTGCAATAGCTCCCAGAAATGTTGAAAAAATAAAATTAGAAATCCATCAGGACCCAGGGCTTTATCACCTTCCAATGACTGGATCGCAGTCTTGACTTCGTCGATGGAGAAAGCAACTTCTAGGGCAGCAGCCTCTATCTTAGATATGCAATCAACACGCATGAGATCCAGCTGGGGTCTGCGGCAGTTCCGTTGATATTGGTTTGAGATCCAGCAGCCTCTATCTCAGATAATTTTTTTGAAAGGTAAAAGTTCTGTTGATATTTAATTTGGAAAAAAAAAAACATAAAAAGTGTGTGGGCCTTACCATAAAGACATTGAAATGAAGTAGAAGAGAAGATTGGAAGGAAGGGCAAATCCTAATCTTATATATATATATATATATATACACACGGAAATGCTCACCAGCGAACCAGTTTGTACGTACTACGTACGAACTTTTTTGAGAATCCATCATACGTGATGTGGATCCAAAATCTGAACCGTTCATGTGAAGCAGCACCTCGTGAAACCTCCCGTGCCCAAGTTTTACTTTGATATAAAACTTTGATGGGCCATGAAAAATGAAAACAGTTTCCTTCCTTGATTTGCATTTCTCTTTGCTGTGGCCCACCAGAATTTTAGATTGGGGTGAAAATTTGTCACATGGGGTTTCATGGGATTCCGCATCACATGGACCGTTCAGATTAGACACCCATGGCACGTGTGCAAAGGTGCGCACGTGCGTAGGTGCGCAGGGGAGCATGACTCTCTCTCTCTCTCTCTCTATATATATATATATATATATATATATATATATATATATATATATATATATATATATATATGGAAAGAATGAAATAATTATCATTTTTACTATTTATTTTAAATATGGAAAGAATGATAATAATTATTTGATTAGAAGCAAAAGTATGGAGGTTTTGAGGTTGAATTTTGTAGAGTTAATCAGTGTAATACACGGACACTGGCACTAGATCAATGCACGCCAATTCAAACCTGGCATGGTCTTTTACAAAGTCTTTGGCATGGTATTCGAACCTGGCATGGTCTTTGAAAAAGTCTTTCTTCATGGTATTTGAACCTGGCACGGTCTTCGACAAAGTCTCAAAATCAGATTGCTTGAACAACCCTAACCTCTGATAACGTTATGTGATTTTTCAATTCTCATCGTTACTGTCCATTTGAGGAGAATTTATCAGACATGTATAGCTATCCAATCTGTGATATTTGGGTTATCTATCCATCGACAGTAAGGCCTGGAATTTCTATTTTTTGGATAGGGATTAAATGCATGCCGCATGTACAAAGCACAATGGTGGTGTACATTCATGTGGTTGATTTTGCTTCTGCCATGATTATTGATCTATAACCATTGGGCTTATCCTAAAGTAGGCTGGACTTGGGTTGATCCGGGCCATCCCATCCATCTACCACTTTAATCCCAAGGAATTTCATCAACCCAAATCCAGCATACTCAAGCTGATCTTAGCCCCTAATTAAAGTTTAGTATAATTAGGAGAATTTTGGACATGTTTTTATCAATTATAGGGTTGCAGTTGGGTCGATGATTACATTATAGCATAGTAACTTTTCATAAAATGCCATTCTTCTTGTGCCTTCCCTTTTCCAATTGTGTAGTGGGTTGTGCCAAGAAATGCTCTCCATCTCACTTTTTGTTCTAGATTTTGGAGCTGAACTTGAACATTTTCTCTACTTGTTCAACAATGTAAAAGAGAGTAATATTTTCTTTGCTCCCTTCCAGGCGATCAGAGCAACAATGACTAATCCTTTTTTGGATAAAGTAGGTCAGCTTCCACCTTTTTTTAGCCTATATGTGAACCAAAATGTTTGGAATGGGCATTATTGTCACTTGTCACTACAGACTTTACAAGTTTAGGGGTTGTTTGGCGGAAGGCAGAATCCCAAGGTATTCCAACCCCTAATATTGCTTTAAAATAATATGCAGCTCTGAGCCGAATACTTTCTCAGCAAGGTTTATGAAGGGGTTTTCACCGCTTAAAGCAATAATGTTGTGGCAGGGTTTCGAGAGGGTATTTACTGTTCAGTTGGGAGAATATGCATGGGAATAACATACTAATATTCTACCAAAAGGGCCTTTACCTCCACCCATGCTTTTGTAGGATATTACATCTACTGCTGTGTATTCTTGTAAAGATGATAAGAGTTACATTTTTTCTTGAACGGTAACAAAACTAGTTGCAGTGCAAGTGCATATCGTGCATCAACCAATTCATGGTTTCCAAGACTAAACGAGGCATTTGTGAAGGTGGCCTAGTCTTTATCAAATATTCTAGGCTTTCCCTCAGATAACATGGTCTACACTGGTTGTGTTCAGGCCAGTGCTTGCATTTACCTTATTTTCAACTTCATTTTTTTTCCCAACTGTAACATCAACATTAGCATTTAATGTTATTTGATAGCCAACGAAGAGCATTGTTTTCATTTTCCTTTTCACCAGAAAATGCAAAGAATTAAAATGAGCTCCCACACAGAAGTTACTCGATGGCGATTCATGCAATTCCCTATCTAGTTTAAAACAAATTACTAGCGCCCAAATAAAGTGTAAAAGCTCGGTTTTTATTTTATTTTATTTTTAATGTTACCAACACAAATGGTAACATGCTTACTTCCGTTGTCCCCTGATATTCCAAATGAATTCAAATGATCTCCAGCACAGTAGTTACTGTATGACAAGCTCATTCAGTTCATCATTTAATTTAAATAAAAATAATAGCATCCAAACAAAAGCCTGAAACCTTTTTTTTTTTTTAATAAATGCTATGGAGATAACATGGAAGTTACTCAATGGCGATTCATGCAATGCACTATCTAGTTTAAAACAAATTACTAGCACCCCAATAAAGTGTAAAAGCTCGGTTTTTATTTTATTTTATTTTTAATGCTACCAACACAAAAGGTAACATGCTTACTTCCGTTGTCCCCTGAAATTCCAAATGAATTCAAATGATCTCGAGCATAGAAGTTACTGTATGACAAGCTCATTCAGTTCATCATTTAATTTAAGTAAAAATAATAACATCCGAACAAAAGCCTAAAACTTTTTTTTTAAAAAATGCTATGAGTCATGCCATATGTGTAAGCAGTTTTCACAAAGGCAGCTGTATGGAGATAACATGGAAGGTAACATGCCATCGAGTTGGGGAATCTATTTCTCTGCTATTCCATATCTCAGCAGGGCACTGATGCATTCAGAACCACACATCACTTGGGGAGGGTCCATTTCACATTTGGAGGGTCAAATGGACCATGCCACATCTGTTCAAAATGGTATCCGATGGACTGGGGGATCCACTAGATCTATCTGGATAGCATTAGAAGTCGTATATATCGACTAGTTGCAGTATTTAATGTTTTAATGCAACCATAAGGTACCATGTGATTGATGTATGAAGACCTCATGGTTGATATTTATAGGTCTAATTGAAATAGGAACTCTAATGGTATTTTATATTATATATATATAATATATATATATATATATATATATCTATATATATATATATATGTGTGTGTGTGTGCGCGCGCGGTGTGCGTGCGTGTGGCCATAAATCACACGGTTAGGATCATCAAATCAAAGTTTTACTTAGAGTTATGATGATTGGACCTATTTTGTTTCTCTGGTCAATATTACTGTCCATTTTCATGCTATTGATTGGAAGCTTAGGATCATCTGATTGGCATGATTTTTAAATCACAGTTTGCTCCCAGCCGGATGAATGAATGAACGGTTTGGATCAACACTCAACAGTAGGTCACCCTGTGTGCCATTGAAAAGGTTTGTGGATGTTATTAACCTTCCCATGTAGGTGGGGATGTTAGCAAACCACACACACGTGTGCGCACACACACTCCGTGTGTGTATATACATGAGGTGGCTACTATTTTGGGCTCCCTTCTATACAAACTGTAGAGTTAATATTCTGTGTGATTGCATATAATTTTTTAATTAAAAAAAATAATTCTTTTTTCACCTTTTATTTTGACAGGTAACCGAAAACGTTATTAAAACTGATAAAAAAGAAGACACAATTGCATGTAACAGTCATGAGGCTGATGTATAAAGAGTTGGAGTTGAGAAGGAACTCTTTACATCAATCGGTTACTTGGGTATATAAACCCATATGATTGTATCCGGAGGTTATACGGTGATAGAAGAAGGAGTTTAAGAGTGTAGTTTGAACTCTTTTGTTTGCTTCTTTGTTCAAGACACCTCTTTATTTAGTTTTCTGAGTAGTTGCAGGCCCTTTATGTGGACCAATAGGATAAGTTTCTTGATTTTGTATTAATATCTAACCAACAGTGTTCTTTTTTCTTTGGATTTATGCATTAACTTAGTAATTATGTAACTATGGCTACATAAAACCATGCATATGAACCACAAGAGAGTAGTTGATGATTATTTTGAATGAAAGAGTAATATTCAATTTTGATTGTTGGTCGTTCAAATTCTGGTGGTCTGATGCACTAGGAACCTCTTTAGTGGCCTTAGGGTTGCATGGAGCAATTCCATGTATTTATTGTCTAATTTTCTGTTTATTTCAATTATTGCTGATTTTTGAGTGAATTGAAATCTATCATGGTATCTATCTAGGAGAGATTAGAGCTACTGATTGGTACATATTTCAATTAGGGTAATATTTGTTCGGATTCTTAGAGTTGATGCATGAGGACGATATCTATTCAATTAGAATCATTGATTCTTACCCACAAGAGGGTACTCCCATAATTGTCACTTTCAAGTATCATGCACACAGCATCAGATCATATCTGTTTAACACAGACAAAACCGAAGTATGAGAGTATTTTCAAGTGTTGTAGTACTGACAACTTCAACAATTTCAGCACTGATAAGTTTCTCTACCTGAAGTATCATTCTGTCCAATACAGGATGGATGTGCTTATGTCTGTGATATTACTCATTGCTTGCTATTATTGGGTCTATGGATGCTGTAAGTGAAGTATGCATGTGATCACTATCTGTGGCTGCTATGGCGAGTCCCAGTTATTGCTTGCTTCATTGGTTTAAGATGGACTAATTGATATGCGGTAGTTGTCAGATGGGACTACCTGGATGAGCTGAAAGGAGTTCAAAAGTTAAAATTCTTCGGTTTCTTGCTGAATAAGCCTGATGTTGCTTATGGGATAATCATTTGTTGTTGTTGTTGTTGTTGTTGGTATGTTCTTTGATTGTGACATGTGAATAGGTTCATGTATTGAATTTCTATTCTGGTGATCCACTTGACCAAGTCCATCTCTGTTAGTTGCCTTCCTCTAGACTAATCAAGATAGTCACGGGTTGCACGGACAAGTATACCATGAACATGATAGTGCTACTGCTATTGGGTGTTCAGGCTCTTCAAGCTCCACAACATGTACAGGCAAGGTGTCCTGGAACGTCATCAAAGGGTCGCATTTCAAACACCTATAGAGGTGCCAGATTATAATTTTTTCTTTATTTTTCCATTAAGTGTTTTTTTTTTTTTAAAAAAAAAAAAAACACAAACAGGCACCCTTTTTATTTCTTAATAATTACACACAAACACCTGAACAATTTGGGGGTTTGATTTCAGTACCTACATTTTTTATGCCATCTTTATTTTGCCACCCTTTTTTTTTTTGAAAATGACGAAAATACGACTCAGTGGTAACCATCCATTTCTTCTAGACACCATCTGGCCCACCTTACTAGTGGACAGGAGCTTTGACACGATGGATATACCCATTCTGAAGGATGATTCACCTGATGAATGACTCAGATCTGAAGGTATTTCTGTCATTTTTGTAGAGGTATTTCTGTCTTCTCCAATACTGGGGTTATCCCCATTTAAAAGAAGGCTGACAGCCGTTGCTTCAATCTGACATAAAGTGGTAAAATAAAGAGGGCAAAAAAGAAAAAAAGAAAAAAGAAAAAAGAGAAGAAAAAAAAGGTGTGGTTCTGTGTAATTAACCCATAAAAGGGTGGTTGTTTTTCTTGAAGCGAAAGGATTAGCATGAACTCCCTTTCCTCTTCTTTTTTGCTTTCTAAATTTTTGCAGGGAGCCGTTGATGTTCACTATATAATGCCTGATGGGTGAGGACTAACTATGCAATATTCATTTCGTTTTGTTACTAGAGTGCTGTTAGCTTTTGTTGGAACTATATTGATATCAATTTTGCAAACTTATTTAAAAAGAATTATCAACAGTTTGTCGCATTTTCACGTTTGTGTGTATATATACAGCTAGCTTATTGGTGAGTGTAATTTTCAGTTTGGCATGCTATTACATATTTTCATTGTATTCTCTTCTTCTTTGGGACAGGGAAGTCTTGTTGCTAGTGCAGGCTTTCATCACATCATCGAGTCTTTTTTTTTTTTTTAAAAAAAAAAACACAGGCACACACACCCCCACACACTCACGCTAGTGGAATTTCACCACCTATGGATATTCGAACTCTTGACCGGGTGTTGGAACTCCTGAGAGTCTACCACCCGAGCAAGAGTAAAGATCCCATCATCATCATCGAGAGTCTTACTTCACTGTTAGCCACCCCTGCTAGGGATCGATACCAAGACCTCAATGTTGAAACGAGGTATCCTTCACTCAGTCTACCACTTGAGCTATGGATCAGGGTGTTCATCAAGAGTCTTCCTATTTACATGTGGAACATGTAAACCAATCTAAGCCTCAAATGGTCACTGGAAATACCAGAATATTCAAACTCCAAAACTGGCAATCCTTTGTCAAGGAAATTGGACTGGCTCAGTTCCAAGTCCAGGGTGATTAGTTGCCACTTACCTAGCCCTTTTTTCTTCTTCTTTTCTTGTGAGCACCATTCCTGTCTAAGCTGAATACTCTCATTAGTAATGACATGTCATCAGCAACTGATAGATTTCCTTCGTCAACACAAGGAATGTTGACAGAGGTTACTGTTTAGTACTTGTTTTGCATTTGCCTGGGTCTGATTAATGGAGTTGGTTGTAATGCGTTCAATGTACAGACAGATAAGTGTTGTCAGTGGGTACAGACAGATAAGTGTTGTCAGTGGGTGGATGAGGTTAGTGCGATTTTCATGGCCGCCTTTGGTGGCCGCCTTTCGTGCGTGATGTGCACTTCTTCCCCTCCTGGCTTCCCTGCTTCATGTCATGGTATTGTCGCTCAGCAAAATACCAACAGGATTTTATGTTTCATGTTCCTTGAGAATAGTAAATAAATGGTTATTAACTGCACCCTTTATTTCTCATCCATGTCTGTGCATTATGGATTATCAGTACAAATGTTGGATGGTCCCTATTAGCTATAAGAATGACATGGTTCTTAGCTACTTAGCAACCAAATTTATTATTATTCATTTTTCCCAGTGAACCATCTAGATCAAATGCATCCCAAGGTCAGGAATCTTGGCCGTTGATGCTCATATTTCCCTCTGTTGCATATCACCTTTGGTTATTGGCGAACTGTGTTGTTAAAATGTCCATCCGATTTGATCCTGAAATGTGATAATTGTGGTTGCAAGACTAATGGAGCTGCAGTAACCCAGACCATTGGTCTGTGTCCCCGCTGCATGGGCGATGCCTGGAAATCTCTACTTTATAGGACAATCATATCATTTTAATTTTTTTTTTTTTTTTTTCACTTTTGTCTTTGAGATGGACGGTTAAGAAAGAGATACGAAGAAATGGTGATAGTTAGATGGCATACTCGCCTAAGGGTATTTTGGGTAATATGGTATAAAGGGTCGTATAGAAGCACGCAACGTACAGTGCCTCCGTGTGATGTAAGCTGTGAGAAATGGACAATGGTTAGCATTTAATGAAGAATGGTTCATTTATTAGTGGTTAAGAGAATTCAATCAAAGTGACTTTTGTCTTGGTCGCTAATTAATGGTGGAGCCTACAGGATGCATGGTTTGGATCGTTGTAGATTACGGCCACAAGTTCAGTGGACGGCCTACAGGCACAAAATTTGTGTGCCTCTAGATGTATGGAAAGCGTGCGATATCTGAGCTTTCCGTGATGTGGGCCACACTGGTCGTGGATAAAAATCAGGCAATTTCCTCTCCACGTGGATCCAGAGGACCACCACCAAGAAAAAAAGGAAAGAAAATGAAGGCCAGCGCAATTTTTTGAGATTTTTACAGCAATACTTACGAGGAATAAATATTTTACCAAATAATGCCTCGATGATTTCAAATTACAGGCAGGTGCTCTTTGAGGCAGGAAATTATTAAAAATGTTCTCATGCAAATTTTAAAGGTGAGAGTCTAGACTTGCAGGCCCTCATGGTATGCATATAACATTATATTGATTGTAAAAAATAAAAAATAAAAAAAATCAGGCCAATAAAGTCATCAGATTGGCGACACATGAATTTGAATATTTTGAATGATGTCTATTATTTTTATAGATTGGCACACTTTGTGATTAGATCTCTAATATTTTTTATTTGTATAATAACGATGTTGGAGTGCAACTGTGGGTCAGATTGGATGTCAGACATATTCCACAGTTCCAGTGATTCTGGATTCTCCACTTTGTAGAGAGAGAAAAAGAAGAAGAGATAATGTAATATCTGCTAAGAAAAAGCATTGACTTGGAAAACGGGCTCGATAGCCACTATTTAGTAAAATCTGAACCCCAGAGGTATTTTACGGTGAAAGTCCCCCAATGTTTTTTTTTTTTTTTTTTGGATTTTAATTGCAAAATTCATCTTGGATATGGATTTTACCCTGTCCATATCCTAGAAGTTCCTGCGCCAGATGGAATTCACCCTGTCCATCCGTTTTAGGCTATGAGACCAAAATTGAGCAGGATCCAGGACCCAATTGGGCCTTACTGAAGGAAAAGGTGGTTAGGAAAATTCCTACCGTTGAAACCTCCCTGGGTTCTACAGTGATGCTTACATGCCATCCATAGTGTTAATAACGTCATTCCTACTGGGATGAACTGAAAAAACAAATATTAAAATGATTCAAAACTTCTATAACCCACAAATATTTCAAGTGTCGAAATTCAATTTTCACAGTTTCGGCCCACTTGAGAATTGGCCTCATGTCCTAAAATGAACTCACAAAACGTATGGACAGAGAGGATTTCTCAAAATCATTACAGTGGGCCCCACCTGGTTCCAGCGCAGGAACTTTCGCATCCTGCGAAAGGCTTTCTTATTTTACCAAATCGTGCTTAGTGGAACCCGTACCCTCAGTGCCTTTTCAGAGTTGAAATTACGTACTGCCCTCCTTTTTATTTTTCTTTACAACAAAGCCGAGAATCTAAAATTGTGGGGGCCATGTGTGTCAAAATGTTCAGTAAATGCACACTAACATTATTATTATTAGATGAACAAATCTAATCATATAGTGGATCAATAGATAAAAGATAAAATGCACTTACCACGTGGGCCCCACAAGACTAAAGTCTTAAGGCAATTTTTCTCCCTCCTTGGTAATTTCTAATCATCCAGCCATTATTTGATAAAATATGAATTCCTCAGTAAAAATTCCGCCGCCCACTTGTTTTGTAATATGTGGCCCTCTCGAGTGACCAGCCTAATCTTTGGGGGCAGTAGATCTATGCACTGTAGTCTACCTGACAGAGAGCTTGGATCTCTTGGCACGTATGACTGTGGATGGATGGACGAGTTCCACGCACGTGTAGCCTTAGCAAACTTATTTATAATACGATGGGTGGAGACTTTTTATTAAGTGGTGGCCGGTGGGAATGCTACTTTGCTTCAGTTTCAGTGCGACAGGCAGAAGACGATAGACATCCGTCCATCTTCTGCTATGGCATCCCAGCCATCCAAAACGTGGGCCCGTTTGCGTGAAAAAAGGGCCAGTACGCCCACGCCCACGCCCAAGTGATCCAGATCATTGATCTGAAGGGATATATGACAGGGGGATGCCCCAAAAGTTTTAAGAGGTTTTGAGGATTATGTTTGGCCTTTTTTTTTTTTTTTTTTGGAGGTGGGCCGGCACCATGCTCTTTCTGGGATCTTCCAATTTGGAAGGTTTTCCAGTGGCCTTGAAGGGTCTAGATCACAAAATCATGGGCCCATATGACCGATTCCTCCACCTAAGAAATCGACAAAAGCTTTATAAAATGCTTGGATATGTTAAGGTCAACGTGACCTGAAGCATCTTCTCGAATTGCCGTTGCCGTTTCAAAAGTAAAAGAAAAGAGGAAAACTAATTCATTACTCTAGCAGAGTAGTGATGGATGATACGCAGGCATAGAAATTACTTTAAAATTGCATACGTGGCATACAAGTAGTTCAAATTGAACTGTCCAAATTATGGGTTCACCAAAAATAAAGCTTATTCGATTGTCTGACTAATTGGATTGGTAGGCATTAATTGGGCGGCTAAAAATGAAAAACATCCAATGGTCCTATGTCAAGAAACGAGTGTCCACTAATCAGAGGTCAGGATTATTCAACCAATCCCAATCTGTTTTTGGGATTGTGACTCGGAGACAGTGCCTTCTACAATTTAGTCGGTTTAATTTGATATCCACGCCGACAATTTCTAAGAGCCTGCTTGTCAAGTGTTATACTATGCCGGAGTATCAAATAGCTTCCATTAAAAAAGAAGAAAAAACAAAAACAAAAGAGGAATTATAAAGTCCTGAATCTCATGATGCATACGGTTCCGTTATCCAGACCGTTGCTTTTATGGGCCCTTTGTGGATGGGGGTATTCCTCAATGATATCCAACACCAATGTTTCATAACCCTTTTGCTCAGTGTCCTATTTGTACTGATAGACGGTTAAGAGAAAGCTACATCGACGGTCAGGGAAAAGTCTAAAGATTTAATGGATAGGATTTTCTCATTAGGAAGTTTTGTCATTCTCGTCTAAGGCGGGTCCCACAAAAGAAACGGCCTACGTGTGTCATGCTTCGCGATGCATCTCTAATGACTGCCGACCCTGGACACAGGATATGCAGTATGATGGGGTTTTTTGTATAAGTGGGGCCCAACTTTAGGTAATCCAAACCGTTGGTCCCAACTGGGTTACCACAGATGATCAGTTTCCAAAATATCACCTCATTTGGATAATTCTATCCTTTGAATTTGTGACTTGAAACGTTCCACATCCAACTGGAAAAGAGCGACCCAGGTGTGGGCTAGGATCTTTAAGCGCGGAGACTTCTGGGTCATGGTCCATCCAACGGTCTGGATCTCCGAACAACGGGCCCTCAGGACAAGTTGCAAACACGAGTTCTTTCTACAATTTGGATGACTTTCCTTTCATTGGATACATTAGATCACATAACTGATATTTACAACCCTCCTTTTTGACAGATACGCCATCTCTTTCTACTTTTGGTATTGGAGTAGTTAACTGTGGCACTTTTCCAATACCAAAAGTAGAAAACTGGGTGCATGTATGCAAAAACATGGGTTCATATTTCACCTCACTACATTGGGTGGACATATCTTATCTGCAATGTGGTCAACTAGATTTCTATCTTGATCTGTTGAACGGTTGAGATCCGGTTGCTATCATCCAAATCCATGTCCATTTCATCAGCACCGTACGTTGAGTGGACCCCATAAAGGATATAGAACAAGGTGACCACACAACTCCAGACACCAAACCTCTGGAATGCTATCTTCTTGAGTGTGGTCATGAGGAAGACATTGAGGAAGATGGAGGCTGCAGCTGGCCATGGCATGAGTGGGACCGACCACTCGGCAGGCCTTTGGGTGCATGGGAACCAACGGTGGAAGATTGCTGTGATGGCGATCGATGCCCCACCAAAAAAGACTAGGACCCACCAATTTTCCTTGAGCTTCCATGATAGGGAGAAGGCAATGGAGGTTGATGAGAGGAGGAGGAGGAACATAAGAGTGGGGAGAGGCCGGTTGCTTCCGTGCTTCACGTAACGGCGGTAGATGAGCGCGTTAGCCACCATGTAGAACACAAGAAGGGTGCCGAGCGAGATCATATCGAGCACTATCTTGAGCTCGGTGAAGAGTGCAATCACTGCGGTGCAAATGCCTGCACGATGAAGGAGATGGATTTTCATGTTCTATAGGGATGTTCATGACTTGGGCTGCTTGCACTTAATTTATCTATTTTTCGAGAGAGATTGTTGAAAAATTCTGTTGAGGGCTGTTTGGAAATACTGAAATCATTGCAAGGAAACACGATTTCCATGGAAAATTATATTTTTGTTTTCTTTAGGGATGTTAATGACTTGGGTTACTTAATTTTATCAATGTTTTTGAGAGAAGCCATTTAAAAATTCTACTGGGGGCTGCTTGGAAATGCTGGAATTGTTGTAAGGAAATCTGATTTCCGTGGAAAATCATATTTTTGTGTTCTTTAGGGATGTTAATGACCTGGGTTACTTACATTTGATCTATGTTTTTGAGAGAAACTACTAAAAAAATTCTGTTTGGGGCTGTTTGAAAATGCTGAAATCATTATAAGGAGATTTCTGTAGTAAAGCATATTTTTGTGGTCTTTAGGATGTTGCTGATTTGGTTTACTTACATGTTGTCCATGATTTCAAGAGAAACTCTCAAAAAATTGCATTGGGTGCTGTTTGGAAATGCTGAAATCATTGTGAGGAAATATGATTTCCATGGAAAAGCATATGTTGTGTTCTTTAGCATAATTGCCTCAGATTGTAGTAACACTCGTTGGAAACTGACTTAAGAAATTAACATATAATCCTGTGTGATGCTAAGGCACTGCAATTTGGTTGTTTCCACCATATTTGAATAGTTACCATAATTCAATTCAATAGAGCATTCAAACGCTAAGGGCTTGTTGATGAATAAACCCCCCCTAAAAGATTTCCAGAAACAAAGATTTAAAAAAAAGAAGTCATTTTGAACCTTGGAATGAATGTTGCTAATGAAATCTATCAATGTAATTAATTCCTACCATATACCTTGTTCTTCTTTAATATGTACTTTTCCTTTAATGTTTATCATTTGGCCAGGCTATAAGGAGGAGAATTTCGGACAAATCCTTACCCAAGAAGATTGTAGCATTCATGGGGGTGCCAGTAGAAGGGTGCACCCTTGCCAACCAAAACGGAACGAGCCGAGTCCTCCCGATGACGCACAGGTACCTTGCCTGGCCTAGCATGGCAACCAAGAGAGAAGCCACAATCCCCAAGCTTGCTCCCGCTCCGACGACATTGCTCGCCCATTTCCATCCCGCAATCTTTCGGAAAGCGATCGCATAGGATGCTTCTTGGTCTGATATCTACAAAAATCAGAGAAATTCAAGGACTTCTCAAGAGCTCACCCATGCTAGTACTATTACATTAAATTTCATTTTCATCACTTTTAATAGACAGATTGATGGTTGTGAATCACTGACCTCATTGAAAGGAAGCATCACAGACAATGACAAGCTCATCAGGCAATAAAGAAGGGAGACGATGAGGACGGACCCAGTGATGCCGATGGGTAGGCTCTTTGAAGGGTTCTTGATCTCTTCTGCCATGGTGGACACAGAGTCATAGCCAATATAGCTGAAGTAGACAGTGGCTGCCCCATTAAGAACACCTCTAAATCCAAATGGAGCTAACCCTCCAGGCTTTATAAGGTTCTTTGCACTCCCATTGTAAAAGCCAGCAATGATAACAAACCCAAAGAAGATTACATGGAAGACTGTCATCACAAGGTTCAATGTAGAGCTCTCCTTAGTACTGCAAACAAACACCACCCCATCACTCCCAAATCAATGATGATAGATACCATCAACATCTATTCCAATAATGCTTTATTAACTATACAAAATAACACCAACTATAATCAAACAACCAAAATAAATCACCCAAAAACCCAAATAATGTTTATAATACTAACCAAAAAAGGATCCAAACAGACCAAAAACCAATAAGTAACTAATTATTCTAAAATTCCCATATAAACACCCCATTACTCCTAAATCCACTAAAACAGAAACCCATCAAGATCTAATCCAATAATGCATGCTGCAGTAACAGTACAAAATAACACTAACTATGATCAAAACACCAAAATACATCACCCCATAAACCCATATATATATATATATATATATATATTATATATATATTATATATATATATATATATATATTAATATATATATATATATATATATAAAAATTTCAACCAAACAAGTATCCACACAATCCGAAAATTAATAAATAAGCAACTAAATAATAATAAAAAAATCCCAATAAAACACCTCATTACCCCCAAATCCATTATAATAGAAACTCATCAAGATCTGATCCAATAGTGCTATTATAATAACAAAACGAAATAACACTAACTACAATCAAAATACCAAAATAAATCACCCCATAACCCCAAATATTTTTATAATATTTCAACCAAGCAAGGATCCACAACATCCAAAAATTCTAAATTTCCCAATACAAACACCCCATAACTCCAAATCCATTATAATAAAAGCTCATCAAGATCTATTCGAGTAATGGTAAAATAGTAGTATAAAATGATGATAACCATACAAAAATACGTCTCCCCATAACACATATTATTTATAATACTAACCAAACAAGCATTCAAACAGTCCAAAATCAGAAAATGAGTATTTAAATATTTAAATTTCCCACTTAATCTTAATCAAACAAGATCGTACAAAGATGAAAAGAATTGCAAAACAAAACACCCAAACACATGCCAAAAAGATACAGTAATAAATAATAATAAAAAAAGAAATACAAAAGTAAGATGGGGTAGTGAGAAATCTAACCTATGGCAGAGACAGACAGTGATTAGAAGAATAAGAGCCACAGCAATGAAATCCAACGTATCGTATCCTTTTGCCAACCCACCCACTTCAACCCTCCATGACTTTGGATCTCCTCCAAATGCACAGCACAAATACTCCGTGAAACTCCTCGCCACCGCAGCATTCGACAGCACATACTCCATCAGTATATTTGCTCCGCCGAAGTATCCCACAAACTCCCCTACACCCATTCGAGAAACATGATAAATCCAATCCAAACACCTGTTGGCTGTGTTTGGATGCACAGCTAAATCGAATTGCAAGCATTCCATTTAATCGGTCTAGAAAGAACTTGAAAATAACACAACTGCATTTTGGAGCACATTCCGCCGATACAAATGCTAATGAAGGGAATTGCAATTTGGTTACTTCTACTTCATTAGAGTAATAGTTGCACCTCCATTTGATAGCGCATCCAAACACAACCCAAACAGATCAAAGGAAAACAAGATAAATGAGAAAACAATGAAGTACTTGTACTTCTACTAGGAGTGTTCATATACCAAATGTCACTCTTAGGTAACTGAAGGCACCGCCGGCGACAGGTATCTCGACAGAGAATTCTGTGTAACACAAAGAAGAGAGGAGAGCGGATATGCCAGCTACGATGTATGAAATGAAGACGGCGGGACCGGAGACGTTACGTGCGATGTTACCTGTCGTGACGAAGACTCCAACACCAAGCATGCCACCTACACCAAGTGCAACAAGATCATACCACTCAAGCTTCCTCTTCATGTCTGCACCTGATCTTAGCCTCACTTGGGTTAGCTCTTCAGTTGGGGTCCATGTAGCTAGCATTCTCATTCTGAGCTTTTGAGGGGTCTGAGAGAGGGATTGGAGATAGGCTGAGATGGAGGAGATGCCTTGGGATGATGATGAGGGTGTTGGAGTGGCCATGTTTGGATGGGATTTTGCAATGTGTGCTCTTTGGGTTTTTGGGTGTCCATGCAATGGGTTTATAAGAAGGTTTTTAAAAGGAAGATTTATTATTATTATTATTATTATTATTATTATTATTTTCAAGTGGGCCTCAGGGAGATTGGTTCTTCTACAAGTCATGTCATTATAGCTTATTCTACAAGCATGTGTGTGGGGCCCATCGTGGTATTTTTTTATGACATCCACTCCGACCATCAGGTGTGCCCCTTCAAGTTAACCATGTGTGCTGAAAATCAAGCCAATCCAAAGCTCAGGTGGGCCTATCATTTAAAATAATCATTCCACCTCTAAAATCACATGGTGTGGCCCACTGAAATTCGGAATGGGATGAAATTGGAATGTCCATTCATCTTGGTGGGTCACATCTAATGAATGGATCGGATGACCTATTTAAAATATGGTGGGACCCATGAACAATCTAGAAGGTTTTCATTGCAGGTCGCCATCCCAACCGTTTTCTTGGTGCCTGTGGTTAGTATCGAACTAATTTTTGAGAAATGGGGTGAACATGAAGGGACTGACATTACGGACGGAGTGGATGTGGGCCCTACATCACAGTGGGCCGCACGCTTGTTCTTGTATGATGAGCATATTCTACAAACACGTGTGGAGGTACCCGCCTCTACAGTCTAGATTTCGAAGAGGAAAGTGTCGGCGGAGGTTTTTGAGTAAGAGGCTCGCGAGCCTCTCTAGAGATGGGAACATTGGGCCACCATGTAGGCAGGCCATGGCCCAAACCGCCACTGTGATTTGGTTGTCATGGCGGTTTGATGGGCGTGATTTCGGCTCCTTGATGTGGACCGTTGCTTTTTTGAGGATCAACCTTTTCTTACCCGTCGATTTGTAGTTTAACTGTTTCGATGGCCCTGGAAGTGGGGCACACGCATGCGTGCTTAAGTAGATGCCGGATGCTGAAAGGGGCTCGCGACAAAGCTCACGTACCATGTTGTCCTGATCGTCCTTGGATCTGGTAAACGCAATAACAGTTTCGTCCTTGGAATAATCATTTACCTGGGTAATTATCGTATCTTTCCCAGGCTAGATGTGACAACTTATTTTTTAACACTAAGAAATTTACAAAATCAATGTAGGCCCATCATCATGTTGTATGTGACTTATCCACACCACTCATTTGTTATGCCAGCTGAATTTAGGGCATGAGCAAAAAAAATAAGGAAGATCCAAAGCTCAATGGACCACACCACAGGAAACAGCGGAAATGCCTACCATTAACAAAATTTTGAGGCCCCTAAAAGTTTTGGATCAAGCTGATATTTGTGTTTTTTCTTTATCTATGTCCGTGTGACCCTATGAATGAGTTAGATGATGAAAAAACCTTAACGTGGACCCAATGAAGGAAACAACTTTCAATCGGGGATGAATTAAGGCCACTGTTTCCTTTCGTGTGGGGCATTTGAGTGTTGCATCTGCCTCATTTTTTTATTAATACCTCCAAAATATTCTAATAAAATAGATGGACGGTATAGATATATCATATACATTGCGGTGAGATCCACATATTTAAGTCAAAATTTTTATATTAATTTTTGAGGTGGAATTACTCTCACATTTTCAAACCAAGTGAAAAAGTAATAATTATTTATGTATCATGAAAAATCAAACAGGCAAATAAAAGTAAATTGATGACACAGATTTCCTGTGAAAGCCTTTAGTAGGAAATTCTTGCACTCAGGTGGGGCCATTGTGATGTTTGTGAAAAATCTTTCCCGTCCATCCGTTTTGTGAGTTTATTTTAAGACATGTTGCAAAAAATGAGCCGTATCCAAAGCTCAAGTGAGCCAAAAATGTTGTGATTAAACATCCGCAGTTGGAATATTCATAGGGCCGTAGAAGTTTTGATTCATGCTAATATTTTTTGTTTTTACTTCATCTCAATAGGAATGGCGTTATTAACGGTATGGATGGCATCTAAACATCACCATTGCACCCATGAAGGTTTCAACGGAAGGAATTTCCCTAAAAACATTTTCCTCGGCTCACTTTAGCTTTGGATACGGTTCATTTTTGGCAACATCACAGTGGGCCCACCTAAGTTTCAAGTAGGAACTTCCTGGTAAAGGCTTTCGCAGTAAATCCGCGTCCTCATATGAGTTCCTGTTCATTTCCAAGGACGTGGGTTGGTACCGGTCCCGCCTCCCGGAAACGGATCGGTTACTTCCCCTGCCACCATCCCCTTAGCTGGTAGTCAGTGCTTTGTGGGCTCTACCATGATGTATGTGTTTCATCCATTCCTTTCATCTATTTTTAAAGATCATTTTAGGGCTTAATCTCAAAAATTAGAGGTATATAAATCTCAGGTGGTCCACACCACATGAAAACAATAGTGATTGGATATCCACCAATAAAATCCTCCTGAGGCCCAATGTACTGTTTATTTGATATACAAACTGTTGATTAGGTCATACAGGCCCAGATGAAGGGAAAAAACAAAAATCAGCTTGATCCAAAGCTTTTATGACCCTCAAAATGTTTTTAATCGTTACACTCATTCACCACGGTTTTCTATAATGTGGTCCACTTGAGAGTGAGATATACCTCATTTTTTATTTCATGTTGTAAAATTATCTGTAAAAATAAATGAACAACATGGATGAAATACATACATCATGATGGGGCCCACAGAGCACCAACCACAAGCCATTCGCCAGTGGCAGGGGGAGTAGCCAATCCGTTCCCCCGCCTCCCTCCATCGTGGCAGTATTCGAGGGAAAAGGATTCGCTACTCTCCCTGCCACCAACCCTGCGGTTGGTGGTCGTTGCACTCCATAGGCCCCACGATGATGTATGTGTTTCATCCATTTTCACGTATCACTTTATGGCTTGATTCCAAAAATGAGATGGATATAAATTTCGGGTGGACCACAGCGAGGAAAACAATAGTGATGAGATATCCACCATTATAATCCTCACTGTAGTGTTTATTTGACATCCAATCTGTTGATTAGGTCAGACAGACCCAGATAAAAGGAAAAAAACAAAGATAGTCTTGATCCAAAACTTTTATGGCCCTAAAAAGTTTATAATGGTCGATGTTCATTCAACAGTTTCCTGTAATGTGGTCCACTTAAGATTGGGATATAACTAAATTTTAGTCTCATCCATAAAATGATCTATAAAAATAGATGGACGGCATGGATGATACACATGCATTATAATGGAGCCCACAGAGCACCAACCATCAGCCATTGGGTGGTGGCAGAGGGAGTAGCCAATACGTTTCCGAATTTGAGTCGGCAGATAACTGTTGTACCAGATAAGCCTAGGACGCGGATTTCCTGCGAAAGCCTTTCGCAGGGAGTTCCTGCGTACAGATCCCGGGTGGGGCCTACTGATATGTTTGTGAGAAATCCAC
Organism: Magnolia officinalis; assembly: GCA_021015155.1. Classification (NCBI taxonomy): domain Eukaryota; kingdom Viridiplantae; phylum Streptophyta; class Magnoliopsida; order Magnoliales; family Magnoliaceae; genus Magnolia; species Magnolia officinalis. The sequence goes on along the minus strand of JAJHSJ010000001.1, from coordinate 129,286,235 downwards.
CCGTCAGTCCGTTTTTTGAACTCATTTTACGGCACGCGACAAAAAATTAGGTGTATCAAAAATTCAAATGGGCCACACGAGAGAAAACAGTGGGGATTCAGTGAGCACCGTTGAAACAATCCTATGGCCATAAAAGTTTTGTATCAGGCTTTTTCTTTAGTTTTTTCACTTCATCCCAGTGGTATTGACCTTATAAACGGTTTGGATGGCATATAAGCCTCAAGGTTGAGCCCAGGAAGGTTTCAACCGTAAGAATTTCTTTTTCCAAATTTCCCTCTTGTGACCCAAGTTATTGATCCATCCCATTGTTGGTCGCATGTTCTAAAATAAGCTCAAAATCCGGACTGACAGGGTAGATTACACAGAAACATCACGGTGGGTCTCACCCGGCATACTTGCGCAGAACTTCCTGCTACCAGAAATCTGTGTCCTGGATTTGAAATCCTTCTACCCTGGATTGAAAATCAACTTTAATCCAAAAGTAATTATGTATGCTATATTTATAGGAGGGTTGAATTTAATTACTAAATCAACTTTAATATCTCTAATTAGGAAACATGTGTAATATTTGACACAATGGTTGTAATAAGCCTGCTTAAATATATACTTCGCCTAAAAATGATGAAATTCCAAGTCTTGGATGAGCCACAAGGATGAGATCATGTCCGAGTGACTAACCAACGATTTTTAATTAACTGTTGATTTAAATGGACAATGTTCAGACGACATTGATCATCATATTAAAGAAATTATAGTGATCCACTTATTAGTACCACTATTTTTCTAGACAATTTTTGAACTCCAACCATACTCCCTCTTCATTTGCTATGATTTTGGCGTCGAGCTATTGTTGATCTTTTGGGCCCATATGGATTTTTTCTTTATAAATCTTGGATTGATCTTATTACATGTTTGTTTTAAATTACTTATTTGGGGGCATCTAGCGATTACAAATTATGACTCCATCCACTACATCCTTACCTATAAAAAATCATGACTCCTGAAAATGTGTAATAACTTCTTCCCAAACCCAAATGTAATTCTCCAAGGGTCATTTTGTTGCCATTTGAATGCATTTGGATACTAACCATCTTACAATAAGTATTAACTGTGTTTTTTTATCATATATATTTGAATCCTACTTAGGTATACTTGAGTATTCATCTTTTTTAGAAATGATCAGGCAAACAATATATTTATGAATATTAGAATTCCTTTGCCAATCTTTAAAAAATGGTGATCTAAAGTCACCAATTTAAAATTGACAGCTACCAAGATTTATAGGTCCCTTAAAACTAGAATGTCCCATCTTCGAGATGGCTCCCCAATAACCATGAGTTACAATGTTACAACCAGGCTTCAACATGTGAGGTTCTACTATCTCCAAGCTCCAAAATGACATTGTGTAACTCAAGGGAAATGGAAATAAAATGGCACCATAAGTAATAAGATGAGGGTAAGCAGACAGATGGTTCAATCATGTACAGTAAAAAACCAAGAATTATACCAACCAAGAGAGTTAAATCAAATTGAAGGCTATATAAAAAAGTAAATGAAAAGTCCAAAAGGGCATGGGAAGACAGCAAAAGAAGACGCGATGACTTTTGATTTAATTGAGAGTATAGCCTTGATAGAGATGGCAGGACAAGATCCAAACATTAGGATAAGACTTGTATGACAACGACAACGATGATAATGACATTGATAAACTAACTTTGATCCCATTGTGGTGTGATTTAAATAATAAATCGTAATCATGTATACATGCAAAAACTCATAGTTAATAGGAGAAATATTGAGAGATGAACATTTCAAGCCCCTAAACATTAACATAGCAAGGAACCTGGAGATGCATCCCTCACTCTGCCTATCCATTCAAATATTATTTCATGATTCATCTTTATCCTGTTGAAAGAAACTGACTATAATGTTTATTTTCATTTTAGAGAAATTTTCATGCTCATTTCTTTTAATGGAATTTTATTTGCAAGCTACCCTTTGGTCCATTTGAAAAGAAAACAATGGTCTGGTATTTCATAATTTGGCTATGTTGAGAAAGTGTTGTATTTTAGAGAAATAGAGGTAAGGTTCTTAGTTTAGTGTCCACACTTGGAATTTAAAATAGAGATGTTAAAAATGTTGGCAGAGCCTAAGGTTATATTTGTCAAGATGATTTCTCATTGTCTTGGGTCGTATCTTGTTTTTTCTTCATTTTGTGAATAAATCTATTATTGCTTCTAAAAAAAAATTCTACAATTTTTTATGCAAGTAGCTAGCGGAAAGGTTTTTTTATACAAATAGTTTTTTTAAGGTGACTTAAACTTTTAACAACTCAATTATCAAGGCAACGAGATTTCGACACCCGAATTGCAAAGAAATTGATAAAGATATGATGCAGGACAATTAACCACTTGCTCTAAAAGCTCAAACTGTTAGAGTATGATGAATTAATTCCTTTATCTCATAGCACAGGCCCCACATCTCATGAGTTAGGACCTCAGCCGAACCCCCTTGTGGGCTCGTGGGCCCCAAATCACATGGGCCGCCCACCCCGAGTGTGTCCTCGCATCCCACAGGCTACCCCACTCGAGTCTGGTGTGAAATACGCATTAATCACCCCCGGTGAGGAGTCTCGAACACGAGACCTCCCCCGTGGGCCCCGCCCACCCGAAGTATGCTCCTGCATCCCACAGGCGACCTCACTCAAGCCCGGTGTGAAAATGCCCCTGCATTAATCACCCCAGGTGAGTAGGTTGTACATCGAGCCGAGTCAAGTCGAGGTGGGTCAAGCTTGGCTTGGCTCGTCAGTGCTCTCCTTGAGTTTGAGCTCGAGCTCAGCCTCAAGCTTACCATTGGAGCTTGGCTTGTTTGTCAAACCTTTTGAGTTAAGCATGAGGCGAGCTTACCTCCAGTCGAGTCGAGTATGCTCCCAACCCAGCACCAACCCACTTGACTCAACCCACCAACCCGACCCAACTGACCTAACCCCCAAATCAAATATTCAATTAATAATGTATATGTATGTGTGTATGTGTGTGTGTATAATATTAAATAGAGCCATGGAGGGTAGCGTGGAAGTGAAATGGTAAGAAAGAGATGGACGGGTAGGGTATGGTTTAAAATTTAAAATTTTAAATATAATAATACATAATATAATATATATTTGAATCGAGTCGAGTCGAGCTCAAGCTTTGAGCCGAGCCGGGTTCGAGTCGAGTTGAGTCAAGCTCTACTATGTTTGAACTTGACTTGTTTTCAAAACGAGATAGGTCATATGAAGCTTGGCTTGCCTTGAGTCTTCATTCGAGTCGAGTCGAGTCAAGCTAGATCGAGCCAAACCGAGCGAGCTTTTCGAGCTAGCTTGGTTCGTGTACAACCCTACTGGTGAGGAGTTTCGGACACGAGACCTCCTGCTCTGATACAAATTTGATGCAGGACAATTAACCATTTGCTCTAAAAGCTCAAACTGTTACAATAATGCGAATTAATCCTTTTATCTCATAGCCCAGGCCCCACATATCATGGGTTAGGACTTCAGTCGAACCCCCTCGTGGGCTCGTGGGTCCCAAATCACATGAGTCGCCCACCCCGAGTGTGTCCCCGCATTCCATAGGCTATCCCACTCGAGCCCGGTGTGAAAATGCCCCTGTGTTAGGGTATAATCATAAGAATTTTTAAATATTGAGAAAAAAAATAATTTTATCGGCATCAAACTTATTTCCTTGTAATACTTAAGAAAACTTACAAATCAGAAAATGTTGAATACTTTAAACACCATCACTCATTTCATAGATCCTAAAGACAATTCCCTATGAATATTTAAGAAAATCTTCGAATATTAGATTGAGTTTAAATTAATCTTAATTAATTTTAAATCAATCTACAATTTTTTAAGATAATAAAAATCCTACCAACGAAGATTTGGCCTAAAATAACAAAAACAATCTGCCATATACACTTAAAATCCTTAATCATATATTTCACATTAAACTCTAATATTTCACAAACGACAAATGTGATATATGACATTGAAGCCCAAATTTTACAACAAACAGTATTGAGCCCTATGATAGGCCGTGCACCTATATTATTCTCCTTGAGTTAGAAAAAACTTAACTCCTGTGAGTTGAATGAGTATTAGAGGTTTGGATCCATTTTTTCAATTTGTTACTTGTAATCTATGTGCATTTAAAGTACATTTTCAAGGACATGGACTAGGTACTGGTTCTCATTCCTTCGTCCTATCGTGTAGTTTAATTGGGTAGCGAGTCGCTGTTAAAGATGAGTCCACGTAGATTGAAAGTTATTTGGCTGATCGGTACGTTCCTGATCAACCCCACCTCTAATAGGGTCCTAACATCCAATCAAAATTTATCATATTATATACATGAAGGGAGCTCATTCCAAGCAAGGGCAATACTCAATCTGTGTTCATTTCTAAGTGATTAAACAGATGTGGATTAGTTACTACCCCTACCTGGACAAGGCTTCCTCCTCTCATGTTGTGGGATTTTACTCTCTCTCTCTCTCTCTCTCTCTCTCTCTCTCTCTCTCTCTATATTATATATATATATATATATATATATTTATATACACACACACACACACTCTCTCTCTCTCTATCTATTATATATATAGAGAGAGAGAGTCCTTCTAAAGTATGTTTGAAAGTTGTTTAGTACATTTCCTACACACACACACATAAGAAATGTACCAAACAACTTTCAAGCATACTTTGTATGGGCTCTATCTCTAACCACAACCATTGGCCAATTAAATCCTGCCACATCAGCGGTGAAAGGAGCTCGGTCCAGGTAAGGGCAATACGCAATCCTTATTTTGATTAAATGTCCAGACATTTTCAGAACTCCAACTCTACTATCTACATTTTCTATTATTTTGGTGTGAGAGCTGTTCATTGATCTTTTGAGTTCATCTGGATTCTTTCTTTATAAATCATGGATTGGCCTCATCAGGTGTCTGCTTTAAATTACTTATTTGGAGGCATCAAGGGATTACAATTTATGACTTCATCCACCACTTCTCAATCTTCAAAAATCATGATTGAAAACCCTCCTGAAAATGTGTTATAATCTCTCCCAACCCTAGTTGAAATCCTCTAACAATCATATTATTGTCATTTGAATGCAATTAGATATCGTCCAATCACACTACAATAAGTATCATTATTTTTTCATCATATATATTTCAATCTTACTTAGGTGTACTTAAGTATTCCCATTTTTTAAAAAATTATTTGGCAAACCATACTTTTATGAATATTAGAATTTGTCTCTCACTTTTTAAAAAAATGGTGATATAATACCACTAGTTTAAGATTGACCACTCCCAAGATTCATAAGTCCCTTAAAAGTAGAATTTCCCATCATCCAAATAGCTCCTTAGTAACCATCAATTACAGTGTTATAGTCAAGCTTCAAAATATAAAGTTTTACCGTCTCTAAGCTCCAAAAAGACATTGCGTAACTCAAGAGAAATGAAAATAAAATGCTACCATGAGTAATAAGATGAGGGTAAGTAGATAAATGGCTCAACCATTTGCAATAAAAAATAAGAACTGCATTGATCAGGAGTTAGTTAATTCAAATTGAATGCTATAAAAGAATAAAGGAAAAGCCTAAAAGAACATGGGAAGATAGTAAAAAAAGACTAGATGACTTGTGATTTAACTGAGATTAATATAGCCTTAATAGAGATGATAGAACAAGATCCAATGTTAGGATAAGACTTAGATGACGATGATAACAACAATGATAAACTAACTTTGATTCCATTGTGGTGTGATTTAAATAATAAGTCGTGAGCATGCAAACATGCAAAAAGTCATAGTTAATAAGAGGAATATTAAGAGATGAAGGTCTCAAACCCCTAAACATTAACAGAGCAAGGAAATTGGAGATGCATCTTCCACTCTTTATATCTCATATTTCATGGAGTTTGAGATTATAGGATTCAAATATTATTTCATAATTAATCTTTCATGCCTGTCTCATTTAATGGAATTTTATTCGCAAGCTATTATTTGACCTATTTGAAAGGAACACAATGGTTTAGCATTTCATAATTGGCCAAGTTGAGAGAGGTTATAATTTAAAGAAATAGAGGTAAGGTTCTTAATTTAGCATTTGCACTTGGAATTTAAAATGGAGACATTAAAAGTGTTTAACATAGCCTAAGGATTTCTTGGTCAAGATGATTTCTCATTGTCTTGGGTCGCATCTTGCTTTTTCTTCATTTTATGAATAAATTTATTGTTTCTTCTAAAAAAGATCTCTACAATATATAATACAAGTAGTTAGGGGTAGAGTTTTTCGCACAAACAACTTCTTAAGGTGACTTAAACTTTTGATAATCCCGTTATCAAGTCAATGAGATTTCGACATCTGAATTACAAAGAAATTGATAACAATGCACCCATTTTATAAAAAGAAAAAAAATAATTTTATCGATATCTAACTTCTTCTCTTATAATATTTAAGAAAATTCATAACTCAGAAAATGTGGAATGCCTACTCCTACCTACACCGTCACCCATTTTATAGATTCTAAAAACAAATTCAATGAATCTTTGATGAAGACCTCATACTATTAGATCGAGTCTAAATCAATGTTAATTAATTTCAAATCAATGTATAATTTATTTAAGATAATAAAAAATTCTAGCAAAAAATATTTGGCATAAAATAGTAAAAATAAATCTTCTAAATACCCTCAAATCCTCATTCATATCTTTCATATTATGCCGTATATATTGCATAAATGACAAATTTGATCTCTAACATTTAGGCCCCAAAAATTATAACAAACTATCCAAAATCTACATATGTTAACCCTTTGGTAGGCCGTGGGCTATATGATTCCCCTTGAGTTGGAAAGACTTTAACTCCAATGAGTTAAACAATTCTTACAAGTATTAGGATCGGGGTCCAATCTTTTCAATTTGTCACCCATAATTCATGTATATTCAAAATATGACTTGTTCTTTTATTTCACTAAGTATTATTTGTATAGGCCACATAGACTATCATTGGTCTTCACGTGCAATACTTGTTTAACTTCTTCTTTCTTTTTCTTCAAGGGTTATTTATCCATATCGACAATGACTTTATCTTACACGTTAGACACTTTGTTGTGATAATTAAATATATCAATTTAAAAGTCAACGAAATATGTAAGTTATTTGGCAACTTGATGTCATAAGCATTGTCACCTAACTTATTCTTGACTCGATCAGGATGGACCAATTTTCTTTGACTGGAGCTTGTTGTAAGTTTCCCTCAATTTTATCTTTTTTTACGGAAATAAATCATAACACAGCTACTTCCTTTATATGTCTTTTTTATCATGCTCATTCATAGCTTCTCTATACCTCGCGTTGCTTTCTTCAATCTTTTTCTTCTGAGATTGCAATTCGTGGATACGTTTGACGAAGGTATTAACATCTTTATTAACTCGTACGAATAATAGTATGAAGTCAAGTACATAATGTAAACTAATTTTCTCATTTACTGTTTCAAATAGAGATTTTTCCAGTGGTATGATTTATTAAGCTATTGTAGAAAAATATGACGTAGGGAAGGACCAAGTCCTAATGAGATTAGTTTTGTCAGTTAATAATTTCAATATGTTATAAAAAATAAATCATATCAAAGTTTCTTTCTTTATATGTCTTTTCTTGCCAGTGTTCATTCATAGCTTCTCTATACCTCGTGTTGCTCTTTTCAATTTTTTCCTTTAGAGATTGCAATTTGTGAATACATTTGACAAAAGTATCAACAGCTTCATTAACTCGTACCAATAATAGTACGAAGTCAAGTACATGATGTAAACTTTTCTCATTTACAGTTTTAAATAGAGATTTTTTCAATGGTACGATTTACTAAGCTATTGTAAAAAAATATGATGCAAGGAAAGGCCAAGTCTCATTGAGATTAGTTTTTGTCTGTTAATAATTTCAAAATGTTACCAAAACTCTTTTTACTGCCTCAATTTTATCGTTTATTTGAGGATGATATTCATTACATAATTGAAACTTACTCTCCAATTGCTTTCATAAAATGTGTCTTAAATGGCCCACAAATTTTAAATCATGGGTTCAAAATTATTATTTTTGGTATCCTGTGAAGTTGAATAAACTCTATTATGAATATGTTAGCGATATGAATAGCATTCATCCTCCATTTGCATGGAATGAAGTTGACCATCATTGAAAAATGATCTAACACAATGTATCAAATATGCTCCTTTTGGTTAAACTTTTAGATCACCATTTTGATTATGTCATATTTCATAAATAAAAAACAATCATTCACCTGCATGTCTATACTTGGGTAAAATGAACTGATCAGAGTATCATTGTCGATCTCCCAACTAAGAGAGTCTTTCCCAATTCTATCCAAGATTTAATACAAGGAAAAATCGTATCAAAATCCTTGATAGGGGCCATAATCTAACTTGAGCCGTTCGAGAAGTGGGCTACGCGCATGATAAAGAGCATGTAGTCAAAGTAGATGACAGATGGAGAGGTGGGACGTCTACACTCTTCCTCTCTTCACCATGTTTGATACTTCTCTTGCTCTCTCCCTTCTTAATAAGATTTCAAATAGGAGGAGATTATTATGTTAAGAAGAACTCAAGTATGGTGCTCTGTCATCTTACAAATTTCATGTATCTTAACATGAAGGGAACATGTCTATCTTCCTAATGCATGCACCCCAACTGTCTACATCCTTTTGCTAACTGTGGTCATTAATCTAAGGTCATCCCATGTCACCTTAATCTAGTTCAATAGATCTTGGCCATTAGATATCCATCAAGCATAATTTGAAATAATTCAACAATTAAAATTCAATGTTAACGGTTAAAAACCTATAATTAACCAATCAGAACTCATAGAAGTGTCGACTAGCCTTTAAAAGACTTAATGGATGGTCTAAACCCCAAGATCATCCACACACTAATGTCTCAGGAGAACCATGTGGATCTCTTGTCGGATCATGTGTGCTTTGACAGCCCTAATAAACCACCTAGCCACACCCACTTTTGGTAGTTTTTAGGTAAAGCCTTGTAAAGAGAGCTAGAGAAATATCAATCATAATCTCTCCATCCATACATCCTCAAGTTGAAGGATTTGATAGAGCTAATACAACCACAAGTATCTCCTAGTCTGGGCATGATAATTTCATTAACTAATGCTTACAAGCGATCCTGTGAATGTGAACGATTGAAGACCGAAAGTTCATGTACCATCCATGAATATATCACATACTTATACGGGGTAAGAGAAAGCTTGATGACATTAAATCAGGCTCAATGGTGGAAATTGTCCATCTTGACACCAAGTTAGTCTCCTCTCATATGATAACCAATCAGAATAGTATAAGTGTATCCAAGAACTTGAATGGTCGTAGCCAAGGTACTAAGATCCATGGATAACAATTCTCCCCGACCATAGGACGATGTGTCCAATCTCAAAGTGCCCAAGGACAACAAACTCATAGTTATAAAACCATGTTCATAATAGTATATGTGTATCCAAGAACTTGTATGGTCATATCCAAGACACCAAGATCCATGAATCACAACTCTCCCCGACCATAGGACGACGTGTCCAATCTCAGATTGCCTAAGGACAACAAACTCATAGTTATAAAACTATGTTCCACACATTATAACTAGGCTAATGAATGAATGATCATATAAGTCAAGGAACAACATAAACATTAGTTTTTAATGACATTACCCTAACATATATCGATGTAAGGAACTCATCGACATATTTATTTATTGATTTATTCCCTTTATCTTCATGAATTCTCTCAGTTTGGGGATCATCCCGTCACTAATACATGAATAGAAAACTTTATTACTACTAACTTAACTTTTCGATTGTCCGTTATTTTCTTGTACTTGATCGTATTTTCACGTTTCATAGTCAATTGATGAAGTTGTCACCATGCAAATAACCGTATGATTCTAAAATTTCTATCTTAATTCCACGCTTTCTATCACCTTCCAACAACCATAGGATTTGACCATAGGTATCTTCACAAGCCAGGGCCGCACATTGTTAATTAGGACTTTAATGGGGGACCTATCTTATATGTCCACCTGCTCCAACTTCGGTTTCTTGATTCCTTCCACGTCAGAGCTCTCCCATTTGATCAATGAGATTGTCTGCCATATGCGAGAGTTGATTTATACGCTTTGTGAGTGTGAAAATTAATTGGGTTACTTGCATAAACTTTTCCTCTGTTATTCCTTTGAAGCCCTTGGGAGATTATGTAAATTCAGAATTTCCACAACGATTACTAACCTATGATGCCAAAGTCGTGCAACCCGGTTATGAGTGAATAAAATCTTGATAGCCAAATTGTTAAAAAATGAATAAGACTACACCCACAAAAGTATTTGAGTAAAATGCGATATAGTTTTATTAATTCAAACCCCTCCTCTTACAATACTTAAGAAAACTTACAACTCATAAAATGTGAAATACTTTTCTCTTACCAATAAGATCTTTGTTGGTAAGAGGTGTGAATCCGGGGCCACTATAAAATGTGAAATACTTTTCTCTTACCAGTAAGATCTTTGTTGTAAGTTGTAAGAAAACTTACAACTCATAAAATGTGAAATACTTTTCTCTTACCAATAAGATCTTTGTTGGTAAGAGGTGGGACCAGCTGGATCATCATAATCTTCTCACAGGTGCTTAAGTACTAAGTGACCACTTAACTAGTACTCAATAACCCAAGCTTTGTAATGCTGTCCTAGTCCGCATGACCACAGCGGATGGAGTTAACTCTCGATCTGGAGTACTCGGCCAACATACGCACTTATCCAACTTATCGAGTTATTCTGAAAACTTAATTTTTCACAAACTTTGACTAAAACCAATTCAAAGCAATACATACATATATATATATATATATATATGCTTTTTAAGAAAAATACTGTTGCAAAAGTCTAATAAAAAATAACTCGATACTGCCGGCAGACAAGTCTTAAAATGCGTATTTATAGTTCTAGAAACTTGGTGTAGCTGTCACGGGATCTTCCCCACGCAGATATGTAATTTGAAATTAATCAATCCGTTTTCCTAGCGTAACTGAGTCTGGCCAATCAAGGACCTTTCGTCATTGTACACTAAAGTAGCGACACTCAATCTCATCCTCATATACACAAGAGGAGGGTAGCTAAGGACACAAAGAGTCACCTGCGGGACTGGCTACTCGCACGTTGCAATGATTAGATCGAATCAAAACAATCTATAGGTAATAGGTCCCAGCACGTGGGTACAACCCACGTCGTAAAGTAGACAATACTAGGTGTAAGTCGGATCTACAGTACGCAGGTTATTCTACATAAGGTACGACTCATCTCATAACCTCATAACCTGGCTTTAATTTCAGGCCATAACATTGATCGCATGTATAGGAATGGTGCGATTATGTTATTCGACTTTATCAGTCTCATCTATAATCTTTATAAGATTGTAGGCGGATACGACTCACTCATATCATCATCCTTTATTATTTACAATAAAGAGAAGTTTATACCTCAATGTATAAACATAGCCTCAAATGTACTTCTCTTGTACATTCAAGGTTAGTCAACCCGTGCGAGAGAATTGTTATCCATGGATCTCAGTACCTTGGCTATGACCATATAAGTTCTTGGACACACCTATACTATTATGATTGGTTATCTTATGAGAGGAGACTAACTTGGTGTTAAGATGGACAATTTCCACCATTGAGCCTGATTTAATGTCATCAAGCCTTTGTCTTACCCCGTATAAGCCTTTGTCTTACCCCGTATAATGTCATCAAGCCTTTGTCTTACCCCGTATAAGCCTTTGTCTTACCCCGTCTAATGTCATCCAGCCTTTGTCCTTGGGACGATCTGATCCGTAGATCGCAATCCGGGGCCACTATATACCGTAGGATCAAAGGTGTGAATAGTTTCATCTGCTCCAGTAGTAGATAGGCAGGCCGTTGGAGCACCGTTCTTCTGCTTTGTGAGGGTTCCAAAAATCGTATAGACCGTCAGATCTTGAGGGCTCACCTTCCGCATTTTACCTACATTGGTATCAAAGCACTTTGACGGCGGATCTCCGATTAATCATCTAAAAAAGGTAAGTGACTCATCCTTTCTTTTAGGATTGGAATCAAGTGTACGGTGGTTTATATTATGATTTTGTATACATGCATGCTACGAGCATGAAACCCCAATTACAAGGGACCAAGGTGATCATGTAGATCTTGAAGATTCCATACACCTAAAGTACACCGTCTTATTGGTTTATGGAATGATCCACATGTGGTACGCCATGTATATACATAATATCCACCAATAGTTGTTGTACACATGTATCTGTACACTTGTTTTGTATCATGTTGTATTGAAACACATGCGCATTCTAATCATGTGTATACATCATGTTGTTGTTGTATTGAAATACAACATTGTTGTACGTGGCTGATGTACATCATGCGTGTTGTTGTACGTGGTTGTTATATCTCAATAGCGTGATATCTCAACATGGCTGATGTACATATACATATGCTGTACACGTGTTGTACGTGTGACATGTTGCACCATAACCTAACGTTACTGTACACGTTACTGTTTCTGCTGTACACGTGTTATACAAATGTGGGTTGTACATGTGTTATGTATACACGTGTCCTGTACACATGTCCAATAATACATGAAACGTGTTGCCTTTATATACATGATACATGAAACGTGTTGCCTTTATACACATGAAACATGATACATGCTGGCTGTGTACACGTGTTAGCTGTTGGACACGTGTTGTACATTGCAGGAGTACACACGTGCTGGCTATTGTATGTGTACACGTGCTGGCTATTTTCATGTAATCTGGTACTTGGTATAGAATCTGTACACTGCTGTACACGTGATCCACAATACATCTTAGCTACTGTACATGTACACGTGTTATATCTCAACAGTATTACACGTGTTATACATGGCTGATGTACATGTACATGAGTTGTACACGTGTGCACACGTGTTATACAGGAGACATTGTTGTACTGGAAGACGTGCTACACACGAGACGTGTTGTACAGGGATAGCTAATTTGAGACTGTACACGTGATCTGATGCATACAGTACACGTCTGATGTACATCTCATGTATATGAAAACATGTTGTACTAGGAGACGTCTCCCCATATACACCGGATATGTTTGCACAGCAAATAGAGTAGGCCACAACTATGTTAACAGCCAATGTACGTCGCTGGCACATTGTTGTAATGTGTGTACATGTGTTCTAAGCAATCCATGTTATGTACATATGTTGTACACGTGTTGTACACATGTGGGCTGTCCCATGTAATATACATATGTTGTACACCTGTTCCTTCATTACATCACACTTCACATGTACACGTTTACATGTACACGTGATCTGGTGCTTCACATGTACACGTCTACCAAATGATGAAAATGTATATAGCAACGTGTTGCACCATGATTGAGATGTGATATGAAAATGTGTCGTGTTGTACCATGACTGTGTACGGTGATATGAAAACATGTAATTGTTGAGATGTGATATGAAAAATACGTTTAATCAATGACAGTGATCACATGTAAATATACATATGACGTGTTGCGTCATGACTGTTGAATGTAAATTTGTTGAATAATGGTGCACATGTACAAATCACGTGTTGGCTGATATCCACGTGCAGCAACTATTGTTTAGTTTTGCTAATTCCACATGTGTAGATCTGTTGAAAGATGAATGCAGATATTTGTTGAATTCATGCTTAATCTACAAAACAATAGTGTAGCCCACATTCAGATATGTTGCAACCTAAATGTGTTATCTTGATTTTTTGGATTTGATCATATATATGAGATGATGTTGTTTCCTTTATGATATTGTCTTCATTGTTGATCTAGAGCACATTAGTGATCGAAACGATTATCAACCATGATGATCACTGTTGATGAAAGGATCCATCATCAACAATGATCATTAACGGTAATGATCGGATCCATCACTAATGGTCATGATCATAGGTGAAGATAGTACTCTATTAATATCTTAGCACTTTATTTTTTCTTTCTAATGATGATGTTTATATGTATGAAAATATTCGGCTTGATGTATTTAGATCTTAGCCTCCTACATTTTTCATTAGAAATTACAAAACTTAGTGCTTAGATGCTCCCTAAAACATAAAGGTTGTGCATAACCTGAGTGGAAATTTATTCTCCTCCACCAAATGATGCATGCAACCAAATAATGCAAAGTTGCATGTTATACTAATTTATTTTTATAAAAGCATTAAACTCATTTTAAATAGAGAACTTGATTGTTCTACACCTCCCATTCGAGTATGTGGACTTTCAGATCTCTTTAAGATGTGTTGATTACTTTTGTATTCTGAATATTTGTATAACACGTAAAAATGTTGATGATTAGTGTCAATACCTTAGATCTTAGCTAAGTAGTGATACTCATGCAATGTAGAGATGGCCACCAAAGCGTTAATCGCTGAACAGCTGAAAGGACAACATTTCGACGGCAACAACTACGAAAACTGGTCCCACGCGGTGCGATGCCTTCTAGACGAGGACGATATATCTCACACACTCGATGTAGTTCAAGAGAAACTCATCTTGGCTGAAAACGGGAATTTAGAAGAACATACGATTGCAATGACTTGCTACAATAAGTGGAGAAAATAAAATCGTTCAGCCCGTAATGTCCTTCTTAGCACTATGCACAAAGAACTCATACCTACGTATGAAGTGCATGAAACCGCTAAGGAAATCTGGGAAGCACTGACAAATGCCTATGTGCAAAAGTCAGATGCGAGAGTTCGGGCAATGGAATTAGAATTCCAGGAGTATAGGATGCCCGTCGTCTGCCCCATCAAAGATCATATTCGTAAGATGGAGCAAATGATAGGTGCCCTTAGGAATGTTGGGTGTAAATTGACTGAAAATCAGAAGATTATAACCATGCACCGTTCTTGCCTGAATCTTGGGCCCAAATCAAAAGAATTCTGAACCATACTGATTCTATCACTACGTTCAGAGACTTTTGTTGCCACTTGGTACGTGAGGTTGAAATGAATGTCATTCAGCCAGGTTCGGCCAAGGCCTTTGTAGCAGAGACCCATAAGCGGAAAGCTAACAACAAACGGTCCAAAGCTCGCAAGAAGGCGAAGAAGAATAACCAAGAACAGAAGATCACAACACCTGCTCTAAATCTCAAGAAGGGGAATGGAAAGAAAAAGCAGAAAAAGATAAACATAGTCTGCTTTGTCTGTAAAAATTTTGGTCACTATGCTCGACAGTGCGCCCATAAAAAGTCGGTAATTTCTCAGCCACTAGATACTTTGTATATAGGTGTTTGTTCTGAAATCCTTTCCGTTGATACAATATCTAACGAGTGAATTTTGGATTCAGGCGCGACAAAACACGTGATAAGTAGTCGTCGAGGACTCGAGGAATTCCGACCTGTAGCCACGGGGAGTTACAAGCTGTACATGGGCAATAACGCTGTTGAAAACGTATTAGGGATTGACGTTTACCATCTCCGTACGCACATAAGGCGAACAATAATCCTCGGTGATGCTCTTTATGCACCAGGGATGCGTCGAAATTTAATTTCTGTTTTTAGGTTATTAGCTGATGGTTTTGATATTCGATTTTTCAAGACAAGAGTTTCTTTGAGACAGAATAACCTCATCTTTGTATGAGATAATTTAATTTCAGATTTATTTATTTTAGACGTAGAATGTGATAATGCACCTCTTGCTTTGTCTGATATGTCGAATGAAAATATAGTATCTGAATCTCAAAAATGGCACGCGAGGTTAGGTCACTTCGGAAAGGATCGTATAATAAGACTAGTACGTTCTGGTCTATTAGACTTCTTATCCAAAGTTGATTTGTCATTTCGTGAACATTGTGTATTCGGGAAGACTTCGAAGAAACCATTTTCCAAAGCGGCTAGGTCAAAGAGCACACTAGAGATAATTCATTCAGATATCTGTGGACCTTTTAATGTACATGCCAGAAACGGATGTCAATACTTTGTCACTTTCATTGACGATTACTCACGTTATGGATATGTGTATCTCATCTCACACAAATCTGAGGCTGTTGATTGTTTTCTTAAATATAAAGTTGAGGTGGAAAATCAGCTTGAGAAAAACATTAAAATCCTTCGATCTGATAGAGGTGGCGAGTATACGTCTGAAACGTTTAAATCATATTGCGAAAATGTTGGCATTGTTCGGCAATACACAATGGCTTACACACCACAGCAAAATGGTGTTGCAGAAAGAAAGAATAGGACATTATTAGACATGGTTAGATCGATGATGGCTCAAGCCAATCTCTCTATCACATTCTGGGGAGACGCATTGTTAACAGCTGTCTACGTCCTAAATAGAGTCCCATCCAAATCAATTCGTAAGACTCCATATGAGATGTGGTCTGGGAGGATTCCTTCTCTGGCCAACCTACGCCCTTGGGGATCTTTGGGATATGTTTTGCTGCCTACTTCGCATAGAGGTAAACTTGATAGTAAAACTATTGAATGCGTGTTCATAAGATACCCCATGCATTCAAAGGGATACGTTCTAGTTTATGAGGACCATGGACGATGGATTGAGATAGAATCCAGGGACGTGACCTTCGTTGAAGATAGATACCGAAGCCGAATAAAGCAAAAGGCTCCAATAGATCTTTTTGAAATGTCTGATGTATCTCAGGAGAGTGGGAGTTCTGCTTCACAAGACGATGATACTCCTATAGTTCGTCAGGACAGTGGGAGGACATCTCAGCAGGCTCTTGAGTTACGTCGAAGCGAAAGAGGATTGATTCCCCAAAAATACTTCGATATTGAGGGACAAATATTCTCTTACGTTGCAGTTGATGATGATGAACCTGATTCGTATCAAGATGCATTATTATCTTCTAACTCGGCCGATTGGGTGAATGCTATGGACGAAGAGATCACTTCCATGGAAAAGAATAAAGTCTGGGAACTTGTTGATCTGCCTTCCAATCGCAAAACGATAGGTAACAAATGGGTACTTAAGATAAAAAGAAAGGCAAATGGTACAGTGGACAAGTATAAAGCACGATTAGTTGCTAAAGGTTTTACACAACAAGAAGGCGTTGATTACGAGGAGACCTTTTCACCTGTTACAAAGTTCTCTTTAATCCGCATGATCTTGTCCATTGTCGCAAGTTTAGACTTAGAGTTATATCAGATGGATGTAAAGACCGCATTCTTAAATGGTGACTTGAATGAAGAGATATACATGCAACAGCCCATGGGTTATGTGGACAAAAAGCATCCAAAGAAAGTCTACAAATTGTTGAAATCTATCTATGGGCTGAAGCAATCTTCAAGACAGTGGTACACGAGATTCCACTTGGCCATCACCACTTTTGGATTCACAATGAGTGAAGAAGATCATTGTGTATACCTAAAACGGTATGGAAGATCTTTTCTGATATTATCTCTATATGTAGATGATATCCTGTTAGCTGGTAATGACATGCAATTATTAATATTGACTAAAGATTGGTTATTCTCGAACTTTGAGATGAAAGACCTCGGTGAAGCCAATTTTATTCTTGGGATAAAAATCATCAGGGATCGCTCTAACAAATTTTTAGGCTTGTCTCAAGCAACCTATATACAAAAGATCTTAGAGCGGTTCAGGATGGAAAATTCAAAAGCTGTTGAAACCCCTATGGATAAAGTTACCAAGCTCGACAGGAAATTGTGTCCCCGGACTGAAGTCGAGAAATTGGCTATGTCCTCAATACCTTATGCAAGCGCAGTAGGGAGCTTAATGTATGTTATGCTTTGCACCGAACCGGATATTAGCTATGCAGTTGGCATAGTCAGCCATTATCAAGTAACCCGGAACAGTCTCATTGGCAAGCCGTCAAACGTATATTCCACTATCTCAGATAAACAAAAGACTTAATGTTGTGTTATGAAGGCACTAGCCTCGAACTCAAAGGATATTTTGATGCTGCTTGGGGTAATGACGCCGATGAGGGAAAGTCTACTTCAGGTTATGTATTCTTACTTGGAGGAGGAGCTATCTCATGGTCGAGTAAGAAACATACATCCACAGCTCTTTCATCTATAGAGGCCGAGTACATTGCATGTTGTGTTGCAGTTCAGGAGTGTGTATGGGTTCGCAGATTTCTATTGAGTCTGGGTGTTGTACCGAGTGTTCGTCAGCCTATATCGCTGAAGATTGATAATACTTCTACCATTGACTTGGCAAAGGACCTTAAACACCACCAGAAATCTAAGTACATTGAGATCAAGTATCATTACGTCCGTGATCAAGTGAGAGAAAAGAAGGTCGCCCTCAGCTACATTCCTACTAAGAAGATGATGGCTGATCCCATGACGAAACCTATAGCTAGAGATCTATTTCAGGTTCACGTCAGGCAGATGGGATTGAGGAAAGTTTGACTGATGTACTTGTTTTGTAATACATTCGATCTTTCATGAATAATACATTCCATTTATTCAGTATTGAACACTAATATAACTAGGTATAAAGATTATCAGCATTTACCTTGAGATCATGTAGGATTTCTATTTTTGTCGACAGGTCGGTCACCCACTCGCACGGGTTGACCAACCTTAAATGTACAAGAGAGGTACATTTGTGGTTATATTTATACATTGAGGTATAAACTTCCCTTTATTGTGAATAATAAAGGATGAGGATATGAGTGAGTCGTATCCGCCTACAATCTTATAAAGATTGTAGATAAGACTGATAAAGTTGAATAACATAATCGCATCATTCCTTTACATGCGATCAATGTTATGGCCTAAAATTAAAGCCAGGTTTTGAGGTTATGAGATGAGTCGTACCTTATGTATAATAACCTGCGTACTGTAGACCCGACTTACACCTAGTATTGTCTACTTTACAACGTGGGTTGTAACCACGTGCTGGGACCTATTACCTACAGATTACTTTGATTCGATCTAATCATTGTAACGTGCGAGTAGCCAGTCCCGTAGGTGACTCTTTGTGTCCTTAACTACCCTCCTCTTGTGTATATAAGGATGAGATTGAGTGACGCTACTTTAGTGTACAATGACGAAAGGTCCTTAATTGACCAGACTCGGTTACGCTAGGAAAGCGGCTTGATTAATTCCAAATTACACATCTGTGTGGGGAAGATCCCGTCACAGCTATACCAAGTTTCTAGAACTATTAATACGCACTTGAAGACTTATCCGTCGGCAGTATCGAGTTATTTTATTAGACTTTTGCAAACTATATTTTTCTTAAAAAACTTTTATATATATATATATATATATATATATATAATATATATATATATATATATTGCTTTGAATTGATTTTTGTCGAAGTTTGTGAAAAATCAAGTTTTCAGAATAACTCGATAAGTTGGATAAGTGCGTATGTTGGCCGAGTACTCCAGATCGGGAGTTAACTCCATCCGATGTGGTCATGCGACTAGGACAGGCATTACAAAGCTTGGGTTATTGAGTACTAGTTAGGTGGTCACTTAGTACTTAAGCACCTGTGAGAAGATTATGGTGATCCAGCTGATCCCACGCCTCTGATTCTTTTGATCGCGATGTTTGGTATTTGATTCTTATAAGGCGAGTTAAATGGATAAATTTATGTGCCTATCCCACAACGTGATTGAGTGGGAGATGTTGGACGTAGGCCAGCGGGGCCCACTGGTGAGCAATCACTAGTGGGTGGGTCCCACGAGTTTTGGCTTCTTCCGGCCTTTTTCCTCTTCTGTTATATTTCAAATTCAACTTTAAATTTGATTTATGGTAGGAGATAGGGATAAGACCGGATGATGTGGCATTATCCCAATCCCACCCAAACTCTCTTTCCTCTGTTATAAAAAGGAGTGCGCTTCTCTCATGGAACGCATTGAATCATACGAAACACCGAGAGTATACAGAGAGAAATAGAGTGCGCTATAGTCTGTCCATCTTAGCTTGTCCTTGGGACGATCTGATCCATAGATCGCAATCCGGAGCCACTATATACCGTAAGATCAGAGGTGTGAATAGTTCCATCTGCTCTAGTAATAGATAGGCGGGCCGTTGGAGCACCGTTCTTCTGCTTTGTGAGAGTTCCAAAAATCGTGTAGACCGTCAAATCTTGAGGGCTCACCTTCCGCATTTTACCTACAATCTTGACAACCAAATCCTAAAGAAATGGATAGAAGTACACTTACAAAAATATTTGAGTAAAAGGCAAAATAGCTTTATTGATTCAAACCCCTCCTCTTACACTACTAAAGAAAACCCACAACTCGTGAAATGTGGAATGCTGATCTCTTTCCCCCCACCCACATACCTTAAAAGACAATCTTTATATGAATCTTTAATGAAAATTTCCAATCAATAGATTGATTTAAAAATCAATCTTACTTGATTTCAAATCAGTCTATAATTTATTTAAGATATATAATAATAAAAAATCCACCAATGAAGTTGCCTAAAATAGAAAAAAAAATCTAGTGATTATCTTAAAAAAATTCAATCACATCTTCCTCAATAGTCTCCCTATCTTCCACAAATGACAAATGCAATCTCTCTTTTTGAAATTTAGACTCCAAATTTTGCAAGAAACAGTCCAAAATCAGCCGACAGTGGGCTGTGGGCCTACTTGAACTTTGCATTATCAAAGAAAATGGGAAATGCTTTCAATAGTAAGGACATTGGGTAATTTCCAAAAAGCTGGCCATATTCTGCACACCCTCCAACTTTTTATAACAAGAAAGCATAAAATGAATTCAACCTAAGCCTACAACTTGTTAGCCCAATTTTAAATGACTACCAAACTGAAATTTACAAGAAATATACAGTAAATTAGGATGGGCCAAATAGTAGCATCCAAAGATTAGCAAGACAGTGTGGTCCTTACTGTGGGGCCCACCTTTATGTATTTATTCTATATCAACGTTTGTCCGTCCATTTTTTCTGATCATTTTTTAGGGCATGAGCCAAAAAATGAAACAGATCTAAATCTCAAGTGGACCATACCATAAGGCACCCCAAACTCTCGTAACTGAAATGATATGATTATAACCATCTAATTCTGCCCACACCCTGATCCATAGCTCAAGTGGTAGACTGAGTGAGAGATACCTCGTTTCAACACTGAGGTCTTGGTATCGGGTGTGCTAACAAGCTAACCGGAAAAAAAAAACCATCTATACTGCCCAAATATCACTGCACTTTGCAATTTTAGGCATACCCAAACACTACTATTTTTAATGCAAGTCTCGAATGCATGATTTTTTGACTCGATGACTCGGACAGACTCATCAGTCCTAAGTCAATTCAAGACTAGGCCGAGTGAGGCCGAGTTGTCCTCTATCCTCAATCCCAACTTGCAGTTTGATGAACCAGATTGAACTCAGCTGAGTCATGGTCGAGTTGGATGAGTTGCATCCGGGGCGGGCGAGTGGTCCATCCTTGATCGAAAGAGATTCTTGTCATTTTGAAAAGTTAAGAAAGGGTTAGTTTCATCAATGAAACTAATGATTATACATTAAAAAGAGATTATATATCAGGTACAAGGGCTGTATCATAAGCTATGATGCACTGGCAACGTGTCACGTGAAGACAATCACTTGGAATGAAAATCAGGCCAATCCACAGAGAGATTGAAACAACTCTAATATCAGTGGACAGTGGATGTTATGAAACGGTGCACTGGTGTGGTCCACCCAATGAGCGGATGAGCTTGATTTTCCTAGAAAGTGAAGATTATTGTGTGGTTCACCGTTTGTTCAGATGCGATGCTCTAAACATATGACACGTTGGTGTGGAAAAAAAAAAAAAAAAACTACTTGTATAGTAACTAATGATACAGCTGCTGTACCATTTAGTTTGGGTGGGGAATCGGTTTTTACGGTTAGCGGTTAGAAGAAGAGGTATGTCCACTTGCATTATATAAACAAACGTGCAAGTGGGGATTATGGGGAATCCATGCGAGCTTATCTCCTACTTTTCATTCAAGTCAAAAGGCTCTCTCTCTCTCTCTCTCTCTCTCTCTCTCTCTTTCTTTGGGTGCGAATCAAATCCAAATTTCTTTTTAATTTAGGAGAAGAAGAATGAAAGAGTATTGATTGATTGTGTAATCCTCTCAAAAGCATAGCGTCATCCTTACCATTTCACGCACTCAACTTGTTACTATTCAGTACAGTCACCATCTTATCAATTTTCTATCTCTTTTCTATTTGAATGGTGTGAGGGGAATATGAGTGGTCCATGTTATCCAACGTGTCATGCTCTAAGGCCTCCACATGCTGCTTGGGGAGCCCGGCCGCCGGCATCGTTTCTCTTGGCCCATGTGGCTCACAAAATCCTCTATCGGGAGCGCACGGGCCATGAGCAAGTTGTTGGTAATTAGATGCTAATCATGGTTTCAAGAATCTAATCATAAGGCGTGCCGACCTCTTTTGTCAAATCCAAATAAAGAGGAGAAAAGATCTGAGGTGAAAACGATAAGAGTCATGGAAAACTCTGAAATTAAATCATTTTCAGTAGAAAACAAAAACCAATTTTCATTTCCCGACTTTTCCTTTAAAAAATTGTAGAAATTCGTTACGCCCCACTAAAAAAAAATAAAAATTACAAGGCAAAAAGGCGATGCAAGATGACCAATCAAGATGATGAGCCTGCCTGAAATTGATGTGAAAGTAGAACCCAAGCAAACAATGGAAATTTGGGAAGATCCATGATTTCCCATCTCCTCCGGGTCGGCGGAAAACTTGAATCCAAAACAAACAATGGGAATGGGAATTCATGATTTTCCATTTACTGAGGACTAAGTGGTTACTTTTCTGTATCCCATTTAGTTTTCCACCATCCAAACAAAAACACACCCCCAATCCAAGGTTTAACAAATCAATCAATCAACTTCATAAGCCGTGTTTGGATATGTAAATCAATTCACAAAATAAAATAATTCAAAGCGGAGATAACCCCATTTAATGCATATGATAATCAAAACTGATATCTGCAATCCTCTCTATCCCAATTTGGATCTGAACCGAAGGTATTTGCAACTGAGTTTTCTCTAAATCATTGGGAGTCGCCCAAGCCGCTCAACTCTTTATCGAATTGAATTATTATTTCAAATGGGCACAATTGGACATCCAAACACCACTTTTATCATCCGCTTCTTGTTTTCGTGTGGTTTCACAGGCGGGACCATTGTGAGCATCACGCAATCCTCATTCTGGATGATTTGACAAACAGAACCACGTCCACAAAATGCAGATAAAACACTGAAAACTCCTGTCATGGTTTGCATTCTGGTGTACATCCAAACAGGCCCTTACCCGGGCAAGGATTATAGTAAAAACTGTTGTATTTTAAAAACATTTTTTAAAATAATTGTTTCAAAATTCAAAGTTTTCCTTTCATGTTTCTTTTTTTTTTTTTTTTTTTGAAGTGTTTTTTTTAAGTGTGACTCTTTTGTCCGATCTCGAAAAAAACTAAAAATATCAATCTCATGTATATAAAGAGATGTGGTTTGTGTAAGGCTTGATCTGTCTGGGGCTATGTTGGGACTGAGAGTACAATCATGCTAACAGTTTTATTCCATACTCCGTGAGTATACTCGCATTTGTCAATTTTGTACGAATTTCAAACCATTGATGCGTATGTTCGAGCAATTGCACCAGCTGGGTTCAAACCCAACGGACCTAATTCATTAGAAATGGTGCTTTAAGCACCTAAATGTGTTCTATATATATATAGACCTCCTTTTCTGAAAAAATAATAATTCAAACCACCGATTTCTTTTTTTGATTCTTCAAAATTCGCCTCTAGTTCAATATTGTTTTGCCAACTGAGTTTGTTACCGAGTCAACTCACTTCGGCTAAGTATTGCACGCTGGTTTGAGCCCGTGTATGGCGAGTTCATCGTTGGGACCAGGTTATAGCCATTATATCCTGGAGGCCAACTGTCCAAGATTCTTATTGCATTTGGGACGCAGTTCAAGGAGAGCAGATTTGGTTTCAAGCCGAGTGACCCAGTCAGGCCTCGGTAATTAGTGCTAACTGATTACCGGTACTAAATGTGTAATTAGTGCTAACTGATTACCGGTACAATGCACTTTCAACTGTCTATGACAGGGACGGATCTTGGGCACCACTGATGTGGCTTGTTTTCAAACCTAAGGCCATCTTAAAAAGCATATGCAATCCTCTAAATTCTTTAAGAAAAATAATAATAATAATCCAAAGTTTTAAAGAAGATCCTTAGCTTTAAACTAAAGCACAAGAGACACATATACAACACATTAGGTACAGATGAAGCCGATGAGTAGAGAGCGGTTTTCGTGCTATTAAGATATATTAACAAATATATTAGTATTGTTGAGCATATCCATCTTAATTAAAATGGCAAAAAGCAAGGAAGAGTGGAATCTAGATGCTTTTTTATATGATGGGTAGTTAAGTGGCACTTGGGACTCTTTTGAATTCATTATCATAGGTGGGGCCACTCAATTCCCGTCCTTATTCCTTCTCTCTCCTCAAGATTGAGGGTAGTTAGAATAGTTAAGAGTCTCAAAAATCAGATTTTTTTTTTTTCCTAACGGCAAAGTGGTAGATAGAAATGCTAGCACCATAAACCATTGTAGGCCCCTCTTAGTGTCATGTCACAAGTTGTTGAATAAATCTTGTTTTCTTCTCTAGAAAAGGAGAATCTACTATTAGAAAGGTAAAGGAGGAAGAATAACATAAAGAAAGTCATACATGTAGAAACAAAAAGCCTTCTGTTTTGGTGAATCGATAAGAGGACATTCCTTGTAAGCACATAAAGATGTTCTAATTTTTATCCGAATTAGCCAAAGTAACCTTATGTTAATGTATATATATTATCTTTTTTCAAACTTGAAGTTGAAGCTGTGTTACAATGATGAAAAGCTTGAATTGCAGTTGAGTGCTACAAACATAGACTACACTAGCTATGCACTTAGAAATGGTCGGCGCTCATGTTCGACCCCTCTTAAGTCGGTGGTATGTCCATGTCATACCTTAGTAGCATTGGCTACGGGGGAACAAAATGGATAGTTTGCGGAGTAATGCTGATAGACGTACAACCGGTCATTTGTTTTATGTGCTTATATGTTCTCTGTTCATGTATTTGGCCTCACTGTGCAAAGTCCATGTGTATGTTTGAAATGAAACAGTGCTCTCATGACTATACTAGTGTTACAGGTCGTTTGAGACGCAACAACCCAACATGTCGATCTAGACCACCCAGTAGGTCCTGCCTGCTCTTCATATGCCATGGAGCAAAAATCAGACTGGTTAGATGATCCTTTCCATCCGAACGTTTGGTACTTCTCCATATCAAGCCCATTTTTCAAGCAAGGAGTAGGGATTTCAATTGTGTGCCTGTGGGTGATTATGAAGTTATCGTAGGTCATCTGAACTTTGCCCACATTGAGGAATGTATATACAAATCTGCAACTCTCCACTACAATATTGCCTCTAGATCCGTCGATAGTACTTGTCAAATGAAGAGAGAGAGAGAGAGAGACAAAAAAAAAAAAATAATAACCCACTTACTTTCTTGTTTTTTAACAGTCCCGATTGTGTAGACAATCCATGCAAAACCCCACTTACTAAGTGATTGACATGGATGCATTATAGCTATCCGACACCGCAACCTTTTCTCCACCATTTTCTTGTCCTATAAAATCATTTTACCACAGCATTTATGTAGAGAAAGCCTTTTCCTTAGCCGTTTATGGGGGATAAAGTCCCCCCTTTCCAACAACAATACATGGAAATCTAGCTAGGATCCACATGCATTCAAACCAAACCCATCATAGCTGCCAGCATCAGGTGTGGATGAGATGATAAGAAACCCCTCACATGACACTCCAAAGCAGAAGATAAAATGATAGAAGGATTGCATTTTACAGGAATGATTAAAAGCTCATGACAAATATTCAAATATTTTAAACAAAAAGCCACGATGGGTGGGAGAGAAATGGATGAAAAGTGAAAGGCCACCCAAACAATACTTACAATGACTCACCTTTTGTTAGTTGAAATGAATGATTCATGTGATGGAGAAGGCCATGATCTTTTCTTGTAAGCATTTTGGAAATTGACATGACCAAAAGCTAATTTTAGCCAAGTGAAAAGGAAAGTAGAATCAATCTGGCCAATGACAAACTAAAGTGCATATACCACAAATAAGAAAAAAGATGACCAATGGGTTAGAAGCTATAGTAATGCCATTTAACATATGAAATCCAAGAGAAGTGACATATGCAATAGTTTCTTGACACATTCAAGACCCAATGATCACACAAGACAAAAAGTACACTCCCAAATAGACTAGAGTTTCAAAACTTTTCTCTTCATGAATTGCTTATTGATTCACTGAAAGGTGCTGATTTTGAAAAAAGTATTATTATTATTCTAAAGGCGGTCTGCCATCATAGAAAGAAATTGAATTATAGCTGCTAACAAACCCAAAGCACACTGATAAAGTAGTAGAGCCATGGTTCACACTACTAAAGGTACATGCATATCATCACGAATGCAGGCCATCGATTTTTTTGTTTTGCAAGCCGAATAGTTGTTAACATACAAAAGCTAGGGGTGATGATTAGCGCATGCATCAATTAGACCTAATACTCGTTAACCTTTTTAGACCTTCCTATTTTGTCCTGGTAATCATCCAAAGAGATGTGGACTAGTTGGCAGGTCACTTGAATTCCAATCTAGAGCAGGGAAAAATATTAGATACAACCTAAGAGGTCCACCAGTCAAGGTCTCCCACTGAGAAAGGTGTTTTGGCATTTCCCTACCTTTATTGGCTATCGAAGAGATCATGATTATCACATAACTCACTTTACCTATTGGATAAATGTTCTCTAAATCCCAACCCTGATTCCATGTAAAACCTAATGGTTAGAAGTGGATTTCTTCAATGTTCCATACTTCCATTTTTACCATCATGATGGAGCTTTATTTTAAAACCCATTTAGAAAGAATCGGACCTAGCAGGCCCTATAAGCCATTTTCTGCACAAATCATGGCATACTTAATGCTCTGATGAGGTGATTTATCCTCCTCTTGTTGCCAATCTCTGCGATTATTAATTCTCCTAGAGGGTAACATATGCAACAAGGATTGTATTCAGGCCATTTGCTGAGTTTGAACAGTTTAGGTGAGTCGTAGTCGAGCCTACTTAAACACGAAATATATTCTGGTCTGTGTTTTTTTTTTTTTTTAATGATGATCAATAGTCACATAATCATGGGGTGGATTGAATAACTGCGCAATAGCAATGTTTATCAGGTTCCTGTGAGACATTTCTATTAATTTCATTATCAGCTCCTACTTTAGAGCAATAAAAGTACCAAGGATTGGGCACATTTTTTGCCAATAAAAATGTTCAAAGCGTTTGAATTCTTTCATTATTTATTTTCCACATACTTATTATGCTAGAAGCAATGACAAAAGAAAATTGTATTACAAGCAAGTTGCCAAATAATCTTAGTAAGGGCTATCATAAACCCAAAAAAATAAGAAAGAAAAATAAAAGTTGATCGTTATCATCTTCTTCAAGTTGCTAATCTAGTATCAAACCACTTCACCACACAAGGGTCGTGACCATTGGTGGGGAACAGGCTCCCGCCCCTGAAAAAAATGATCCTTTTTTAATCGTAGTGGGGAGAAGCATACACTGTGCAAGTGTTATAACTACCCTCCCCTTTTTGGACTTCAAATTCCTCTATTTTCTTCTCAACCATCCATAAATGGAAATACAATGCACTAATTTAAATTGATGATGGAATAGAAGGAATAGAAGGAAGAATTAATGAGTAATAAATGTTTTAGTGGATACTAGGAATGTTTGTGGGGGATCAAAATATAAACTGAGGGGGAAGAATGATAGGGAATTTCTTGCAAAAAAGCAGATGGAATGATTTTTTTAAGTTTTGTTCACGTGGTTGAAGATGTGATAAAAGATATCCCATCCTTAAAACTATATTCTCAAGTAGAATCATATAGGTGGTCAGAATATTTCCTTTAAAAGGAGAGCTCTTTCCGGGGAATTCCATCATCTTAATGACACTAATGATAGCTTTGTGGAAAGTGGATAATGCTTATCATAATATTCCCATTCTAGACTGATTCAATGGAATGGAACAATGTCACTCTGTGGAGGCATCCAAACAAATAATGAAAATTGAAGGATTGGTGAAATTGAGTGGCAGTCGGTGGTGCTCTTTCCACTCGGGTTTCTCATACAACCCACATCCTGTGGGCAGAGAGATGCCACACAGGCAGTTGTTAAACCATGTCATCTTATATCATATAATATAAGCAATTGGCATTGCACCATCCACATGATACATGCATGCCCATGAAGCAGATTACACAATGGGCGGGCACCATGCAACACTTGCTCCAGCAAGCAGATCTAACTTTCCTTAATTTATTTTATTTTTATTTATTTATTTTAGCATTGACCAAACTTCCTTGTCTCCCTCTCTCTCTGATTTTGAATCAACTTGAATCGTTTTCAATTTCCTGGGGTTTAGCTACAACTACAATCCTATCAGGTGGAGTTTATCTCAATCGTTGTGAGTTATGACCCTTTCATCAAGACCAGCAAGGGCGGAATCAAGCTTACAATCTCAGGCCAGAGAAGACAGCACTGTCCAACTGAGCCGAAGGCTTAACCCCCAAAACATTCCCTGGGCCACAGTCCCAAAGCGTTTAGATAAAGAAAAGATGAATAAATGGATGTCTCAGGTCAGGCCCTATCAGTATGAAAGGCTGGAACTTTAGGTATAAAATACCGAATGCTAAACTTCACCACATCTGCTGAATATCGTGATTCTGCAATTCCAAGTCTGGATAGGTTTCTAGATATTTTCAAGCGATAAAATCAGAAGCATTGTTTGACCACCCCATTTTTTTAAAATGATGAGCACCACTTGTTGCACTTAATCTTCCAAACAGTAGTAACAAATAAGGATCCACTATGTACCAGCCAACCAGCCACTTAATAATTAACTGTATAATCAAAACAGGGTAAATATGGGCATACCTTAATCTCTAAGGTTTAAC
This sequence comes from Magnolia officinalis, assembly GCA_021015155.1. Lineage (NCBI taxonomy): Eukaryota > Viridiplantae > Streptophyta > Magnoliopsida > Magnoliales > Magnoliaceae > Magnolia > Magnolia officinalis. The sequence goes on along the minus strand of JAJHSJ010000001.1, from coordinate 129,257,039 downwards.
ACAGTTCCAAATCATGATTAACAGCCAAAAAAATATTTCATTTGTCCAAAAAATCATGATGCAGTTCTTAAGTTATTGAAAACCCTGAAAATAAAAAGGCAAGGCTTTAACCACTAAAGCGAACTGGATAAAAAGCACACAACATGGTCACTACATCTCGGATCCCTGTGCGAGAACCTGACATCATACCAGAGTTCAGGGTGCTCTTTGAATCATTGATTGGAACCAGTAACTTCGAATAGGTTGCCAAGTTCTCTATCCTAAAATTTCTCATAAGAATCATTAACATGACAGAAATCTGCATATTTCCACAACACTAGAACAATTCCATCCTTTTCAAGCTCCCATCAATCAAATGCGCCCAACATTCACCAAGACGGGGATGGAGAACCCCACGAGAGGATTGCAAATTTGGGCAATCAAGTTGGCCCTCAACTTATAGATAATACAAGCTGTTAGGGAGAAGGATTTCAGTACTCCAACAAACAAGGAACTGACATCTAAACATACCATGCAATGGCCACTCGTACAAATGTTTTGCAATATTTTGGTTCTGCGGCCCGCTGACAAGAACCCCGTCAGTAGTATGGCCTGTATCGCATGGGCCGCCGAAACCTTGGAGCCTTTCTGCACAGAGATACAAAGGAAATGGCCGCTCAACATGATTGTAACAAGAAAATAATAATCTAAGAAGGACTTGAAAGTAGAACTCTATAGAGAATGCAAGGGGTTCACTGACATCATTCTCAAAGATAATTCCACAGTGCTTTAAAGCAGAATGGAAAGCCAGGGAAAACCTAAAATGAATTGTAGAACCTATAAACTCACCCATATCCATAAGGAGAATAGAAGGGGGCTGGCATGAATGGTCTTCGGGATCGAGAACCAAGGTATGGGTTGGGGCGCCTTCCTCGGTACTGCTTCATTCCTGGAATGTTGGTTCGTTTAGCTGAGACCTGCATAACAACAGTACCCACCTGTGAAAAGAAGTAGAAACAAAGGTAAAAGCACGAGTTTTATCGAATTAAAATGTAAGGACCTTCAATTGACGACCATGCAACTCAGACTCATTCAACAGGAGAGCATTCTGAACGGCATCAATTTCAACAAACTCCACGTAAGCAAACCCCTTGGGTTGACCAAACTTGTCGGTCAAAATCGTCACTCTGTTCACTGTCCCACATGATTGGAAGTGCTGCTGGACTTCCTCAGGAGTGCATGCATAGTCCACCTGAGATTATGAGGCAAAATAAAAATAACGCAGAGACGTAGAGGAAAAAAAATGCGGGGTCCAACATCTTTGTGAAGTGGCATGCCAATATGCACATGTTCTACAGATCCCAACCAAAGGAGAGCATACTAGTCACTGATTGAGATATGCTCATTGCAGTGGAATGAAATACAAGAGAACCCCATTCACCAAGACAGGTATGTGCCTTACCTATTTCTTCAACATGATTGCTTATTTCCGGCCTAACAGTCATGTTTACATGTTCAGAAGAGAGTAAGATATGAATATTTGCATTTTCCAGCATCAGAGATTTGAAATTTGAGATGGAATAGTGGTCCGCTTATGGAGTTGTGTGGAAAAAGCAAGTGAACTACCGTTTATTGAAAAGGTAATACAATCAGAGATGTAAAACTTGCAGTGTTCAACACTCCAGAAATATGAGAGGGCACTCTGTAAATGCAAAGCTTATTCAATGTTGCTAAAATCGATATCGTATCAAAAATTGTAATAGAGATTGAATCGAATCGTAAATCGTAAGATTTTTTTATGATTTCTTAAAAATATGAAAAATATAAATAAATCAGAAAAAAAATTAAAACTTAGCAATCATCCTTTTGCCATCAAGATGCACCAAGTAATAATACTATGTCATGATAGTGATAAAGGATTCTTATCTTTCCTTCATTTTTGTCTTTCAAGAAATTTTCCTCAAAAACATACGAAGATCCTTTAATAATTGATGTTCTTATTACTTTTCTAGAATGTAGAATCACATTTGGAAAAGCGGCTGTTTTTTTTTTTTTTTTTTTTTTTTTTTTTTTTTTTGAACAATGATAATCTCATTGAAAGGGCCAAAGCCAGGAAACAAAAAACAAAACAAAAGATTACAACTGCCAAGAAATAAGACATTGACTATAGAGATTTATAGCCACAGCCCATTCCTCAACCTGCCCTTTAGCCCACCTAAACACATCCAACACTCTCCCTTGACGATTTCTAAAACATCCATCGTTCCTCTCTCCAAATGCCCCATAAACCTGCAAGCATAGCCAATCTCCAGATTTTTTACCCCCTTGTTCCACTCCCTCCGTGCCATGAGAGCAAAAACACCTCTATAGAACCTGGAAGCACCCACTCCACTCCAAACAGTAGAAAGAACTCATACAAAACTGCTCTTGCAAAAGACCAATGTATGAATAGATGATCCACAGATTCTGTGTTTTGGAAGCAGAGTGAACAAATACTCGGGAGACAAAAATTCCTATTGCAGAGATTGGCTATAGAAAAGCGGCATTTGATTCTGTAGACCGACAAAAAAATATATTTTGATTTCTAACCATCATTCCACAAAACATAAGTTAGCATGATTGTAACCATCCATAAAACATTCCAGATAAGTCATACAACAATTTCGTGTTTCAACCAATTAGGAGGTTAGAAATCATTAGAAAAAAACTCTACAATTTAATGTTGAAGAGAATATATATAATTTAATCTTTTATAAAGAACAAAATAAAATAATTTACCTCCTAAACAAATCTATTTTCTTTTTCTTTTTTTGAAAGGAATTTCCTAAATGATTCTTAAAGCCCCCACTAATTTAAAAACATAAAATGAAAGCCAAGTAAGGCTTAAAATAGAAGAAAACAAGTATAATTTGAATCGTAAATCATAAGATTCAAATCATAAAATCATAGGATTCACATAAAAAGGGATTCAAAGGTGGGATTCAAATCGTTTTGCTTAAGATTCAACTCAAATTGTATATCATAAATCGTAGGATTTTGACAACACTGAGCTTATTGAGTCATTGATGCTGGAAGGACAAAGGAGCCCAGTGATAATGTCTGCAGCTTGACCTCTTGAGAGAGGTTTGGCAATGATATGACTAGCTATATTTGTAGATGTTCGATAAAGAGAAATCTTCTCATACAACTAACTGGAATAATGGCTTGCAATGATATTCTTAGCTATAGTTTTTTTTCCCACATAATATGTCAAGCCTCAATATGCTTGGCTCCAGCAGTGGAAAAAGAAGATACTAGAAGGATATGCTGTCCTAAAAGCTAGACGGATGGAAAAAGAAACCCAAAAAAAAAAAAAGAGGGGAAGAAGAAGAAGAAGAGATTAGATGGATATGATGTCCAAAAAATCTATGTACGTAGGCAACTGCAAATGAACAGATCTCCAAATATTTAGAGTATAACACCCCAAGAAATTATTCATTATGCAGGTACAAATAACAACAGTCATCCTTCAAAAAGAAGGATAACAACACCAGCCAGAATACTCAAAACCTATTCGAGACAAACGATTTGCCACATCTCAGAGAAAAGTAGATCAGGATCCAAGAAAGCTGGTTTCTAATTTTCACCATTTTGCAAATTCACGTTGAAATGAATTGACAAATTGATTTTATAGCACTACCATATATAGCACTACCATAAACAGTACTGCACCAATAAGGCAAGAAACCAGTTCCAAGTCCAAAAAACAAAGAAACAGCTATCAATTCCTCATTGAGATCACAGCTTGAAACGCTGCAATACATGCATGAAACCAGATTCCAAAGTCCAAAAACAAAGAAACGGCTACCAATTCCTCACCTAAAACACAGATTGCAGTACACGCATAAAATATTTGTATTGTGTTAAGCAGGACTGACCCTTAGTAATGGTGATGAACCAAACACACCCATGCAGGAATGACTATATTTGGGTCAGTGTTTGAAATATCGGTATCGCATTACATATCACATTCTTGGGATACAGATACGTATCGGTTATCGCATGGGATATATCGATTGTATCATGTAATGTATAATTGTTGTTAGAAACATTGGGAAATTGGTTGAATTTTTCGATGAAACTTCAGTAATTGTTAAAAAAGACATCAATACACACTTATAAATCAAAACATTACAAAAAAAAAAAAAAGTACACTATGTTTTCTTTGTATGGGTTCCTAATCTCTGTGTTGTCTAACTAAATTGATCAAGTATATTCAATGTCCATTCATATAATTTATAAATGTAAGAAGATGTGTAGAAACACAAGCAATACATTCAAAAGCAAAAGAAGAATCACTAAATTAGGTTACAGACATGTTTGATGTGATGTTTGAATACAAAGATTGCAAACGATTTGCGAGAAACTGGAAATTTTTCAATTTTTTGCAACTCGGCCCATCTCCTTCAAATCTCAAAATCGAAGCTCCCAATCCATGATTTTTAATGCAGAACATGAAAAATCATGAATTTGTAACAATTTGACACTAATTTAACATGATTTACAGAAAATAAGAGCATCAAAATTCGAAAATGCTCACTAGATCGAACATGTGGGATATATCACACTACTTGCGCGTTTCGTATCACTTTGGTAGGATACAAGATATATCGTGGGATATATCAGCCGATATCGTCGATATTTAAAATAGTGATTAGGGTACACTCAGTGCCAGCACCCAAGCTCAAAGAGTTCGAATAAACATGCCTTAGGGTTCTGTTTATCCTTTGAAACACGATTTCAAGGAATATCTGCAGAATAATATAACTGAATAGATATTCATTGCCATGTTTCCAAAAATAGATGTGAAATGGAGGTCAGGCCTGAGAAGCTGAATTGTTGACATTGCATGACAAGGCATTGGTGATAAGTTTCTTTGCGCATACGATCAGAAAAGGGAAATTTGTGACATGATGCTATTTTTAGAGCAATTTACTGAAATAACCGATAGATCTGATAACTGGCCATTTGTCCCAACATTTCTAAGGTTTTTTACTCAAGTAACCTTTGACTGGAAACCAAATGAGATTTTGAGAGGAAATGACAAAGCTACCCCTAAAATGATAGTTTTCTCATCCTTACCATATATCATGGGGATTCAAATTCATATATGAACGAGTCTATGCATGGATGGGCCATGCTCCAAAAATCTCTCCCAGGGCAAAATATCCTAAGCTATGCAGGAATCGTTGGATTTTCTTTCCCAATGGATATGGACATTTACTTTTTTCGCATTTGTTTTCTCTTTAAGCTTCCTATTTGCAAGCAATTGATTGAAGGATAATCCTTGCCCAATCATGTAATTTGTGACATGGTCCAAATCAAAATCCTATGACACTGCGTAATGCTTATTCTCTGGCTTCATATGCATATGATTCCTTTTTACCCTAGTGGGGAATGGCACACAGGCATCTACCATCAGGAGGTGTCCAAATTGGTATTGCACACCCACCACTCGAATGTAAAGCTTCTTTTGGCTTTTGAATCCGCTTATGCACGATCCAATCCAAGGCATGGTGTACCGTAAAGGCCGTTACGTGAAGATAACGGTGGCAACCGTTACATGTTATAGGGTCGTAACGGCCGTTACGGAAAAAAATGACCTGTAAAGGCTGTTACAACCCCCGTAACGGCCCGTTACGCCCACTGTAAAGGTTGAAACAATCCATTACAGGGCCAATATAGGTTTTTTGGGATTTATTTTTCCATTAAAAGAGAGAGAGAGAGAGAGAGAGGAGAGAGAGAGAGAGAGAGAGAGAGAGAGAGAGACCGTAACAGTCGTTAAACCCTGTATCGTAAAGGTAACAGTGGTAGCCGTCATAGCCACCGTTACCATTATGGAATACCTTGATCCAAGGCGTCTCAAGAAGTAGAGAAATGGTCCACACCCAACATATGGAAGTCTTCCAATTGGATGGTTAGGATTATCTAATCAATAACTTCAGGCTATGGCTTCCATGGTGGGCCGACTAGAAGGTCCATAATGTCAAGTGGATGGCACCAGTCACGTAGGATTTTGAAAGGAGCTCCTATAAGAATTTTGATAGACACCTGGAAAAACCAAAGGAGGGTACTAAAGACATTTCGACCTAAGCAAAAACATAAACCCCCTTCCCCAAATTCCATCCCCATTCACATCACAAGTACATCCTAACTGTCGAGCCCAGTCCATCTACTCCATCCAAAATAATTCCTTTTTATCCTCTTCGTTGCTTTACATCATCAAACACTATTAATTTGAATCCCCACAATAAATGAGAAGTACCCTTTTAGTTTTAGGGTGCGTGTGTGTCAAGAAATATAAGAGAACCAAAAGATGGATCTGATGAATTCATCACTTTTTATTATATACATCAACCAAAAACAACTACAGTAATTTTTTTCAAAACAATGCAATACCCTTGACTTGTCAAACCAAAACCAAGGAAATATCATTACCCAGGCGAGGAAAAAGCAGATAAGGAACAAGGCCTAGTATATAGTCAAATTCCAAGTAAAGCCTAGTGTATCTATCTGGATTTCTTTACCTCTGCTAGACCAATCACACTCTGGCCAACTCCCAAACATTTCTATTAATGACCATAAATCATCACAGCATTGTCCCAACTCCCAACTATTTAAAATCACATTTATGAATCTTGCTCCACCAATCATTCATTTCCAATGCCCTATCCTAATCAAGTGAGCAAGCTTCCATATCCCTTCTCACCACCACTACCCAAATCCCTTAGTTCTTCCACTCATCCTCTTTTTAAAGCCCCTCGACGCTAATCAAAGCTCTCCGCCTTCCTAGAACAGTTTCCCATAGATGCAACTGAACCTTTTAGTTGCATGAACCCTCTACCAGGTACCGTTCTAACTTCAACCTGATGCTCATGCTCTCACTTCCTGCTTGTTTATACTTGCTAGCATTTCAAATCACACATCTCCCTCCCACTCCCACACCTTAATCAGTGGCTGCTTTACTTCACACTCTATACAACTATAGACAGAACCATCCCAAATTGCTCTGCAACATTATATCCCTCTTTAGGGCTACTCCTTTGCTGGCTTTGAACAGCCTCATTCTTAATTTATATCCTTTGTGATCTTCCTTCACACTTCTCAAATTGCTCTACATCATTTTATACCATTGTTGGGATCACCCCTATGATGCCCAAAATTAGAAAACATGGCCAGTGATGATGGCTCTAAAATCAGAAAACCTAATAATTTCTCAGTCCTAGAGTCTAAGAAGTATGGCTCAGCCTATGGGTTGTGACTTGTGAACACCGTCTTTGGTAACCCTTGGGAGGAAGGAATCTCTTGATCTCTTCTTTTATCCTACTCCTATATCAATTCAAGGAGATCATCATCAAGCAAGACCCTCCAATGGAGATTAAAGACCGCCAAAGTTGAAGTATCCATCATCAAGCAAGACCCTCCAACAGAGATTGAAGACCACCAAAGTTGAAGTACTGCACAGGCAATCCCCCGCATCCTACAACTGCTCCTTTTCTTCTCCTGAATCCATATTTTTCTTTGAGATTCAAACCTCCGTACAATCCCATTTTGCATAAATTCGATTCAAGGAATTTCACTTCCAAGATTGTATTTGCGCGGGTGGGGAAGGGTGCCTAGCTGGAATCTCCTTTTGGACCTCAATGGAGTCACTTTTAACAAACTTTGAATCAGCTTTTGCAAAGTTTAGATAGTAGATTTTCTAACCGTCGTTGACTTCTCAAAAAATTGTCAGTTGCGCCTCCTAACAAGGTATTCAATAGCAGCAACGGCTGGCCGTTGGACCATAACATTACGACCCCCGTGGCAGCCAATTTTTTTTTAAAGAAAAAAAAAATGTGAAAATTTTACTAGAAAATTCAAAACATGTTTATGATAGTGTAATGGGCCATTCTTTGGTAAGAACATTGTCTCGGGCTGCCTAATGAGAGGCTTACACTGATTTCAAATATCCTATATTTAATATTCTAAATATCTAATAATTATTCAATATAAATAAGATTATATGAGCATTAATCTAATGATGAGACAATTAGATATTTATATTTATATAACCACCACAGAGAATCATAGTATCGATCCATAAAATGTTCATATATGAACTAGAAGTGAATTCCCAAGTGATAAAGTGATGTCAAACATGAATACAAAAACTAGAAAGAAAACCATGCTACCTGTGGCTACTCAACCTCAATGTTGTTGTCATCCAGCTACGAAAGGGGGTGTCACATATCCATAATAACCAGAGAGTAAAACCATGTCAACGAAAGTCGAGGATGACTAATCATTATCACCATTGCCACTAAGCATCCGTGTCAAGGATGACTAATCATTATCACCATTGCCACTAAGCATCTATTGTGTCAGACTCAAATAAGAATAAATAGTGCCAGAGAGAGACTCGTAGTGATAGTTGTAGCCAATTGGTGCTGTGACGAAAGATTCATATCAAGATCTGGACATCTATATCCCCCATGTCCTACTCCATGTACAACATATCCAGAACTAGTCCACCAAGAAAGTTCTTCAGGAGCCTCTCTAAACTGGCCATAGTCATCCATATCCACACTTTATCTGACGTCCTACTAATGCCCCATCTCCTCTAGTGCCTCTAATGTCCTACTAATGCCCCATCTCCTCTAGTGTCATTGATGTCGGTCTCCCCATCTCCTCCCCTAGCTACTAGTATTGTGAATCGATACACTCACAAGTCTAGCCTTCTTTGTTCCGTCAATGTTCATTGGTCTCTAGCTATGTGGACAATTGTAACCCCCCGGCAAGCGACACCAAAAGTAGGTCAATGTGCATCATCATCATCCGATTTGGGACCACTTGAGTGCCCCAAAACGTACCGAAATTCATGCAATCTGTGGGATTCATCCCACTAATGCATATCCCTAACCATTTAACACAAGTTTCCTCAAGAAATTTGAGAAAATCAAAATCAAAATAAATTTAGATGAATAGTGTCAGACTGATTTGGAACCACTCGAATGCCTCTAAAACGAGCCTAAATTCATGTAATTCGAGGAATTCATCCCATTAATGCTTATCAGAACCATTTGACTCCATTTACCTCAAGAAATTTGAGGAAAAAAACTAAAAATTAAATTCGGTTTAGTGTCGGGCTGATTTGGGTACACCCAATGCTCAAAACAATGGCCCACAATTCATGCAATCTATGGAACTCATCCAGCTAATGCATATCTCAAACAATTTGACACCATGTCCCTCAAGAAATTTGAAGAAAAATAAACATTGATGAATAATATCAAGCTGATTTGGGACCACTATAATGCCCCAAACGGGCTGAAATTCATGCAATTCGTAAGATTCATGCCACTAATGCACATCCCTAGGCATTTTATGTCATTCCCCTTGAGAAAATTGAGGATTTTTTTTTTTGTCACTATTCAACCCAAAAGTACCAACAATACCCAAAAAATAGAAAAAGAGAAGAAAAACACTAATTTAGTGGATACGTGTGTATTTTAAACTTCATACATGTTTTTGAACAATCTACACTCCAAATATTTAAAACTAAAAAATGAAATTTGCTGAAAATTATACAAAAACCATAAAATACAAAAAGATTGAAAATTTATACAAACAGGGCCAAATTGATTGCAAATCTAGCAAGATTTGGTCGATTTCGTAATCTAACATTGAATCAATACATTTGCATTAAAAAAGAACAAAAAAAAAAAAAAGATCCAAAAAAAAGAACCAAAAAAAGATTCACATTTTTTTTTTCCGATTTTCTCCAAATTTGGCCCCGGATCTTTGATTCTTCAAAAATGGCTTAAATCTTGTATTTTAAACTTTAGCAATAGTACAAATCTAGTCAAAAAGGGTTAAAAATAGTCTCAAGAAATAAAAATGTCAAAAAGAGAAGAAATTTTGGGGACACTGGAAAACAGCCCCAAAAAGAGACTCAATATGAGTAACGACCCAACAGACCATTACAAACCCATTACAGTCCGAAATTTTTGACATGAACCGTTACAGGCCCTATCGTGTAATGACCCATGCCATTACTGTTACGTAACCATTTTTGTATACCTTGCCTCCTAGTCTTCTAATGATCTCCAAGCAGAGTGGCAGGTCTATCCACACATCATCATCATCATCATCAGCCTCAAAATGAAGTTTTTGTTTTTTTGGTTTTTAATGATGAAGCAATTTTTTAGAAAGAGATTAATCACAAAATTACATCATATATATGGACAAGTAAGGGAGAGTGTAGAAACAAAAATCATCCCACCACATTCCCCTTTTGTAGAGAAAACCTACCTTCCAAACATTACTACAATTCTTCCATCTTACAACCATTTTTTTTTTTTAAAAAAAAAAAAGGAACTCTTGATGCCCAGTAAAGAATTTTCCCTCTAACCATGTGAAACACCATATCAGAAAATTCTGACCTACTATTTTTGCTATTGTCTTCCCTCCATAGAGATCATATGATTAATATTACGGCGAAATGCCAAAAGCCACTCCCTTCTCCAGACATTGCCCCCTCCAAGCTTGAAACAGTGGGTCTAACTGAGTCCAGCATTACCCATTGCATGGTGAAGAGTTCCTAGCATTATTCTCCAAATTACCAAGGAGAAACTGTTTTAAATAAGTACGTGATTATTGACAAACGAATCATTTGCCATCAAACATAAAATACATACATACATAAGTGCCATTTTTCTTTTCTGAAGCTGATTCATGATGAGAACTATCTCCTTAGCAGACTAGTTATGTGTCTGGATGATCGCAAATTGGTAGGCTCAAAACGTGTGCCACCAGACTAGTGCCTTGTCTCCAGGTTCTTTTGATTGCTCGACTGAGGGACTTGACTGAGAATGCTCCAGTCTTATCTAAATTTCCAATGCCACTCAATGACGTGTCTAGGGCCAGGATGCGGGATGCAAATCTGCACCCTTTCCTGTAATTTGGCAAGGCAGACTCAATTTCTTCAATAATCTAGCATACACTGGATGGAACTCTCATGATTGATTGCCAAAACATTTGGCGACTGCCTGCCCAACTGAAATCAACCTTCCTCCCTCATTAGGGCTCAAGATTAGCTGATTCGGACAACATGTTGCTACCAAGTAGAGTTTCATGCCATCTCTAATACAAATAATGGTGTGAAAGATATTATTTGCATGCAATGCCCGCTTAACATCCATAAGTTATCTAAGAAACTGTTAATTTGTTTCACATCTGCATGCATTTAGGGCACTTGCAACTTGCAACTTGTAGACTCTTTTCACTGCAATGCAAACATGCCAAACATCTCATCTAAGAAAGTTTGCAAAAGAAGAAATCCTATGGCAGGAGTGCGAGAAAACCCCCACTCCTACACCGCCCCTAGGCATGGGACCCTTTTGTTAGGCTCTAAGACTAGGCACACCGTACCGTCTCTCCTGAGAGGATCTTCAGCTATAGCTTGCACTCATTCACCTCTGACAAGTTAAGTATTCCAGATGATCAATCCTCCCATTTTGCATGATATTATGACTATGGAATCTCAAAAGTGTACAATCAGTAACCAAGAGGAACAATATTACAGCATTTGTTTTATTCCTTGTCAACTATATACAAACAATGATCTGGTCCTTAGAACTTCACATGTTTGCTGTCCAAATTATGAATAATGACCCATAGATGAGCTACTCAAGATTTGATGAAGCTGTTGTTTTCTTAACATTATCTTGATTTGATTGTACAAGAGGATTATAGATTAGTTTTTGTTTTTCATATTTTGTCATTGATACTTCAGGTAATTAGCATAGAAAGTTTAGGGATGGTTTCATCTGTTTGTATTAAACAAAAAATGGGCACCTCATCTAATACAAACCAATGTTCAGTTTGTATTGGATTAGAGCTCTTCGGCAAGACAGAAAATCTGATACATTGTTTCGAGCTCACTTCACACCCAGAAACCAGCAAGAACAGAGAGAACTTCGTTGCAATCAGAAAACCAAAAATTAAAATTAAAATTAAAAACTTTTATTTAAAAAAAAAAAAAAAAAGACCGCACTCATGATGATGGATCAATCCACGGATGGGATAAAAAAGCAAGTTCGTATCACTCAGTAATCATTTCTCTTAAGGGCCTGTTTGTCTTACCAATTACAACAGTAAAGGCAATGGCCAACAACTACAAATTACTTTTCTGGTAACGTCAGTTGCATTTGACCACAATAATGTCACCAATTACATTGTTAGGTTTATCAAGGTAAAAATGTAATGATGGCAACTTTACATTAGTTCAATGTTAAATCAACACCAAAATAAACTGATGTTGGTGTTTGGATTAGAGTTTCCACTGCAATACAATGTAAATTTGTAATGATTACAAATTTCTTTACCTATCTCCTAGTACATCTACATTAGACCCTCGAAATGTGTGCCTTTATACATGTTTAAATAAACGTTCCAAACAGTAATGATAGCCCATTTATGTTACTTTACAACGAAAGTCGGGGAAACAAACAGGCCCTAATTCTTTGTACGAGTTTCCTACCAATACTGTTTGGAACATGACCAAAAGCAAAAGGCACTGCCAACTTTTGACATCAGGGCATACCAAATGTTGCTTTTTTTAAAGGATAACACAACATTTTATTCAAAAAGCGCTGTGATTGCGCAGAGATTACAAGTGAAGGGAAAAAAAAAAAATTACAATCATCCACAGATTTAATAAAAGAAACCCTTTCTAACACAAAAAGATAATCCTTAAAAAAGACCTCCTCCACCTTGGAAGCTTCATTTCGGAAGCATCTCGCATTTCTTTCTCCCCAAATAGCCCATAGGGAAGCTAGAAGAGTCAGTCTCCATAATACTAGAGCTGTCCCTCCTAACTTCACACCATGCCAAATCAAGAACATGTCCCCCACTACTTTGGGCATGACCCAAGACATGTCAAAAACTCTGAAGAAGTTATTCCATACATGTCTACAATAAGAGCATTGGATGAATAGGTGATCACTCGTCTCTGCGTCTACCATACACATTGCACATACATTAGGTAACACCATCGACCTTTTTTGAAGATTATCAATGGTGAGAACTCTTCCTCTTCCAACTAGCCACCCAAATGCCACTATCTTGGGGGGGTTCCATAGCGCCACACCTTCGCCATACAAAATGCCGCCTTTTCTTTATAAAGAGCCATGAAAAGACTTTCTTCCTTCTGCACAAGTTTTGTGGTTGAGCTGGGCATTTTTCCTTGGAGATTGACCCATATCCTCAAGGAGATCAACAACTATTGCACCTCAATTGAGGTGTCTTACACTCATGTTGAACGCTCTTGTAGAATGCATTGTGGATCTCAGATGCGCCTTCTTAGCTGCTGCGGTTGCTGATTGTTATTTATTGGTGTTTCTGTGTTCAGGGGTCTGTAGCTTGTAATTGCCAATCGGTATGGTTTTCGTTGCGTTTTTTGTGCATGTGCACTAGGGCTGTCAACAGACCAGGCCTGGAGTTGGTTTTGGCCCGGATTTCAAACTGTTTGGGCTGGACTTACTCAAAATTTTGATTTTGCCTGGCCTGAGACAGCCCTAGTGTGCGCACTGTTGTATTTTCCTTTGTTTATACATTTCTTTTGCCTAATAAAATCTTGCCCGTTCATCCCAAGCAAGAGAGAGAGAGAGAGAGAGAGAGAGAGAGAGAGAGATATACCCCAAGGGGCAGGTGACATGCGACTGTCTAAGTAGGAATCAGTGTCAAGTTGCGCATGTGGAATGATCAAGGTGGGTCACACATCTGTTCCAAATGTGCTACCCATGTTCAACGATCCAAACTGACTGTATTTTAGTGATCCAAACCATCTGTAATTTTGTTTGCACATGGTGCCATGCATTGATCCAAATCGTCCAAACGTTGTCTTGGCATAGGGGTTACAAGATCAGTGATTCAATCCATTTATAGTTTTGCACATGAAGCCCTAACCATAGATCCAATCTGTCAAGTGTTGGCACATTAGACCCTGTCCACTGATCCAAAGTGACCATATAATTTTACAGCACATGAGGGGCATTTTTAGTGAACCAAACCATCTTGGGTTGCATGTGGTGCCATGCATTCATCCAAACCGTCCACACATTGTTTTGGCATGTGGACAAATGGTAATCCAATCCATCTATAATTCTGCATATGGGGTCCCGATCACTAATCCAATCCTTCTAATGTAGGCATGTGGAGCACTGCTCTCATTTTAGAGTTCAATTAATCATTGATTCAATTCGTCTTATGCTGGCATGTGGCACATTGATCCGTCTTCAGGACATTCATCATATAGATCCAATTGTGGATAGGTAATCATAACACAGAACCCATATGATTGCAGCACAATTATGTTGCTTTTTCTCTATCCATTTGTATGTCATGGATAGGGATGGTGAGGATCATCCGTTCAGTGAGATTTTTGTGGCTTGTTCCACACTGGCACTAGCTGGATGAGTGTTACGATCACGGACCTTTGTGTTGCATCCAACTTTTTGTGTGAGCTCAACAAAAGAGCACTGGAGACTGGTGGCAGAACAGGGGTGTGTGTGTGTGTGTGTGTGTGTGTGTGTGTGTGTGTGGAGTGAGAGAGAGAGAGAGAGACTAAGCTACAAATGAGGGGGAGGGTTTAAGGGTTATTAAAGGGGTTATGCAAGTAAAGGGGTTATAGAATGGTTAGGTTAGTAAATGGCTGAAGTTAAGGGCTAGTAAATGAGTTATGCAGGTAAAGGGGTTAGTAAATGGTTGGGTCAAAGTAAAGGTACGGGCGATTTCGTAATTTTTAAATGCAATTACAGTTTGTATATGAAATTGACAGTTAGGGGTTAGTAAAGAGTTTATGTGAGTAAAGGGGTTGGTAAATTGTTAGGTTAGTAAATGGGTGAAGTTAAGGGTTAGGAAATGGGTTGTGGGTAAAAGGACTTTGTAAATGGCTAGATTTAGATTAGAGTAAGGGTATAGGAAATTTCATCATTTTGTAAAGGAAATCGATAGCAAGGGTTTCCCATTGACGGTAAAAAAGGAAGGGGGTTATCTAGGAATAGTCACGAGGGGTTTCTATGGAAATGGGCCAAAAGGAGGTTATTTGGGAATAGTTATGAGGGGCTTCGATGAATTGCGGCCTAGCTCGTCCCAATCATCCAGATGCACCAGTTACAAGGGATTGGGCCACAACAACAATACTTGCATGGAACCGCTCATTCAAAACTAGGTAAGTTCCTATATAACGTGTTAATCATATTCAATTTTATCGAACTTGAGTGCCTTCTATTTTTTTTAAAGCATATACAGGTTGGAATGGCAGGAAAGAATTCACGTAGCCGACCCCAATTAGTTGGGAAAAGGCCTAGCCACCTAGATGATGGTGGTGATCTATTGTTAACCCGACGTAACTATTGTTGTTTCATGGGATGTTGAAAATTAAATGTTGTTTTTTATGTAATGCTAATTAATGTTAGTTTTCATGGGTCATGATTATAGTTAATAGTTGCATATTCAAATCAAGCACGAACGAATTCCACATCGGTATTGCTCACAAAGCGGGACCTATTGAGTGCCTTTTTCCCAAAATATCGGATGATCAATATCATCTTGTCAATACAGCATCACCTCCCAAAATCTCAAAAGATATTTCCTTCCTTCCTCAGAACGCCTCGAGCCTTGTGTTACATACATGTCCTTAGAAGATAGCTACGATCATGATATCGCCCCCAAAGTCGTCCGCGTTTCAATTTCGGTTGCCATCTAAAGAAACGTGTCCCCAACCATACGACGAGACATTATTAGTTGGCCATGTATGCCAGATGAACAACACAGGGGAGTTATCTCACGTGCCTCTAATCGAAGCTCCTTCTCCAGATTTCCCAAAAGAAGAGGCTCTTATCCTCAAATCGATGCCAGAAGATGAATCCGACTATAGGGACGAAGATGTTGGTGAAAGTGTTTCGGCCACTACTTCAAATGATGAGAGTATGCAAGAAGTTTCCCCTAATCCCTCTGCCTTGATCTCGTTTGAAGTATTAAAGGCCCCTGATCACGGTTGTCGGATTGTGCCTACATTATTGGTAGATGTTTTTGTTACCCCTCCCTCCTCTCCTTCTTCTATGCACGTTCCCTTGTCTCTTTCTTCAGTGGATGCAAGTTTGACCTCGTCCCCAGTCGGGCCTCTTGCCTTGGTCAATCTCCAGCTAGATTCTATTATCCAAGGTGGAGGAAGTGAGCATCAGGTCCGGATTACGTCGAAGGAAGTCGTCTCCTTCTGTCATTTGGGGGAGTTGTCTCCTTCTATCATCTCGGTTGAAGTTATGGAAGGGTTGGTGCAGGCAATCAAAAGAAAACGTTGGATCAAGGATTTCGTAGGGCACGTCGAAAGACTCTTGGGGGTTGTGTTCGGAGATTCAGACAACAACTACATAGCACTGTTCAAGCTAGTGGCAGAAAGAGGTATGAAAGTTACGGTGGAAGGGGTTCCTCTTGTTACAACCCCTAGGTCTTCCCATCCCAATAGGGAACTAGCTAGGCTTGGTGTAGCAGACTCAGGACTGACAGAGATTCCTCCTCGAGAGAAAAGGAAAGGACGAGGGGTTCAGATTGGTTCCCCAATGAAGATCATTTCATGGGTGTGAGAGGTTTAGGTTGTCCTTACAAGCGGTCTAAGGTAGAAGAGATGTGTCCTAGATCAAAAGCTAATGTAATTGTTCTCCAAGAAACGAAGCTCCAATCTATGAACATTGTCCGTTCCATCTGGAGAAGAAAAGGAATTGAATGGATTGCCCTGGATGCCATTGGCTATGTAGGAGGAATTATTGTTCTTTGGGAATTATGTTCTTTGGGATCATTCTCTTAGATCTATGGAAGACAATTGGATTGGGCAGTTCTCTATGAATGTGGTGTTCCATGAATCTTCTAGTTTTCGATGTTTGTTCTTTGCGATGTATGAGCCCTCCACTCCAGCCAACCGGTCTATGTTCTAGGCAGAATTGTCCAATGTTCAAGGAAAGTGAAGTCTCCCTTGGTTTGTGGGTGGCGATTTTAATGTTGTGCGATTCTCGTACGAGAAATTGAATGGGACAGGCATTTCATCCTCTATGAGAGTGTTAGCTGATTTGGTGGCCACGCACATATTGCTAGATCTTCTGATGGGGGCAATGAAGTTCACTTGGTCAAACAACAGCTCGCCCCCGTCGATGTCTCTCCTCGATCGGTTCCTAATTTTGCCAAATTGGCTCCATTAGTTTGTCTTCGCCAGTCAAAAATGGGTTACCAAAACCTATTTCTGATCATTGCCCAATCCTGCTCAAAACTGAGGAAATTAATTGGGGCCATAAACCTTTTCGGTTCGAGTTGGCATGGCTGGAAATGGAAGGTTCCAGGGACCTGGTGGCTAAATGGTGGCCTTCTTTCCAGATTGAGGAAACTCTCGGTTTTGCTTTGCACAAGAAACTTCAAATGCTAAAAGAGAAACTCAAATCTTGGCACCGAGAGATTTTCGACAAGATGGAGTCTGAAATGGCTTCCATTTTGGCATCTATTCAAGATATGGAAGTCAGACAATTGTCTGAGGCGGAGAAGGAATCCAAATCTCTTCTCTCCTCTGAGTATTGTGCGAGGTTGAAAGAGGAGGAAATTAAATGGTGTCAATGGTCCAAGGCCACCTGGCTCAAAGAAGGTGACCGTAACACAATATTCTTTCATTCCATGGCCAACGCCATGGGGCGTTCCAATTCCATTTCTCCCATCCTTATTGAAGACGTGATCCTGTCATATGAGAACTGTATTACCTCCTCTTGTTAATTTCCTCTCTAAATTGATTTCTTCTAACACTAACCGCAGACCATCATTAGATAATCTCCCTTTCAAGCGTTTATCGGAGGAGGATGTAGCCTTCCTAGAGCGCCCTTTCCTGATCGATGAGGTTAAAGAAGCCGTGTGGGGTCTGGGAGGGATAAAGCTCCGAGTCCTGATGGATTTACGTTAGCTTTCTATTAGGCCTTTTAGAAATTGATTGATCCTGACTTGATGGCTTTCGTAACAAACATCTTTGATCATAACAGGTTGGCTTCCGAATTGGGAAGCACTTTCATTGCGCTTATCCCAAAGTTGGAAGGAGCTCAAAACGTGAAGGACTTTCGTCCGATTAGCCTCATCGGAAGCCCTTACAAAATCTTATCTAAAATTTTGAGTCAAAGTTTGAGGACTGTCATCTCCAAGATTGTCTACCCTTTCCAATTTGCATTTGTGGAAGGGAGACAAATCCTAGATTCTATTCTTATAGCGAATGAATGCCTACATTCTCAAGCCAAGTCCAAAAGGCATGATATCATGTGTAAACTGGACTTGGAAAAAGCATATGATCATGTTGATTGGGCCTTTTTGGACAAAATTCTTGATTTTGTGGGCTTCGGGTTCAAATGGAGAACCTGGATTAAATCATGCATTACATCACCTAAAGTTTTGTCCTCATTAATGGCTCTCCATTTGGGTATTTCGAGGCTTCCAAGGGCCTCCACCAAGGAGATCCCCTATCCCCATTTCCTTTTGTTTTGGTCACAGAGGCTCTCAGTGGCACGATGTCCCGCAGGGCAACAGATCGACCTCTTCAGAGGATTTTGTGTGGAAATTTTCAATATTCCGATCACTCATCTGCAATTTGCGAAGCGGACGAAACTCAAGTGGCTCTCTTGAGTATGACCTCCTGGTTTCAGGTTGTTTCAGGTATGAAAATCAATTTGTCCAAGATTGAATTCTTTGGTACCAACCTTGATCCTGAGGTTTGTACCTCTTTGGCTAAATCTTTCAAATGTAATGTATGCTTGCTCCTCACTATCTATTTGAGTTTGCCCCTTCATATAGGAAAGCCTCCCCATGCCCTATGGGACAAGATTATTGAAAGAATAGAGTGGAAACTCTCTTCTTGGAAGCTCAATCTTTTGTCATTAGGAGGGAGGCTAAATCTCACAAAGGCTTCCCTATCTAACCGGTCGGTCTACTTCCTTTCGTTATTCAGATGTCTAAAATCAGCGATTGTTAAGATAGATAAGCTCAGAAGAAACTTTCTATGGCAAGGTGGTTCAAGCGGTGGTAAATTCCCACTCTTGAATTGGAAAGAGGTCTGTTGTTCTTATGAGAATGGGGAGGCAAACATCGAGGACCTTATTTTGTTTAATGAAGCTCTGTTGGGTAAATGGGCATGGAGATTTGGGTGCGAGGAAGATTGTCTGTGGCGTCAGATCGTAGCTGCAAAATACGGTGTGTCTATTACAAGATGGTGGACAAGTATTCCTCCCTTTATCGTGCCTCCTTTCTTTGAAAAGGAATCGCCAGATCTGCTCCGCCAATATTTGACAACATCTCTTTTTCCCTTGGGAAAATGTTCCAAGATTATATTTTGACTGGATATACGGTTTGGCAATCATTCTCTAGCCGAAGCATACCCTGCCTTGTTCGCTATCTCGGCTGACGCTAATGCTCTGGTTAAGGATTGTTTTTGTCCTGAAGGAAGTGGTGGGACTTGGATCCCCAAGCTCTATAGGAATCTCTCAAATTTCGAGTTAGAGGAATTTACTAAACTTATCTTCTTCTTGCAGGGTGCTTTTCTGCCTCTCCCCTCTATGCCGAAAGACTCTATCTATTGGTCGATGTCGCCCTCGGGTCTGTTTTCGGTGCGGTCCTTCTATAAGTCTTCTCTGCCTCTTCATTCTCCTCCCCATGTCATACCAGTTCAGTCTGGTTCTACGGAGTGCCACCCAACGTTGTTGCCTTTGGATGGTTGGTTGGAAGGAAAAGAATTCTGACTATTGACAACCTGGGGAAGCATGGCATGCACATTCTGAACGTGTGCCTCCTGTGTCTCAAAGCATAAGAGACGGTGGATCATCTTGTGTTACATTGTCCCTTCTCGTCCAATATCTGGTGGAGTGTCTTCAAGCTTGTAGGGGTCTCCTGGGTTATGACAAGTGCAATAGATGGCCTTTACATTATAGCGGGTGGCATGCAGAATTAGGAGGTACTCTGGGAAAAAGAAAGTGGAGGACTATCCTCCAAGCAATTATTTGGGATATTTGGGCATAACGCAACAATCATTGCTTCAGGAATAGTTTAGTTTCAACTGCGGGGTGTTTTCAAGAGTGCTAGTCCTCTTTAGAGTTGGGCACCATAGCTTTTTCCTGGGTTTAGGTCCTTGGGTTTTGGCAGCTCGGGAGCAAAAAAAAAATTCTGTTCTTTTCTTTTCCTTTGTATCTTCCCTGTTGCATCTTTTCTTTTCTTTGTTTGTTTCGGTTTCCTTGTTTTTGCTTCCTTCTTTTCTTTCAATAAAAGTATCAACTTCCCAAAAAAAAAAAAAAAGTGAGCCTTTATCATGGGTATGAATAATGCCACTTGTGTGATTGTTCTCAATTAGGGGTTGATTCATCCATTTAAGCATTGATCTGTGAAAGAGTGCAATTGGATGAGTAGGATCACCAAATCCCTATAATTTGTATCATTGATGCATTCATGTCTAGGCCCAAGCCAATTTCTATAGAAACTCCTCCCTAATGACTTCCCAAATAAATCCCTCCCGTTTCAATCATTGGTCAAATAAACCCTTCCCCCCCGCAAAAAAAAAAAAAAAAACAACAAAAAAAACCTCTTCCACCCATCTACGCCTGCCATCTCTCCCTCATCTGTTATTGCAATAGCACTGTAGCAAGCACTTTAGAGCAAGCCGCATCTCGTTGGACTCTCGGCCACATCCAGATTTTCTAAGAAACCATTGGAATTTGGAAGTCTTTTATAGAACCCCTCCCTTGGATTCTTAAAACCAAGTATCGATGGCCCAAGTCTTTGACCTCTACTTCTTTTGGGCAATAATTAGCAAGTTCTATTAGTAGGATAAGGGATTTCGTGTCTTTTGTTGATCAAGCGACACCCTTCTTTGAACTGGGGAGAAAGGGATTTGCGGTCCCCCACCTTACCACTCACCAGCCATGCCGCCAAAATAATACGAAATAGATATGGATCTCTCTCTCTCTCTCTCTCTCTCTCTCTCTATTGCAACGCAGGACCATCATCCTAACCACTCATCTACCTAGTCCCATTACGGAGCAAGGCGCAAGAATCTCACCAAACATATGATTCTCACCAGCCCGATTAGTGTGATGCAAGATGGATGAGAAAGAAGAAATATGTGATAAATATACACAATTCAAAGGTTTGATTTTTTTTTATAGAGAATTCTCCCTCTGCAAGAGAATGCTTTCTCCCTAAACTTAAAATTTTTTATTGCAATTCTCTATGAGATATACAAGGATACACACACACACACACACACACACTCAATTATTCTAAATTAAGGAATCTAAAAATACCATGCATATATGAACCTACATCTCTCCCTTCCTTTTATTCTCTTATGCTTATTATCTCTAACTTATCTTCTTAAGATCTCCCAAGATTTATTTTTTTCTCAAAAGTCTACCAAGATATTAATATATATTATATAAACGATCCTGCAAGATATCAAAATATCCTATCAAAAATCTTCTAAGACTCAAATCTCCTTAAATAGAAAACAAATTATCCATTTAAAGATCCTTTAAAATTTTTAATAAATAGAGCCCTCGAAAATCAAGCTAGACCCACACTGAGGATACTCATCTCTTAAAAATCTCTAAACATAAATGTGTGAGGTCCACTAGACGAGCCGTGGGACACAAATTGGGTTTTCAGGGCCCACATCTTCATCGCACACTTCTTGCAACTATTCATGCTTGCATTACAGTGGCATACAAATGGACGAAGGAAACGAAGACCAACCTAACTGCCCAGCAATCAGATGAGTTCCATGTTGCAGCTGCCCATCCATGATGGGACCTATTTTATGAATGTTGTAACGACATATCAAAGTGCCAAATGTCAGCATTAGACAGATTGAGTCCATGATCAAGGCCCTTGCGCCACATTTAAGCTCTCTAAAATAAGAGCAGGGATCACATGCCAACATTAGACGGATTGGATCAGTAATCAAGCTAAGCCCCACATGTAAAACCATAGATGGATCCAATCACCAATCATTAGTCCACATGTTAAAATGTGTGGATTGGGTCAATAACCAGCACCCACTTGCACACACCACACACACACACACACACACACACACACACACCACACACACAAAAAAAAAAAAAAAAGAAGAAGAAGAAGAAGAAGAAGAAAGAAAGAAAGGTTTGAATCGCTAAAATTGGTCTTGGATGGTTTGAATCATTGAAATGACCTCTGATGGTTCGGATCAATAAAAAAAGGAACGGGAATATTTAAGAATACCAATAACGGAGGGGTTTATATATAAATGGGCCCGGGGGTGTAATATGTCAAAAATACTCCTTTTTTTATAAAATGAGAACCAATGTAGAGTTGTGTCTAAATCCATGAGTAATTGAATAGTTGTCTTCATTGCAAGTAATTTGACAAGAAAAAGAATACATTTTTTTTTGGGAATTTGAACAAATAAACTTAGTTTCTTATGCAAATGTTACATAGGAATAACCTTGTTCTTCCTTTCTAATGGGGAGGAAAAAGCAAGTTCAGTCATCTAGCTTCTAAAAAGGAGAGAAAATATAATTTTAAGAAGTTTGCTAAATCCAACAAATGTTTATTTTGAATATCCATCGGATATAATGATTGGTGACAACATGCATAATCTTTAAGGCATGGAAGATTCAATGTGAAGATCGCAGAGATTGCCCCATTGGTTTTTTATTTTATATTTTTTGAGTAATTGAAAATTCATTTTCTTATATCTATAAAGACCAAATAGACTATATTACTATGCAAACATGGAAACAGGCTACATTACTATGCAACGCAAATTACCACCATTTCCCTCTTGCTTTTAACACTATTGTTAGTTAGCAATCAAAAATAGTATTGTTCTTTTATGGATAACAATTATTTACAACTAAAACAAATGATACAAGAAAAGGAGGTAGAGAAGGATGGTTAAGAAATAATCCTTCTCTATCTTAAGATCCTCTCCCCCCAACCTTCCTCAATCTCAACTTGACAACACACCCCAAAAGCTTTTGGATAACAGTTCCATAAAATAACAGTTCCGTCAGGAGAATGTCCATGGGAGGTTGCGAAGTTGATAGAAGAGGCAAGGGATTTGTGCAAAGCTAGTTGTAGTGCACTGCATGTGCCTCACTCTGCCAATGAAGCTGTGGATAGGCTGGTTAAAGAGTGGGTTGGGAGAGAAGCAATTAGCACAATCATATGAAGATGGTTTGTGAGACCAGTTGTATTGTTGCATATAGATGGGCGGTCATTATGGTGGCTAGGCATTGAGAGTCACATCCCCTTGTACTTTAAGTCGCATGCTTTGTTTTTTTTTTATCTTTTTTCTTTTCCTTTTTTGGTTTCTTTAATAAGATTATCACTTCATCAAGGGGAAAAAATCTCCTTTAGCACTAAGGATTATACCTTGTTGTTAAAAGTTATGTTATTTTATCCTTTCCAAATGGCACCCAGCCCTGCTAGCAAGGGCAATCTCCCTAGCATCTTACCCCTTTTACTTTAACGGCCCCTATTTGATGCAGGACAATTAACCATTTGCTCTAAAAGCTCGAACTGATAAAGCATGGCAAATTAATCCATTTATCTCATAGCCCAAGCCAGACTGCTCACCCCGAGTGTGCCCTTGCATCCCACAGGCCACCTCACTCGAGCCCAATGTGAAAATGCCCCCGCATCAATCACCCCCAGTGAGGAGTTTCGAGCACGAGACCTCCCGCTCCAATACCAATTTGATGCAGGACAATTAATCACTTACTCTAAAAGCTCGAACTGATAGAGCATGGCGAATTAATCACTTTATCCGATAGCCTAGGCCCCAAATCCATGGGTTAGGTCATCAGCCGAACCCTCCTCCTGGGCCCCAAATCAATGGGTTACACCCCCTCGTGGGCCCAAAAATCCATGGGTTTTGCCTCACACAGGCCCCAAATCCATGGGTTTCGTGAGCTGCCCACCCCGAGTGTGCCCCTACATCCCACGGGCCACCTCACTCGAGCCCGGTGTAAAACTGCCCCTGCATTACTATTTCATGCTTATAAAACAGTCCTACCGACTTAGGCATAACCAAAGCCATCCCACACAAAATAATCTACCCGACACTACTATTGAATATCTACAATGAATGAAAAAGTGATATGGTGTTTCCGCATTCCTCTCTTTTCCACATGTTTTGGCCCAAAAAAAAAAGAAAAGAAAAGAAAAAATGCCAATACGCCCTGACTTACCCACTTCGGTTAGTCTTGATCCCATTTTGATCTGCAGACACATTTCGTTGCAGACCAGAACCAGTACAACTCAGAAAAAACCAAGTCATACTAGACGAAATTTTAAACCATGATGGTTTGTATCCAAAACCACATTTTAAGAAGTCACATCCAGAAACCCCACTAGCACATGAATTGCAGCAATTGCCCCAACCAACAGAATTGGATCAATCCATTCAAACTCTATTGATAAAATTCGCTTCCTTGTGGAACCACGTATGCAAAAAGGGAATACAACTAGAACTGACAGGAGACTCTTCATTGTCATATTGACAAAAAACAATATAAAAAAAAAAAAAAAAAAATCCATACACATGAAAGATCATCTAGAAACCAATGCTGTCACAAAATATTGATATGTGGAATTAAAACCTCATAAGGAATGGCATTGGCCCAGGATGAAAGGATTGAAGAACCTCACATTACCAACATAGATTGAGCGGGAATCCACCTCCTCCTTTTCAGCTTGGGTTGCAGCAGTACCAGAAGGATCTTCATACATGATGCAAACACCGAAAAACAAGAGCATCTTTGTCAGCAAATAAATACAAAAGTAGAAGGTCGAGAAATCAGAAGAAATGCATACATTGGCATCTAAATTCAAGACTTTTCAAACAAAAGATGGACATCACATGATAGTTTAAAAGACAAGGATTATATGATTGTCAGCCAGAGAACATGTACAGTAGGCTGGCCCCAACTTCCTACAACTAGTAGGGCCAGCGGTTCAGTCCTCATCCTCCAATCAGTGGTAGGGCTGTCAATGGGCCGGGCTTGGGCCTAGCAAATGCAAAAAAAAAAAAAATGAATAGGCACAGCCCAAACAGATCAAATTCCGGCCCAAGGCCCAGCCCATTGACAGCCCAAATCAGTAGCCTGAAAATAGCAGCAGCAGCATCCAAATTCAATGGAAAAAAGAGCCAAAGTTACATTGCAGGGATCTTCCAATCTGGACATTTTTGGGGTATAGGGTATCATCCCATCAGATAAACACAGAACTGAATCACTTAACCATTGACTGCATTTGTAGGCAATCAGGAGCTAAGCCTACCATACATACCCTTGGGTTGCAGATTGCAATTCCTCACTAAAAGCAGGCTGCAATAGTTATAAAATGTGCTGCAAGCAGCTAAGGGACAGTTATAAAATGTGCTGCAAGCAGCTAAAGGACCAACTTCAGATTTCAGACAATTACTAACAAGAACCAACTTCTGATTTCAGACAACTTATTTGCTTATACAAGAACTGTGTCTAGAAAATAGAAGTTCAAGGCCATTGCTTCAGGTGGTTGAGGTAGGCTAGTGTCAAGAAAAATGTGAATAATGTGAGTCTTCAAGACCGAAACTACATCCAAGTAAAGATACAACATATGAAATAGCAACCCTGCATGCAAAAAATATTAGTTTTACAGACAAAGCAAGGAAGAATGTTGCCTATAGAAATTACAGCTAAAATTACTCTGGCTCACGCCAAAGCTAGGATCTATCATTGACAACAGCTGCATGAAAGACATTGCCAATAGCTTTCTGAAAGAAATTCGGCAACTTCATATGCCATTTCTTCGACAATTAACAGAATAAACCCTTGCAAATTGCAATGTTTCACAACTCCCCGGATGAAAATACCATATAAACTCAGCAGATTTCTTGATCTATTTGCATTTTTTTCTAACAGCTATTTCAGCTTGTTTTTCTCCTTTTTAAGTGGTATACGCAAAGAACCCATACATTTGGGATCCAATTACACCGGCTTCATTACCAATGCAAAGCCCTAGAAGTAGTTATCTACTATGGCGCGGAATTTCAATCAAGAGAAAGGTTGGGAAATCAAAGATCCAACAAGAAACCCTAAAATTTCATACCTTGAACGGCGCCCATCTCCTTCTCGACCTTTGCCTGCATCTCACGAAGGGCGCCAGCTTCATCTTCGATCTCCTTCAGCCTCTTCTTCATCTCCTCGAGATTCTAACCAATACGCCAAAGACAACCTTGAGATTCCAATCCTCCATTGAAACGCACACAGAGAGAGAGAGATTAGGGTTAGGGTTAGGGTTGGACCTCCTTGGAATTGGGATCGTCGTCGTCAGCCCTCGACATTTCGACATCGCCATCCATCTCGCCTTCTTCTTCCGGAACATCTCCACCGTAGGATTCATGGTCATGCTGCTCGTCCATCTGATCAGCTCTCGCTCCCCCGTTTCTTCTCTCTCTGTCCGTTTTTATCTGCCCTTTTCAGCTCCTTTTCTTCCTTTCCCGCGGAGCCTGGTCATTTTCCTGGGGACGAGTTATTTGATACTCTGTAGGATGCTTGATACACAGGCCCTCTCGCCACCGCAGAACCTGTTTATCCCACTGCCATCAGATCTTGATCCAAAATCATATTGGTCGAACAATCCTGTCTCTGATTAGTGGCCACTTGCTTGTTGAAATTGGACCATTTGATATTTTTCATTTTTAACGTCCAATAAATGCCCACCAATCCAATATTTAGATAATCAAGTCATCTTGATCTTTTGTCCAAGATGCATCTAAAGTAGGACCTATAATCTGAACGGTGTAATTTAAATTACTTGCATGCCATGTATGCAATTCTAAGTGCCATCCAATCATTCATTACACTGCACCAGAGTATTTCTCTTTCTTGGGTAGAGCTGCTCAGTCCACGCGCGTGGAGCACGCCCATCCACATTCAAACACGCGTGCCAATATGGCGCGCGTGCGAAGGATTATACCTTTCTATCAGGCGGGTCACACTGTTTACAGATCTGACACGTGTGCCATCGATAAATCTCACACCCGTGTGACGTGAGCACGGGAATCAGCTGCGCCGGGGAAGCGCATTGGCTGGTGTACCACACACCACTGACATAGCCGGTGTGTTTGACGTCACCAAGTTTTGTGGTCCCATCATGAGATATGTGTTATATCAAAACCATACGTCCATTTGGCTAAGCTTGTTGCGAGGCTTGATCCTAAGAATAAGGCAGATCAAAATGTCAAGTGGACCATACTATAAAAAGAGATGGAAGATTGACCGTCTACCATTGAAACTCTTTTGGGTCATAAAAGTTTTGGATCAACGTGATATTTGTTTTTCCTCTTTATCCAAATATGTGTGAGCTTATAAAAAAGTTGGATGGAAAATAAAATTTATGGTAGACCTTATAAATATTATAATAATGAGAATATTTGCGATATTGCTATTTGTGGTCTGGTTTAATTGAACTTTGTTATGATTCATTTTTTGGTTAATGCTTTAAAATGATATTGCAAGATGGATAAATAGCATGGATATAATAAATACATAATTGTGAAGCCTATATAGCTTTGATCTCTTTTTAGGGGATGCGGATTAGCTGGTGTATCACACACTACTGCCTGATGTATGTACCGTGTATTGCCAAGATGAGTATTGTCCTATTCCAACAAAGAAAACAAAGTTATATGCACCTACAATAATGTATTTATCATATTCACAATGTTCATCCATTTGGCAAAATTATTTTAAAGCATGAGTCCAAAATTGAGTCATACCCAACGTTTAAGTGAACCACACTACAAATAGAAGTGGGACAATATTCTTATCATTAAAACATTTGTAGGGACCATCATAACACTTATTTTTCATCCCATCTATTCATATGGCCCCATAAATGTGGATAAATAAGAAAAGCAAATATCATATTGATCCAAAACTTTTGTGACCCAAGAAGGGTTTCAGTAATAAATGTTCAATCCCTCGTTTCTTTTTGCATTGGTCCACTTAATCTTTAGAGTAGCAATACAAAGAGCTTGCCAAATGGACAGACTGGTTGGATATAGCACATACCTCATGATGGGACCTACAAAACTTAGTGACGTCAACGGCCAATCTGTTTTTTGTCAAAAAGCTCACATGACATGTTTGATTTTTTTAAGGTAAATGCATGGGAAATGGGTAATAATTATAATTACCGCACCCTTCCCTCTAGTTGATTTGACTCTTACTTTTTCTAATGCTAAACCCAAGGATGTTGCCAAATATATGTGGGGCCCACCATGATGTATGCAGATTATCCATACCGTTCATCCATCATGCCTAGTGAATTTAGGACATGAGCCAAAAAATGAGGTAGATTCAAAGTTCAAGTGGACCACACCATATTAAAAATGGATTCGAACACTCATCGTTAAAAACTTTTTGGGCCCACTGTTTACTTTGGTGTGGGCCACTTGAATGTTAGATTTGCCTCGTTCTTCGGTTTATGGGTTAAAATGTTTTGGTGAAATGGATGGACGACGCGGATATGTCGTATACATGACAATGGGGCCCACAAATTATGTCAGTTATTTTGGACCATTTTTTAAAGCGAAAATACCACCGTAATTTCAAACAGGTGAAATTGTAATATTTGGCTATTTTCAGGGCATTTGCATTGAACTTGGAAAATCAAACAGGCCCTAAGCACAATTAGAGTGGGGAGCGGATTGCGTGGTGTGACACCCGCCATGATGCATATGTTATATCCAAATTGTTCATGCCTTTTTTTGACACAATTTAACATGAGAATAAAAAATAAGTCGCATACATGCTCAAGTGGCCCACACCAAAAAGCAGTGGGACAATGAATCTTATAGTTGAAACCTTCTTAGCCCCTGTGATATTTATTTGTCATCCAACCAATTCATGAGGTCACATGGTGACCAAATATTAAATTGATTGAAAACTTCCGCAGCCCCAAGAAGTTTTCAATGGTAGATAGTCAAATCCCATTGTATTCGGTGGTGTGGTCCATTTGAGCTGTAAATCTGCCTCGTTTTTTGCCTTATTAGTTAAATTGATGTTAAAAAATAGATGAACAGTGTGTATATAACACATACATTATGGTGGGACCCACCAAACTTTGGTTACCTCAACAAACCACAAGGTCAATGATGCGTGGCACACCACGCAATCCGCTTCTAGGGGAGAAAGATGTACAGGATTTGCATATAGTGGGAGAAGACATAAGACTGAAATGCAACTAAGAGATGTTGTG
This sequence comes from Magnolia officinalis, assembly GCA_021015155.1. Classification (NCBI taxonomy): domain Eukaryota; kingdom Viridiplantae; phylum Streptophyta; class Magnoliopsida; order Magnoliales; family Magnoliaceae; genus Magnolia; species Magnolia officinalis. The sequence goes on along the minus strand of JAJHSJ010000001.1, from coordinate 129,227,687 downwards.
TTTGAAAACCGAGAAATCAAGGAAGCGAAACCTGAGAGCTATGTTCGTGGTGGGGCCTATTGTATGTGATCCGAGGTATTCACTGGGTAGGCCCACCTTGACTGTGCCATCGACTCAAACTGGGTTGAACTTATCGTTAGGCGGGATGTGTTTGTGCTTTTTTTTTTTTTTTAACGAGCATCCATTTCTATTATACATTTGTAGTATGTGTGGCATTCTCTCAAAGACATGGAGTGCACCTTTAATTTCTCACAGTATGCAAAACAACGACAACGGTTTACAGGTATTCATCAAACACTCAGTAGGTAGCATCAAAATCAAGATACAGGGGTAGTTTTATCATGTAATTTTTTTATTTTTATTTTTTTGCAGTGATTTGTTTCATATCCATACCTTCCTTGTCTCCAGCCGATTCCACAGAGAGTGTATGTTCCGAAAACAATACTTTGTTAAGTCATTTCATCAAACACTTGGTGAGCAACATCAATATCAAAATAATCGAGTCACTAAACTGGTTCGGTTCGAGTTAAGGTTCGATCCGAGTCGATTTGAGCTCGGACAAACACGAACTTGGCTCGAAATTTTCCCGAGCTCCAAAATTCAACTCGGCTCGACTCGAAATCAGTTTTGAACCGAGTCGAATCGAGCTTTTTCGAGTCGAGTCGAGCAGGTTAACCAAATTAACTCAATTCGTGTACAACTTTAGGAAGACTATAGATTATCATATGATTATGTTAATGTACATGAAACTTATCTAATATGTTGGATTGAATGGACGGTCGAAGTTTTGTTGCAAATTATTATTATTATTATTATTATTATTATTATTATTCTATATATGTGTGTGTGTGTGTGTGTGTGTGTTGTGAATACTTCTTTCAATATATTTGATTAATTGAGCTTACAAAGCTAAAAGTCATTTGATCTTAAAAAGTTGGCAAGTGCGCATCATAATCAAAACGTTGAGATATATGCTTTGGACGTATGAAATTAATCGTGATCGATTGAGTATGATTAGAACAATAGTATGGGTGCAAATATACCGTGATGCATGCGGGGCCCACTTTATTGCCTTTGTTTGACATGAATTAGTATTGTTCCGGCTCATTTATGTTAGGGTGAATAGACCTAGTTATGATAATGCATCTGACTTGGAGTCACCACAAATCAAAATAATCTTAGAAACGATGGCCGACTAAAAGCCATATAATTGCTCAAGGGTCAGAGAATTGTAATTCTGTAACTCATGTGACTCTCACGGTTGGTATGTGACCATAAATCCCGAGTAAGGGCCTCAATGACATAAAAGGAAAGGGTCATGCACCATTTTCCACCCACACTACATGTGATCGTTATTTTACAAGATTTAATAATTTTGTAGGGATTCAATAGAACTTAAAATATATTGTTTCTAGCATTACTTCATAGACCTAGAGGTCTCTGATAGGCAAATAAAATAAAATGAGAATATACGCAGAGGATGAGGATTTCATAAATGAAATAGAAACGAGTGTGTGTTGCTTGTTTTATTTGAATGTGTGGAATATAAAACAGATTTATTTCAAATATGAGAAGAAAAATGAGAAACCAGACACATATTCTTTGCAGAAGGAATAGCCATATATTCTTAACTACAACCGTACTATTGACTCCTAGCAGCTTCTTTTGAGTTGGGTAGAACCTTGGCGTGGTGAGAAATCTCTGGATGCTTTGGAACATAGGGTAGGTGTTACATATGCACCCTGCACACCCCAAAATAATAACAAAAAAACACTTTCTAACTTGTCTTCTCTCCCTCATTGCCTCCTTTTACCTCTTATAAACTGTATGGTGGCTTGTTGTTGATCATTCAACGACCACCTATAGGCATATAGGCTTGATGTTGCCTGCCCCTGACGGTCAAAGAATGGTAGTATATGGCAAATCAAGGTCAACCCATATGCTTATAGGCTTGCTTTTAGTTGTTGTCAGCCCTCATAGTGGTATAATTAAAAAGAGGGGCCCACAACGAGGGTAGCTACGCGGATGATTAGTCCTTGAAGGACTTCTTGTTAGGTTTTGTTTTTTTTTCTTGACGTAAGCGGCTATGAAAAGGGGATTTTCAGGGGTTTGAGGAGCCAAGATGTACGGCCTCGATTCGCTATTCACTAGATTTGGCATGGGTTGATCGGATCCGATAGTTGTCTCTGAGAGGCGCTCGAGACACTTTTGACTTGATTGGTTCGGATTTTTCTACCGCTGGAGTTTAAGAATTGTGGCTAGATTGGAGACATGTAACGGGAAAACTCTTCTGATGGTGCACATCTAGATGGTTTTTGGGCCATTTGTTTTGGTTAGGAGTATTTTTATACAGAGTGGTGTGCATCTCGACTGGTTAAAAGACACGAGTATTTTCATCAAGATTGTATTGACTGGGCCCCTTAATCCGTCAATCCAATTCGTAAGTGTTTCCAAGTATATCTCTATGCTCAGGGTCACAAGCAATCCGCTCCCGATTACAAACAGCTATTAGGTCCAAGCCAGGCCCAAGTCTCGATCAGACGCAGATTTCCTGCGAAAGCCTTTCGCAGAAAGTTCCTACACTGGGAACCCAGGTGGGCCCACTGTCATATTTTTGAGAAATCCTCTCCGTCCACCCATTTTTTGAGTTCATTTTAGGATATGAGGACAAAAATGAACCGTAAATAATGCTCAAGTGGGCCGAAAACGTAATAATTGAACATCCACAATTGAAATATTCGTGGGGCGAAAAAAGTTTTGAATCATGCTATTATTTGTGTTTTCAATTCATCCTAGCACAAATGATGTTATTAATGGTATGGATGGCATGTAACCATCACTGACGAACCTAGGGAGGTTTTAACGGTAGAAATTTCCCTAGCCACCTTTTCCTTCAGTATGGCCCACTTGAGTCTTGTATCCTGTTCAATTTTAAATTCATCTCCTAAAATGAGCTCACAAAACGGATGGACAAAGTGGATTTCTGAAAAACGTAACGGTGGACCCCACCTAAGTTTCAAGCGCAGGAACTTCCTGCGAAAGGCTTTCGCAGGAAATCCGCATCCAGGTCGGGCGAGCTGAATGGATTGGCTACTCCCCCTGACACCAGCCCCGTGGCTGAAGGTCGGTGCTCCATGGGCCCCACCATGATTTACGCGTTTCATCCTTTCCGTTCATCCATTTTTACAGATCATTTTATGGCTTGATCACAAAAGTGAGAGATATAAATCTCAGGTGGACCACACCACATGAAAACAATAGTGATTGGACATCCATCATCAAAATCCTCCTAAGGCTCACTGTACTGTTTATTTGATATCCAATAGGTTGATTAGGTCATACAGCCCCAGATGAAGGGAAAATACAAAAATCAGCTTGATCCAAAACCTCTATGGCCCCAAAATGTTTTTTAATGGTTGACGCTCATTCAACACTGTTTCCTGTAATGTGGTCTACTTAAGATTGGTATATAACTCATTTTTGTTCTCAAACCGTAAAATGATTTGTTTAAATAAATGGACAGCATGGATGAAACACATACATCGTGGTGGGGCCCACGGAGCACCGACCACCAGCCATTGGCTGGTGTCAGGGAGAGTAGTCAATCCGTTTCCGGCTACACAACCCATTTCCACCGAAGAAATTTAGGACTGTGGACCCCACCTTTATCCAACGGTTTTTTTGA